>OX637867.1:26523840-26727236 GCA_951802705.1 Netelia virgata | reverse complement strand
TTGAACGATTATTAAATGTAGTATTAATTCCATTAATTCAATTAGAATAAATAATAATCAATGTAAGACAAGCGACGTTAAATTTAACAGCAATTAAAAATGGTGAGGAAAAAAAAAAAACTAGAAGAAAATCGACAAGTTCGATGAATTTTGGTGAACAATATTGGCAGTCGAAGTTCGCCGAGGTTCGTGATTTTGTACGAGCGCTCGCGAAGTAATGCGCGAAATCAAGTCAAAGCCCATCGTGAGTCATTACTCGATTTTGAGGCCAACGACCAATTCGGGAATTATAGAGTCGAACGAAAAAATTGAAGAGTCCTGGAAGTCGCGCTGAAAAAAATCTCCCACGTTTGATTGCCAGGTCACTATGGGAATCCCACTGGTCGCCTCGTCAGCCTAACGAGTACAAAAATCAATGAACCGAAATATAAGAAAAAAAATATATTAAAAAAACAACAACAACATAATAACGACAAAAAAAAACTGCCCTTCGCCGCAAAAACGAAAAACACGAAAGCAACAAAAAATCGATAAAAAAAAACGTAAACGTCTACGCTTTGATAACAGGAGTTGGCGACGACACAGGGCTTCGTGGAATATCTCCGTCGATTTTTCCTCCGGAAAATCGGAGGCCTGTACGGGCTCCTGTGTACACCCGCGCAATTTTCATGAAAACCGAAGCAGAGAGGGGCAGCCATAGCGAGCTTGCTATCGATTTTACGTAATAGCGCTCCCTCCCCGTCTCGTTCACGGCGAGTCGCCCGCGGATTCGACATTGAATGAGGAGAGGGCGAGAGAGATGAAGAGTGAGACGAAGAGGGAGAGAGCGACTCGAATCACGAAAAAGTAAGAGGATGAGAGCGAGAGAGAGATGGAGAGAGAGAGAGAGAGAGAAGACGCTTGCTAGCGATTGTAGATCTTCTCTTTTTCCTGACAACCTAATCTCGTTCATGGAACTAATTCATCCCAAGTTGAGGAGGGTGGAACGAGGAGTGGTTTCTTCGCATTAAGAATATTCGATTTGGAACGTCGTTGCAATAGCCCAAACCATACCCGGAAATCGATCATGCTGAACGTGTCAACCTCGGAATATCGAGCGGATTGAGTAGGTATTAGTCGAAATGCGAGGGAGAGAGGCTCTGTGGAGGACTCTTCGACCTACTATATATGTACATTATACGTATATACGCGTGTGCAAGTACTCGGCGTGGTCGCGATAAATAAATTGGGTCGTTCGCGAAACGGACGGGGCCGACCTCGTTTTACCCGAGAGACACATAGACGCCCTCTCTCTCTCTCTCTCTCTCTCTCTCTCTCTCTCTCTCTCTCTCTCTCTCTCTCTCTCTCTCTCACTCACTCTCTCTTTCTCTCTCTGTCTCTCGTTACGTCAAACGCACACACACATACACACGCAGGAAAGACATCGAGCATTGTGTGAACGATAGCGACCTCGAGCGAGACAGAGAGAGAGAGAGAGAGAAAGAGAAAGATCTGTCGATTCTAGACAGTATATTTCAGCACACGTCACACCCACGCGAAAATTACTCTTTCTTCAACTTTTAGAGGCGTAGGTATATGCAGGCGGCTTACGTCGAATGAAGTTTTTGAAACTTTTGTATGAAATATTGAAGGATTTAATTCAATTTTTTCAACGGTTTTAATTGTCTTTTCAATCATTATTTCAATTATTTTTATTTATAGTTTTAATTAAATGATTGTGGAGAATTTCATTCGATAACGGATTATTGGATATATATAATAATTATTTAGAGTAAGATATATATTTACTGATACATAAGATTAGAGAGTACAAAGCCAAATCGACACACGAACCCGTTGTAAACATAAATATTGACTGGCTATTCGATAGCCGGCAAATGCATATAAAGAGACGCATAGAAACACGATCACCATAAAACGCACAAGGGGTTTGGGTAACGGTTGAGAGAGTGTTCCTTTATTTCATGTGACAAATAGTTAGTCTCGTAGAGATCTTTGTAGAGAGTAGACGGACCTTGCCTCAAATAAAGAATTAATTGAAACAGTATAACGAACATCTACCAAAGAATATAATTAACCCTAAACCAATTTCCAATACAGATTTATGGAATTATTTGAGAAAATGAGTAGATAAATTTGACTTGAAAGCGTATTTTGTTGTATACCTAAATAATGTTGTCATATTGTTTGTTAAGTTTCGTATCAATATTCAAGGATTTGATGGATTTTTTTTATTACCTACTTATTGTATTTTTCTGCTCAATAATCGTTCGAATCATCGATTCAATTTATAAATATCGCTTCGTTCGAAATGAGCGAAATTAATTTTTCGTTTATTTTTATATCAAATATTTAAGGATTCGATGCAATTTTTTATTATTATATTTTTCTGTTCAATAATCGTTCGAATCATCGATTCCAATTGATTAAATTGATAAATATCGCCTCGCGATATGCGCCACATCGTTTTTTCTTTTTTTTAAACAAATCTCACAATTCCTTTTAGCCGTGTTTTTGTGTTTCTTTTCTCGATACGGGACGATAATAAAATTTCAAGTTCCCAATTACCGTTTGTAATTCAACGCACGATTGAGCTGTTCCAAATGAAGCGCGATTTTCCGCGTACCAGTCGAGAGGAAAACGCGATGCCCTCGCGAGTTCACGACCTTCCATAACACCGGTCGATCCGACGAGCGGTATCACGCACATTTATATCGCTGTGTATATCTGTATATATATCGCTGTGCCTATGCGAATATATATATTCGATCGAAAGGAGCTTGTTAGTTCCTCGGCTTACAGCGATCGCCTATCGCACTCATCTTTCCTCCGCACTTGTATAATACGCCCTGGCAATGAGTCACCCAGAGAGAAAGAGAGAGATGGAAGGAGAGAGAGAGAGAGAGGGAGAGCTTAG
This sequence comes from Netelia virgata, assembly GCA_951802705.1. Lineage (NCBI taxonomy): Eukaryota > Metazoa > Arthropoda > Insecta > Hymenoptera > Ichneumonidae > Netelia > Netelia virgata. The sequence goes on along the minus strand of OX637867.1, from coordinate 26,724,319 downwards.
AGAAAGACGACTTCTCCTCGTGGAGTAACTCTCGTCAGATTCGGATCTAAACTTTGCAGTCTCTCTCTCTCTCTCTCTCTCTCTCTCTCTCTCTTTCTCGTTCTCTCTTTCTCTTTCTCGTTCTCTCTCTCTCTCGATATATATACCGTTACATACGGGAGAGGGCATATATATATTTTCAAAGCAACGAAAACGCCGAGCTTCTCGTTTATACTCACGGCGTGTTCTTGTGCCAAGGCTTATCTCATATCCGCAGTTCTGTGCCTACGCTCTTCGTACAAGGGATACTCGTAATACGGTGCATATACTTCGTCGTGCGTATTTTAACCCTTTGGTTAAATCGTTCCTATACGATCGATCGAAATATTGCCTTCTTCGTGATTATTCATTTATTCGTTTATCTTTTATTTTTATAAGATCGAACTCCTTGAATCGTCATATGCCGAAGCATTTATTTTTTAGCCAATATCGTCGATATCAAAATTATTGGATTATACGAAATTTTACCATCTCCGTTGTATTCATTTTTATGTTCATTTTTGAATATTTTCGCACGATCGAATTCTGAGATGAGAGAAAAAAAGACTTTAAAAGAGCGAACAGAGGGACGCGCTTTTTATAGAGGAGACCCGCAAGATTTGACGAGAGCAAAAACGAAGGGACAGTTTTTCGTACGTTACGAGATAATTTTAGAAATGTTTTTATTTTGGTCTTCGTCGATAAATTGATGAAACTCCGTAGCGGGGCTCTCGTATATTTTTTCTTCTTCTGCAATATAAGCCCCGATTTCGTTGATGCGTTTATCTCTAAATTTTTACACTTTCGCGATCTCTCGAAATATCATTAGGAAATATTTCTTAACCGTTCGGTTTCTTGACTCTCGTTTCGCGTTATCCCCGAGCGTTTTACAGACGCGCGCGCCCGCACCATTTGGACGAAATCCAAGAGCTTTCCAGACGGCTTTTACTTCGGTCGATTATATACACATTCACGTACAGCGGGGTGTTTATCTACGGCGAACGAGCCAAACAAAGAACAAAAACAAAAAACGAAGTTTCCTGTGTATAACGGAACTCTCTTAGCAGCTTTTAAACGACTCGTACAACGCGTGCCGTTCCACGTTTAAGGAGTCAACGATGCTTTTCAAATCCTTTTCATCCCCTTCGTATATTTTCCTATTTCTTTTTCTACCGCTATATTTCGTCGTTTAATGTTTTCCGTTGTCACCTCAATTTTTTCGTCTGCCCGGCGATTAAATAGTCTCGAAGATTCAACGGGCTGAAACAAATTTTACTCGTTTTTTATGTTCCGAAAGAAAGAAAAACGGGACGTTCGATCATATATTGAAAATTTGGACAAAAAAAAATATGAAACTTTGGCATAGCTTGTAACCCGATCGATCTATACTGGAATTTCCCATCTCGCATTCGTATATGTGTGTACCTATGAATGCCAGATGCGAATATATATATATTTAATTTAATGTGTATAGAAGGTATTCTCATGACGTTTATCTATATAGATTTCTCATTGCGAAAACTCCGGCAAATGTCCCAGGAGAGTCCGAATTCTTGGAAACTTGGGAAATTGAGACCAGAGATAACCGAGGACATCATCGACGTTCCATGGCTAACGCTATCCTAGTGCAAAAGCTCTCCACCTTCTCACCCCGCCCCCCCCCACAGCTACTTCGCCATCTTCTCTCACGTACATATCGCTTCTTTCACTCTTTCTTTCTCTCTCTCTCTCTCTCTCTCTCTCTCTCTCTCTCTCTCTCTCTCACTCTCCCCTTTTCTCTTCCTCTCTCCCTCTCTCTCTCTCTCTCTCTCTCTCTCTCTCTCTCTCTCTCTCTCTCTCTCTCTCTCTCTCTCTCTCTCTCCCTCTCTCTCTCGGTGTTATACTCTGACGTGCGTGGTATATGTATCTCACGCGAAATTCCAACGAAAGTTTCCATTCTAACGGGAGCTCCACGGAGCCAACGGCGTTTCGAAGCTGCGGTTTGAGAAAATACCCTCCCAGCGCGGTCTATCTCGGCGAGTTCCTCCGGCAGTGCATATAATAATAGCCGTAGTTTATGTATATATAGATATATGTTTGAGACGGTAAATATACGTATACGTATATTTACTATATACGTATAAGTAAACCACAATGGGAACGGTGAAGTCCTGACGAAAAATTAGTTGCTAAACGTCGCAGCTACGACGACCTCTTTGAAATGTGACAAATTTGCAAAAATTAGCACGCGAGCCATTAATTCGTCATGAAATAAATGAAACCTAATAACTAAAACGCAAAAAGCTAGCGACTGTAAAAAAAAAAAAGAATCTCCGGAAAAACAAAAAATCTGATAAAAATTCAACCTTCCAAAGACGTTTTTGTTTTTATTTGAAATACGAGGAAAAAAACGCAATAATTAACGCGCGAACGTTATTCTCTATGAGGAAATACCATCTGATATAAGTATAAAAATAAAAAGAATTTGCTTTTCATTCGAAAGATGAGGAATTGGGAAAAATCAAGCGCGCCAAGCAATTTCTTCGTGAAAAAAATCAAGCGCGATAAAAATTGAAGAGGATTATTGGATATATATAATAATTATTTAGAGTAAGATATATATTTACTGATACATAAGATTAGAGAGTACAAAACCAAATCGACACACGAACCCGTTGTAAACATAAATATTGACTGGCTATTCGATAGCTGGCAAATGCATACAAAGAGACGCATAGAAAGACGATCACCATAAAACGCACAAGGCGTTTGGGTAACGGTTGAGAGACTGTTCCTTTATTTCATGTGACAAATAGTTAGTCTCGTAGAGATCTTTGTAGAGAGTAGACGGACCTTGCCTCAAATAAAGAATAAATGTGAAACAGTATAACGAACATCGACTAAAGAATATAATAAACCCTAAACCAATTTCCAATAAGGATAAAAAAAAAGAATAAATAGAAAGTAGTTTCACGATTCGACGATGAATTAATCAAACTCGAACAAATAATAATTCCGATTACGTTTAATCTCAATAAAATTCGACATCGTTTCTCATTTCATTGTGCCAATTGCGACAATCAAAAGTCCGCGTCCGAGCGCGCCACGCGAGACTCTACGTATCTCGGAAAATGGAACACGATTCTTCGTATCTCGACTCAAGACGGACTGATGACTCTCGTACCATTATGGAAACAACGAGGCTTAACGAGATCGACAAGTGACACAGCGACAAGCGGTGTGCATGTAAAATGGTTTCGAGTTTCAACGGTGGACGGACTTAAATGTACACGACGTACAGGCGTATACTTATATATGGGGCATTCCACGAGAAATCGGACACCATTAAACTTTTGCACCTCCAATGTTTTTGCAATGTGTTTTTCTTTTTTAGATAAAACATAGATAAATAAGAGAAAAAAGATATATACAAAAAGATACAAATATATATAGCGATGTATCTTTTTCCTTAAATCGCTCTGTAAAATAATCAATAATCACTAAGTGTCACTAGAATAATTATTTACAGTAGCTGCTGAGTATAAAAATTGGTTTTCTGATATTTTACAACACTGATAACTAAAAACATAAAAATAGAAAATTAAAAAAAAATACATCCCATCGTTTGTCCATTCTAAAACTAAGCTTAACATTTTATAAATCAACAACAGTTGTTTACAAATATCGTTTAAAAAATATATTTCGATATTTTTTTATGAGAAGTGCGTTTAAAAACGTACTTCTGAACGTACAAAGATTGAAAAAAAAGCATGAAGGTTAGTCTCAAACAGTACTAGAAGAAAAAAAAATTTCAAAAAAATCCGAGATGCAAAAGCTCAATGGTGTCCGATTTGGCGTGGAATGGCCCATATATATATATATACATATACGTGCGGAGAGAAACAGGCTAAATTCACGAGAAACCGCTGGCACGGACTCGCCAAGTCCTTTTGTTCCCAACACCCAAGTGACGAGTTCGCGCGCTCTTACAAGAAAGAAAGAAAAAAAACGAAAACAAATTGTACTAGACGCGCGTGTCGTTGACCTTCCCGGCGATTAAATCGTCCGCTGTGGAACTTTGGAGGCGAACGAGCGAGAGACCGAGAAAAAAATCTCAAGACTCGAGCTATTTTGTTTTCTTATTTTTTTTTCAATCTTTTTAAATATTACGGAAGAAGAAAAAAATATTCGTCCACGCGATATATACGAGATATATGTAATGGCGGGTTTCGAGGAAACGAGAAAAAGTGGAAGATCGTCGAAATTAGAGTTCGACGCGAAATTGGCCTGTCGATTGTGAAACTCGTGGCATTCGAAGCCCGACTAACCCCGCCCATTCTTGCTGCCGCAAACTTTTTTTTTCGTGCGCTCTTTAATTCTCTTCACCCCCCTCCAATCCGTCCGGCCAACCGCTTTTTTTTGCTCGCAGCACACTCGGTCGCAATCCCTGTCTGCCCTATATATATATATATATATATATATATATATTGCTACCACGTGTAACGACCGTGGATTTCATAGATGTAGCCCGGTAAAGATTCCCAGAGAGTTTCTCACGGATAGAGAGGCAGCGAACGACGCGGATCAGGGCCAAAAGTGCCATCGGATTAGGGATACTTTTAGGGAAGGGGTAGTCTTACATATATACATATATATCGTAGTCGTATATATGTATACCACATTTATATATATATATATAAATGTGGTAACTATACGAGTACGATACGTTTCCGAGAAATCTGGAAAGCCTTTCGCTGGCTTCCCTCGAAACTTTCCCTCCTCCTCCATCTCGACGAAAACTTTGAGACACGTCGCGCGAAACGACTTAAAAAAAAGAAAGGAAAAAGAAAAAATAGTTCTTCCGAAGATGAGAACGATGTTTTTTCTCTCGCTCTCTTATATCCAATAATGTGTAGCGATACTTGCAAGGACGTTAAAAGTTTCCTTTATTTTTTTATCTATTTTTTTTTTCTTTCATTCCAGTCACGAAGTTTTTCGTACGTGTTATTTTATATTTTTGTGAAAATGATTTATGTCCGTGGTGACGTCGCACGGGGTAGTTTTTTTTAACAGCTTCTGTATAGAATTTTTATTATCGGTTCATTATTATTATTATTTTTTTCATAACATTTCCGTTTCCGATACCTTTCAACTTACCCCTATTTCCAAATAACGATGACAAATTCGTTTCGATGGTAGAAATATGTTAGAACCGTTGTCCCATTGTGAGAAGGACGCGGATAGCGAAAAATTGATGGAACATCGATGGAAATAGAAAAGACGCTCCCGCTTCTCAATGCGAGAGCGAGAAATTCGATCATCAGGCATAAAAATGCCTCGTCATTCTATCGCATTATCTCGCGGCCTTGAATAGAGAGCACGAGTACCTACGTTGCGCGGGAAAGTATTATTTTTTGTTGGCTTTTGATTGCACGGCAACGTATTTACCAGTCTATTGTTCGAATAAATGTATATATATATATATATATGTTTATATAGAGCTCGTCATATTCGAGGAATCAGAGAATGGTGATTCACGAACGTGTCGCGTACGGATAAATAGTGAGACCGCGAGATAAACTCTACGGTGGATCAAAATGCCCGTGACGTCTATTTGCCTTCGGCGAAACCGTTTATTATTTCTTCGAGATTTTTTCCGTTACGACGTCCTATACAAGTATAAAACTGATTGTCCGACAGATTTAATTTATAAAATTTTCAGACGTGTAAAAAAGAAAGGCAAGATTTCACATTTTCCACGAAAATCAGATTGACGGGATTGCTTCGCTGATTAATTCTGAAACTGCTCCGAGGAGGCGAAACATACTTTTCTTTCCAAGTCGGGAATCTCAAACTTCTGATTTAATTCTTTTTAACATTCCGCGATAAAGACCGCAGCGCTCGAACACTATTCCGAAAAAATGTTTCATTAAAAATTGGAGGGACTGGTATGTTTGAAGAAAAATTGTAAAACTAAAAAGATGCGTTCGTAAAAATGGGAATATCAAGCAAAAAATACTTTCAAATAATAATAGTCGTCTTTATTGTTCGGATTGCAAATTATAAATATCAATGATTCAGAATTATAAAGAATTAAAAGATCTCGGTTTTAAGTGAACTAATTGTGTTGGTTACAAAAACGTCAGGCCCCTCGAGCGAATGACACAGGAGACGTCCTCTCTCGACAGTATTTCGTATTTTTTTTTATTCACCGACCGAAGAAAACGGGAAGTGAAGAAGAAAAAAAAAAGAAAAAACCGGCTGTTCGCGAGATGATTCACAGGAGTAACCAACTCGCACGAACGAGTGTAAAGACGACGAGAGAATTTTCGAGCGCGTCGTCATATGTTTCTCACGTGTATAACTACCACATAGTCAAGTTGAGTCGGGATTAGGGGAGGGGGTAGTCGTTGCAAGGCGTCGTTGTCCTCCTCGGACACCTCCGCCCACACGCGCAAAAAGGGACGCGCACACACGCGTACCAGTCGTCAAGATGCACGAAGGATAATATACGTCGATTATAATATATATGTAGTTACTCAAAGAAAATAGGGATAGGCAAAAACACACATTTTACTGTTCGATGCTACCTAACAAATACGTAGAAAAAAAAGGAACAGAAATAAATTAAACTCACCACTCTCGATGTACGGAACAAGCAGCAGAAGGAAAAGGACGTATCCACACGTATCACTTGGCATCGTCACCATATTCCCGCTCGTTCGCCACCGCGCTGGCCGACGAGTAAAACCACACCAGCGTCGAAGGATTGGCAAAAGCACACCACAAAACACACTTGGGAGCACGATTAGTGACAAACAACGAACAATCACCAAGTACCACTAAAAAAAAACACTAAAGCCCCCTTTCGTCGCTCCAGGACCCGAAAATTATACTTTACTGTATACATAAATACATACATATATGTGTGTGTATGTATATATATATGTATCTATCCACGTCCCTTCCTTTCCTTCGTTCGTTCGTTCGTTCCTCCGACGGCGTAATCGCTCTTTCTCTCGCCCGTAATAAACCCTCGTCACTTTTCTCCCCACCTCCAAGGCCGTTTTTCTGACCCGCGACTCGTCTCAACCCGTTTCCCGTGCGGATCACCGATTTATGACGAGCATACACACGAGCATCGAGGCACCATCGGCGAACCCGAAGACGACTAGTCTGCCCTCTCCCCGCGCGCGGGCCCTCACGCACGTATGCACAATCTCGACAGCTCGCGACAGTCGACAGCCAAGAGAACACGTTCGCGCACTCTCCGGATAAAAAAACGCGCTTATCGTCACGCAAAATACGATTATCGGAACGAATTGTTTGCAGGAATAAACAGGATATTGGCGGGGACGCGAGACGACTCGTTGAATTATCTCGCGCACGTCGTTTTCCTTTTCTTTTTTCTATCACAGCTGACTCAGCTTTATCCTCCTTCAACGGGCCTTCGCGCTAGCACAACACTCACTTCACTAGTCTCTGCGACTCGTTTGTATATCACACACACATACATATATAAATCAGTCCACGAAGGAGTCTGTCGGGAAGGATTTTAATAGACGCATCGCAGCAACAAACGATATCCGGAGGCATTTGCCACCATCGCCTGCGCCAGTCCTGCCACTGCCGGATCGCCGCGAGCTCCCCTGTCCTTCGACGTTACACTGTTCACTGCTGCTCCTCTCCGCCTTGATGCTTTTCCCCACTACTCTTGCTACCTACTGCTCGCTCTGCTAATGCTGACGTCTCTCTGCGCTTGTCCCCCCTCTCGTTGTCGCTCCCGCCGCTCGCTCACGGATTCTCCCACTCACTCTCTCTCTCGGCGTCCAGCCGATACTGCCTCGCTCCGTGGCACACGCTTTGTCTGCGGACACGGATCGCCGCTAGATAGAGCCTGCGCACGGTCAGCAGGGTGCACGGACGCCATTCCTTCGACGAATGATGTAAATGCGCATGCGCCACTCCCCTACAACACTATACCGCCGTAACGAAACACGTCGGCAACTCTCGTGCAATTACGCTGAGAAAGTGCAACGGGATGCTGTGGCGGCCATTGTTCGACATACAGCGCGCGCCGAGAGTGAAAAGCGCGGGAATATTTATAATTGGTTCTAATAACACTTCGAGTCTCTCATCACTAAAGAGATGTTTTTTATTTTGTTTTGTTTCTAAACTCTATTAATAAACTTGTGCGCTCGTATCCAATGGACTGTCGGCTTATATTACTTCCGTGAAATAATATAAAAATAATAAATTATAAGGTAAATATGATAATTTTTCGATTAATTGTGATAAACGCCTAAAGTGATTTTTTAATCTTTTTCGCACAATCGCAAAATGTCTGCTTAAATATAATTTTGAAACGTGAATTATTTCTGTTTTAAAAAATTGTAAAATATGTACCAGCAAAATGAAGAAAAATTCGAAATTTTCATTAACTCCATTACTTCAAAATCATTTGATCAGTTTTTTGTTTATTATGTGCGAATTCAGGCTTTCTTCACACTCTGTCAAACTGTTAACCGTAAACATTTCACGATGAATTGCTGGCCAAATCAACTGATAATTCAATGGACGAACAAATTGCTCGGTTTTCTTCGGAGAATTAGAACCGAATGTAAGAATGATATACATTTTTCAGCAAATCTTAAATCTCAATAACTGTTTTTTTTTCGCATAACGATTGAAACGATTTTTTCTAATGTTGCAAGTCAAAATGTAGAAAAAACATTGCTAACCTTTTTAAGTAGAAGAATGAGATGACTCGCTGTTCGATGAAGTCTCTGCGATGTACGCGACCGAGAAATCTGACGATTCCACAAACTCCAGTAGCTCTGTAACGAGAAATGATGAAAGACAGCCATTAAATTCGTACATGAAAAATCGCGAATGGGACATGGGCCACGTAACCCAAGGAACTAATTCATCATTGGGCAGACACAATGAAGAAAACATCGATAATCAAAAATCTGAAAAAACGGGCTCTTTGAACAAAAATGTAAAAATCACAGAGAGCACAAGCAATGGTAAAATTCAAGAATCTTCTAAGCGGCTTAAAAAGAAATGCAGGTTCAACGATCCTAAGAAAAATAAACTTAAAAAATGTTTCACCTCTTGTTATCAAAAAGGGAGCGAGACGAGTTTAATAAAAGACGAAAGCTCAGAATCCCAGACAGAGGAAATAAAAATATTGACGAAAAAACCAATAGAGAAGTCAAAGGGACGAGATAAGTTAGCCGGGTTTCCGGTCCAGGATAAAAAATTACCTACCGGCGATAAGAAAATATCTGAAATTCGTAATAAGAAAATGGTGAAAGTTGGCGATAAGATCGAGACGAAAGACGAGAGGAAAAACAAATCTACGAAGAGACGGTCGAAGGAGAGAAAGTGGGAAATTTCTGAATTTGAAACGGCAGGAACTTCGGCCGATATTACGAAGAGCTGTTGTTATCTTTGCGCACAGAATTCCATCGCGATATTCGCGGCAGGATCGAGCGAGCCTGAACGACAGACAAGAGGAACCCAAGTGTCGGAAAAACTTCGGGTGACAACGGTACAGTTATCGGTAAGAGAGAAAACTTGCGACCGTAGTACCGATTGTCGTCGAACCAACGAATCGATCGCAAGGAGAAAATTTAGGTTGAAGAAATTCAAGGCATTGAAGAATTATATGAAAAATATGTGGCCAACGGAGAAAACCGTTGCTTGTGGTACAGATACACCGATAAGAAAGAGAACGAAGAGAAATTGTCCTATGAAACATTGTCGTCGTGCCGATTTGCCCTGTTCGTCCTAAAATAAACGACACGTCTTTCATGGAAAATAAATTTTAAATAGATTTGAAGATGAATTTATCGCGATGTTGCGATCGAAGGGGTGAACCTTTTTTGGGGAATTTTTACAAGGCTTTATTTTAGTAGATGACGATTACGAATGTTAATTAAAATTGCTACCTGTGGCAATCGTTCGAGGTCACCGATTTCGAATTTAATTAGGAGAAACGATAAATCGTCATTAAATAATGCTGTCTTAGTGACCGAATAAATTTTCATTTCGTTAAGACAACTGGCGATTTTTTTGACGACCTTGCCGATTTTTTCGATGTCGACGATTTTTTTTCTATCGCCACGGGTTGTTCGGTGGTTTTTTTTCTTTTCAGCACATCCGAAATAAACGAAGAACCTATAATTTAAGAAACGATAAGTCTCTCGATATGAATTCTACGATTACTTATGAAAGTCATTCAAATTTTCGATTATCGTTCGAATCAATTTGGACAATTTCACTTGCAACTTTTTACCTTTCTTCTTCGCTATCTTCTTTGACCGATCTAATTTCTCGTTCACGTGATCGCTGGCTTCTAATTACAGGTGGGACACAAAATAATAGGCATGTAAAATTATGAAAAATACAATTTATCTAATGGAAATGTCTCAATACGATATATTTAAGAAAAACGTTACAAAATTATTTACCATTTGCGTAGTGCGGTACACCGTTGTGATTTTGACTGCTCGAAGCTTCATTGGCTTTTGGCTTGATCGTTTCTGTTTGAACTCCCATTTGCTTCTTGTCCAATTGCACAAGATCGTCGGAAGTGCCAATCGCCGAGTCGGCGACAATGGGTTTTCCATGTGAAGTCTATTTTTTTTCGAGTAACGTGTAATTCGCATAGTTCTTAAAAAATGAATAATAATACAATCAAATGAAATAATCCGTATTTTCGTACCAATTCAAGACTGTTCGGTGCCATTGACCCTCCCCGAATGACGATTGTCTTTGCTTTCGCAGATTCACTCGCGATTGCATTTTCCAATTTTCCACGATAATGCGAAGTCATTTCCGCATTTCCGTCTAGAAAATGATCGACGAAAGTCAGTTCGACGATGCAGTCGTGAATAAACCGTTTAGCAGCGTGGACGTCACTGACATTTTCAACTTGACGCGCTTGCACCGACGAGTTCACAAGGATTCGTTCCATTCCTTTTCCACTTCCGGTCCCCGAATGCTTCACGGCTTCTCTCAGAAGAGTTATTTTCCGGGACAAGTTGTTAAACTCTGTTATAAAAAAAAATAAGGCAATTTAAACAAAAAATAAATCATCCCTATTTCGCGAATCTCAAAATTAATTCGAAAAACAACAAAATAAGTAAACGTAACTATTTTGAAAACTGAATTGAAATTTATTAGCGAGTTTATTCATTTTCAAATAAATCATAGACGATCGAATCAGCGAGATAGTCAGGATATTTCTATCTTGGAAAATTTTTCTTCGTAATGACGAAAAATTCGCACCTTCGATCAAATTGGCGAAAGTCGGCGGACTCGCAACGGGCCTCGTTTCTTTCGCGACCCGATGGAAATTGGGGGCCCTATCGTGTACAACATTGATAAGAAAATCGATCGGCATATTGCCGCACTCGAGATTCCACGAGCTCAAATTCTCCGAACGAGCTTCAGATCCTCGATCGAGATTATAAATTTTGTTTGTCGCGTTCTCGATGTACTCGAAGCGTTCATCGTCCATATTTCAAAAATTGTTGAATCAAAATCTTCGATCGCCATCATTTTCTCACCGCATCAGATATAAATTAAAAATTTCGTCGTCCAAAGTCTTTTCATTTTAAATCAGAGAGCCTTACGTCACGCGAACTTCATCGCGACCTTCAACTATTTTCCAATCACGCTAAAGTCTCGCTAAAATGAAATATTTTGCTCTGTCAACCTTCTCGTAAAACATTGAGGGGGGAAGACTTACGCGTTGTAGATCACGACGAGCGAGTCAGACACGACTGAGGGATAAATCAAGTCGGATAAGTAACAGTCGCGACGCTGAGCTAATGTACACACAAAAACGACAGACACTTATCAATCGTGGGAATCTTTCGAAATTTACGTGCTTATGGCACGTTCAATTCACCATACGTACAACAAATTTCCGGAAAATAAGAAAAACAATTACAATTTCAAATATTTTTCTTTTTATTAGAATTTTCACTATGTGCTTCAAAAAATTCGCATAGTCTTTCGCGATTCGAGGGGTCGCATGTTTTTAATTATTTGAAGATATTTGAATTTTACTTCGCGCAAGTATGACAAATGTGTGAGAAATAATTTAAAAAATGATAATATCGCTATTTTAGTTTTTTAAATTTTCTTATCGAAGAATAAACCGAGCCTAGATCGAATATCTTGCGATTTGCTTTGCCGCTAAAATAATTTTGTAAATTATTCTGCCTAATATCCCTCCTATTGTGAACTTTTATTCTATTATTGTATCTTTCGTATTTACCGCCTACTATTTCGCCTACTTTACATATGGGAAACACTGTGAAATTTATATATATTCTTTTTCATATAGACAAATATGGTATTTTTATCTCTCCTGGCGCTCGTACTTGTATTTTCGTTCGTGTGTTTTTTATCTTTATGCAAAACCGTGCGATTGGTCATGCAAAAATGAAATGCTCGTCGTGAGTAATTCTTTCACTAGATGCCAACAGCGACGAGCTTCAAACTATATTAAACGATCGACGGGCCCGAAAGCGTGCAGTTAGTCATGTGCAAGAGATCATAGCGTATCTCTTCTCGCGAAACGCCATTTCGTCATCGTAGACATCTCTCTCTTCTTCTCTCTCTCTTTTCATACGATATCTACAAGACGTGATAAGATTTCCGGAATCGAAAGATCTCTCCTTGAGATAAGAGAAGCAATTTCGAAAATTTCTTCAGGATGATAGTAAAATCTGTGCAAAGAATGAAAGATATGGAATCGCGAAACTCGTAACGAGCCGAAATGTGACTTGTGGTGATTTATCGATCGGTGGTTATCAAAATAAAATGAATTCGGAAAAAACGGGACGATAAGGCGAACGGTCTTAGACGCGGCCGAGAAACATTATTTTTTCATAAAAGTTGGGAAATGCCCGATTCTCCCGCGGTTCCGTCGATACGTCCGACACAAACTGAAAGGAAAAGAAAACTCGGGCGTGACTCATCTTATCATCAATGACCCAGAATGATGATAATAGAGAATAAAAATCGAGAGTGGGGTATCGAGAAGTCTGAGAATAAAAACGTGTCACATTCGAACCGGAGACAGAGAAACGAATTATATATCTGCCGATAAGGTTGCTCGAATAATGGACGATCAGCGTCGAAAAAAAATGATCGTGGGGCGCTAGCTCTCGCATTATCGGAATCTCGGTCGCGTCGTACCGACGATACGGGGGAGTATACGCTCGGTATCTTTATCATAGAAAAAAAAATTCAGTGATACGTCGGCATTACCCTCGACCGGCAGCAGCAAACCGTGTAATTTCTCTATCGTTCCGATCTACCCAAGAAACCAACATCGGCTTTAAACAAAACACTAAAACAAGAAAACACAATTACCACCGATACGAATCTCCGCGAACGCTGCCATAAATTCCGTTCGTTTACCACCTTGTCAATAATCTCACCGACGTATCCTCAAGATTCACCAACTCTGACTTCTAAATTACAAACGAATAATCATAATATAATAACGAAAAATTAAATAGCAAAACTGTTAAATCGAGACGAGCTTTTATCTCAATTATTTAATGCGAATTAAAAGAGATCGAAGAAGATAAAAATTGAAAAAATCGCACGATAGAAAACGGACGAACGATAGACGAGATATGAACGACACGATATGAAATTCGGGAGTTTCGCGATGGATTCGTTGAAAAAATTGGGGGGAATGGTCGAACGTAAAGTTGGTGTTTGTAAATCGAGTCGCTGTCCGTCACAATCAAAGCCGTTCGATCCAAGTCGTGCGTGATAAGAGGACGAGCTAAACGGAAGAGAGTGCGAATGTGTATGTGTGCGATAGTCCGTAAACCACGCCGTGAACGATTATCGGTTACTCATCGGTGCAGAATTGTTCTCTTATTCAGTGTATAATTCCGTTAAATATCGAATCAGGGAAATAAGAAAATAACACGAGGTTCGAACCATCGTAATATTCGACGTAAGTTCGTCGCTAGTCACTTGCCAAGAGCCGAACTATCGTTAACGCGAGAGTCGTTCGCCGGTTAATAAAAATATAATTCCAAGTAATAATTTATCTTTCGTCCGATAAATTTCTGCACCCACCGCAAATTATATGTTTATATGTACGAGAGCTGTACATAAACATTGTTATAAACAAGGAGGCACGCGCGATAGACGAGACCTCGATCCTTGGTACAACAAAGTTGTGTATAGTGGGGAAAAAATAAAAGAAAACAAAAAGAAAAATTACGGAAATGAGGGAGAATAATGCTGGACTCCGTGATCGGAGTTACTTGTGTCTCGTCGCGATTTACGCGATTCACGCGATTCTACTGAACGTGGTGTTTGTACAACCGAATTTGAACAATATGAGAAACAGTCTGTCCTCGAGTTACGTGCTGAGCACTTCGGGATATACGGATATTGTGATTAATTCGAACAAATCAATGCTAATGAATAAAGAGGGTGTACATTATGATAAAGTGTCACTCGCCTCCTCGAATCGAACCAATTCGTCCGGATATCTCGAGGAACGAAAGAATATCGTCACGATGGAGGACGACGGTTATGACGATTATTCCGCGGAATCGTTGACACATGTATTCTTACAACAGGTGAGATAACGCTCGTACGTGTACGGGAAGCGGCGCGTACTCGTTCGTACAGATAATAGAGAGAGGGAGAGAGAGGGCGCGCGCCAAGGCTCGTTGTACCGAGCGATGATTTCCAATGTCTTATCACGGTACATCGAGAGATAGTGTTTCCCTACCAGCCAAGTTTATGCCCTTCTCACCGATCGATCCGATCAAAAATTGTCATTCGAAATTACACATGCCGTAATTATTACGAGACAAGATCGTACGACAAACGCTCTTATCTCCATTATTATCTTTGGTTTATTACATTTATTTAACGGCCAAGAATGATCCGCTGCGGTTTTTCGTGGATACGTTCGATTCGAAATACATATTCAAAATCGAGTAGACGAGATCTTTAGTTCAGAAGAAATATGATGAACCTATCGAATCGCTAGTTTGATCTTGATTATAGTTGAATTTATTTGAATTTAATCGTAGAAAATTTGTCTTCGGGGTATAAATATCACCTCTTGGCCGATAATATTGTCAATTGGATAAAATTTTGAGAAAGTACTTGAAAGTTCGAACAGCTGTAATCCCACCTTTTTTGTTTAATCGTTCATCACACATTCTTCGAAAGGGACGTAATATCACAGACGTGCGACCTAGTTCTGTCTCGGCGATAGCATCTCGTGCGGTATCGAGCCGAGTGGTTAATCATTCGTAACGCTCTTAAGTACCTGTTGTCATCAAATCCCCGCTGTCTCCGGGGCAAGGTCTCCATGTCCATGAATTCTTGAGATTTTTGTCCTCGTAACGCGAATTTCAATTGGATCGATAATATTCTCATGCTTCGACGTTATAATTCGACATAGGAATGACAAATTCGTATTAAGAATATTTTTCTTTCATTGAGCCAATGAAAGCCTGTTATGGCAGCCAAATCTCAAATTATTTTCAACCCTCAAGCTCGTTAATCTCATCATTGACAATATCATGTGACTTTCCTTCTCATTCGACGTAACAATGATAAATTGTAATTAATCTTTAATTTAATCAATTAATTAGTCGATTATCGAGTTTAAAATCGAGCTAAAATCGAACGCCGATTATTCTGCAGCCTCTAATTTTACCGTCGTCGAGCGTGAACGGCCTGATATTAAGAATTATTTTTCATTTTTGTTGTTTTCAGTTGAAATCTGGTGGAGCAGCGATACGATTTCTCACGGATGCAAGAAATTCGAGGGTATCGCGATTGACGGATAACGCGATGAACACTGCTAGAAGCATCGTCGAGAGACTGAGCCCAGCAACAGTGGGAATCCTTTCCGGGTGTCTCGCTTTTCTCTTAACATTCACGGAAAACGATTATGTATGAAAATTCGTCGATCGAAAATACGCTTTCCTTATCACAAACTGTCCAGTCACAATTGTTATTATTATTATTTGTACAACCGTAATGATTATTGTTATGATTAATATAATAGGTATATATTATTAATTTATTAAATCAAATGAGATGTTATTATATCGAATATAGATATATATTCTTCCACAAAACGTGTCGGCTTCTTGCCCTCTCACTTTAAGTCTCTTTAAACTTATCACACTCTGTCTTTTTTATGATCGCAGCATCCAAGTCGTATGTCTTATCGCTTGTGTATACATGACATTTGACGCTAATTCCACGGTCAACGACCGCCTGGCGGTATAATCGATGAATGAGTAAAAAAGATTTCGTATTGTTTTAACTGTAGAAACAAAACTGTTCATACGCTATGACGAGGGAACTAATAACTCGAAGAAACATATGTCCACGCGTGTTTACATAGACGACCTTCTCAATTTTGTTTCGTTCGAATATCTTGTTTGGGTCTTTGGGATCTGACCTTATGAGTCAGTGATACAGGCGACGTGCACTTCGAAAATTTGATCGGCAATCGTACGAGCACTAAACAACCGATCAGGTCAAAAATTGGCAGGTAGACAGAGAAAGATGGCAAAAAGTGGCTCTTGGTTTTTTTTTCCGAAGTTTTGAAAATAGTGTTGCAGGCGACGAGCGATTCGAAAACGCCATCCGTACTTTCTCCAGCACTGAGCGTTAAAGTTTTGAGGGTATCTAAAGAATTATGGCAACAATTTTGGAAAAACAATACCACGAGCCACTTTTTGCCATAATTCTCTGTGTACCCGCCAATTTTTAACCTGATCGGTTGTTTAATGCTCGTATGATTGGTGATCAAATTTTCGAAGTGCACGTCGCCTGTATCACTGCCTCTTATGTAAATTAGTCAAGGAATCGGTTATCGAGCAGAGAGACATTGCAGAGAGAACTTGGGAGAGAAAGGTTACGTTTTTCAATGAAATAAAGTTGGAACGTTGGACTTAACTTGTCTCGTTCATTGTCGGTCACAAAATATTATCAAAATTAATAATATATAACGTACATTCCATTGTTTCGCACTAATTTAACCAATTTTCGTGAAAATTCTTCGTTATAATGCGAGAGCAATAAAATAGAAGCCCTTTGTAAACAATGGAAAAGAATGTTGAGCATAACTCCAGTTTTATCCAAAATTCCAGTTTGAGAAATTCGGTTACAATATACTCTCAAAGATAATCTTAAATTAACCTCTTTTGGACAGAATGGAAGGTAAATAAAAAAGAAATATCAACTAGCATGCGAATGAGTATTTAAAACCTTTTACCGGTTCTTGTAACGTCAAACAAATGATAACCGTTACTATGTTTATATCCCACGTCGAGGTTTTCGACGTGGGACAAAATAACCTCCCTGGACTATTTAAATTCGCGCCCCCTCAAATTATCGAGAATTCGTAGTTTGCACACAAAACTTACGAGTCGCTTCCGAAAATCTTCGAGTCACAAAGTCAAATCAATGATTCAAAACTATTTTGGAATAACGATAAATGTAAACTGAAACGTGCGCTGTACATTCGTATACTGAATCTCAAACAATCCGACTAGCAGCGACACGCGGAGCTCGCGGCCTTCTGGGGAACTACAGTTTTTCGCAAGGTTTTTCTCGGTGCATATTACTCTGGCTACGAAACACACTATCAATAGGTCTCTTAGTAGGCCAAATCATTTGGCATAGCGAGACGTTGCGATACAATCTCGTTTTCGCTCGACGCGAGTGTTTGTTGAACGATAATTTTATAAATGTTCGAGAAAGAAGATAAAACAAAGCGAACCGAAAAACGAATTTGTGGTTAACCTCGGTATGCTATGATTGACTGCCGTTCAAAGTCGCGAAATACGTGGCGCTATTACCCAATTAGCTGATCGTGGGATCTATCGGTTGGTAATAATCCATCGAATGATAAAACAATAAATATAATATAGTTATAAATAACATCATAATTACGAAGATCATCGCATCATCGTATTGTGCAAAATTATTTTATCTACCCCATCGTCTTTACCCCATAACTTAAAAGAGTGTTTTTGGAATGGCTAATTTTGTTCTGAGAGTCAAGACGAAATCGGGACAGAAGGTGGTGAATGGTTTGAAGTCGAGCGATTATGTATCCGTGTTAAAAGACAAATTATCGGATATCACGGGTATCAGAACTGACATGCTTCACATACTCGGTGGTTTTCCACCAAAAGCACTGAATCTCGGCAACGACGATTCGACACTCAAGGAGACTGGCATAACCTCGGGCGATACGCTTATAGTCGAGGAAAAAATACGTGTCATCGACGAGAAACCGACCATCATCACGAACAATGACCATGCGCCACGATCTCACATCGTCAACAGTGAAAATTTTGCCGAAACGCCTGGTGTTTTAATGAAGAAAATCGTTCCTGCTGACAATTCGTGCCTTTTCACTAGCGTTGGCTATGTACTCAATGGTATTATCATAATGAACAAAAACATGTATAAGGTAGATTTTTCGAAAAAAAAAAAGCTATACGAAAGGCAAGATTGTAATGATAATTTGTTGAATATCTTTCACAGGTAAGATCGATCCAAGCTGCGCAGGCTTCATGAGAGAGATCATAGCCAATGCGGTCGCTTCCGATCCCGATGAATATTCCGAGGCCATTTTGGGAAGGCCCAATGCCAAATACTGCGAATGGATAATGAGATCGGATTCCTGGGGAGGAGCTATAGAATTGTCGATTTTATCGAAATTTTATGGTCTCGAAATTGCCGTCGTCGACAGTATAAATGCTATTATCAATAGATTTGGAGAGGATCAACACTATGCTCAAAGAGTCTTTCTCATATTCAATGGCATCCATTATGATCCTTTATACCTCGAACCCCTGGATGTAAGTTGCGACTACTTATTTCCACAAATTTTCATAAGAATAAAGCACAAGAGTATTGCACAGTCGCATAAACGAGTTACACGGTCTTGAATTAACTATTTCCCTGTATTCTACTGTACACCGTACACTGTACTGTAGGTTGCAAAGAATATATATTTCTTCGTAATGAGCGATAAAGTCCACTGGAAACATGCTTTCAAACATTATACTTTGTAATAACATATGCAAAACTTTGTCTCTTGAAGAATTCGTTAATATAGAGATCCATAACGTTTTTCTTTTTTTTGCTGTAGGGGTTCATACTTGAAAAGGATTCTTTGTCGTTCTATTTTTCCACAGCTTCCAAATATTTTTATCCGGTAGTCCGGTACATCAGTTTTTAAGCACTTGGCTATCCTTCGCTCCTGTGAAAGTAAATTAAAAATTTTTTTTTTATATACATTATGAGAATAATTTCATTCATAAATTAAGACTCGACCATCGAAATGACTATGGAATTTTATTGCTTCAAGTTATTTGCTTTACAATGTGTAACTATATTAGCCTCAAAGTGATCCGCGTCACGGATACTACTGTTTCGGAGTCATATGTTTAAAGGGACCACTAAAACTACCACTAAAAATGTACAACTACAGGGAATGGTATGAAATAAGCCAAAATATTGTTATCCCAACAGGATAACTGTTTGGCTCACAGTGGCTTGAAATTATTACCCATTTTTCAAAACGTCCAATCAAAGAAAGCCATAAAACGTAAAAAAATATATTCTCGATATAGAGAGGATATATAATATATCCTCTCCATAAGAAAAGACAATGTTCTACTAACAAGGAAAGTCAATGAAAAATTCCAGAAATGATAAAATCGCTCATTGGTTTCTCACGACATCGTTTTATTTTATTTTTCAAACTGTTTACAGAAAAAATATGTGAATAAATATAATGTTTCGTTATTTATTCTGTTCACCAGGGTGGAAGCATTCAGACGATATTTCCAACCGATGACGACGGAATATTGATCGATGCGGAACAATTGGCAAGGGAGGCAAAGTCTAGTCGTCAGTACACAGACGTTCAAAAATTCACGCTCAAATGTATAGACTGCGACGTTCAGCTAAGCGGTCAAGAAGCCGCTAGTCAGCACGCCAAAGAAACAGGTCACGTTAAATTCGGCGAAATCGTCGCGTAGCATGCTCAAATATTCAACGATAGTCGATGAACAAATTGCATATATCGAAAAGAAGAAGAAAAAGACGCGTTCTCATCAAAAGAAAAGGGAATACGTTCGAGAACGAGACAGAACACGTTTCGTTTCATCGATCGATCAATCGAAAGCTTTGCGGATGAAAGACTGTAACGAGCGACAGAACACAATTATCATTAGAAGACTCCGATAAATCAATTAGCTATTAGAGCACGATCAAAGTTAGTCATGTTAAAATATTCGGGTAAGTGTTTGATTAACTTGGCAATTGACGAAGAGAAAGACCGGAAGTAATGCATGAGAGATGAGTCTGTGATATGCGATTAAAATTCGGCTGAAGGTTCCTCGATACAAAAAAAGAGTGTTCATCCAACAAGATGCGTTGTTTCGGATTATAATTAAACGTAACATTTTTTTTCTCGCCCTATTGCATCGGCGCCCTAAATTTTCTTACACCTACTTTTCTTCCACGAGCAAATGCGAAATTCACGTCGGGCGCGTTTGCGTTTTCAATTTTTTTTTCGTCCCAGAAAAAAAGAAAAACATCTATGCCAGTATCACGTCTTGTTTATTAGCATAGCATGATATTATACAATATTACACATTTTGTAAAAATATCTTTTATCTGTGCAATATACAGCAATTTCACGCTTATGCCTCGCGATACTTTGTTGAGAATCGGTGAAATTGTGGTAATAATGTACTAATCGACTCTTTGGCTCACGTTTTGGTCAAACGTGACACACTTTTTTTCCACTTATCGTACGCTGTATATTTTGGAGGCTCATCGTCTCGTGTATTCGCGAGACAGATCGAGACGAATCGACGATTCGAAAAGCATCATTGAATAAAAGTTTGAAGTACGTCGCACAGTATTTTCGTACCTGGCGAGTCGAAGAGTCGAAATGAGAAAATCATTGTATAACTTCTTACTGACTGGCAGCTTTTTTTCATAGATTTTGCTCATCTGGCCATTTCACAGATTTATATTTATACACACGAATATCACATGTATTTGCATATATTCAAATATATTATACATTTTAATGATCTCGCTCTTTAATGCAGTTGTAATGTTTGACTGCCCATGATTCAAAATAAACATTATTTACTGTAATGCTTTGCTGTATTTGTATTCAACCCTTTGTTTTTTTGTTTAGTCTAATCAATCTTGTTCAAATCCGAAATTCAATCGGTTTTTTTTTCCAACTGATTAAAATGTTCAAATTAAAAAGTTAAACTAATCATATTTTCTTTTCGAAATTAGATAACTTGCCAAATAATCAAAGTTTAGAGGAGGCACTCGGTAAGCCAGATCTCATTCATTGCCATTGATGATAAGCGAGAAGCAGCATAGATGTCGCTTCTCGTTCCGAACTGGTGCAAGGAGCGACGAGAATAATTTTTCAGTGTCTCGCCAACTCCCGTTGGGAAATGGTCGTTGCATTTATCGTTTCCCACATAAACACGTCGCAGCAGGGAAAAAAATTGTAAAAATATACCAATGTCGAATACGCGTCACTCGCATCTGTCCCGCATAAAATAGTAAAGATAAAAGAAAATCGATCGACAAAAAGTAGCGCGCGAAAATAGACAGCCGGAAGAAAAGTCAAAGTAACGTGACGGTGTTCGGTGTGAAGGGACATAACTGGCATGATTTTCGGATCAGAAAAAATCTTCGATGTGATAAAATGTCTCAGCGACAAACGACTCAGTGTTTAACCAAAAAAAATCTACTGACAAACAGGTGAAGATGGAAGATGAGGCTGACATCAGGGAACAATTATTTCACAACACCGTACGGGAGAATATCGTGAGTAAAACGATGAATTTTTTTTTTATGGATATATTTGTAAGATGAAATTCTCTGTTGGAGCAGAGAAGCACCGTTAATTTCGGGTCGTTACTGACCAACACGGAACAACATGCCCATATATGTGGCAACAATTAATTCTCATATATATGTATATTAATAACAAAAAGTTTATTCCTTATAAAAAGTAAATCGAATAAAATATGAAATACGTTTTGATATTTAGGGCAACATATACTGAGTTGTGCGCTACTAAAACTTTTTAAGAAATTAAAAAATCTGTTGTTGAACGCCGCGAACCTAACCCCAAAAACTCCACAAAGTGGCACCCGTGTAAACATCGTTAAACGTTTGAAAACAGCCCTCAAAAAATGTATATCGTCCGACTGTTTACTCTCGAAAAGAGTATCTTCGTCCTAAATCGTTGCTTGGCGATAAATCTTCGAGAGATTTCATGTAATTCTTAGTTGCGTCGCAGACGCGACAGAGAAAACGCGAAGTAACTGAGAGCATTGGCACTTGGAAAATGTGTATGTAGGACGCCAGAGTCCCCCCGCCCCCTCCCTCCATCTAGCGGGCTATTTTCTAACGAGGCTATCGTCGCTCGTCCCAACAATATTTCTCTCGCTATCTCTATAATTTAATTGAAAGTGTATCATTATTAAGAGCAGTAGATTAAAATGGGCAATAATTCTTTCAGAAATGACTACGTAACGATTCTGCTTGTTTTTATTGATAAATCCCGGTACAAAGTCCATCGTGGCAACGGTGAATACGCCGAGTCGAATATAAATTATAGATAGGGCTGGAGAGGGGCTGCAGATATGCAGATATATGTATATAACCGTTATGTTTTATCGTCCTTTAATTTTGATCATTGACCCCTGATATTTCCATCTCCCGGTATGCGACGGATCGAGTCCAAGTTCAGTTTTCGGCCACTACGCGTCTCCCTTCCAAAATTGCGCGTATACAAGTGTATATATCTATCTATACATAGCAGCAGCACAGATGCAACGAGCAACGACAAAGACTCGACGTATAATGTATATTATACCTCGGGCCTTTGTGACTACATGCACGCTGCTGTTTAGGTAGAATTTAAGTGGGGAAAGTCGTATCGCGTCGGTCGTGTTGACAAGGGGAAAGAATACAATCGCATAGCGACAACCACGATTCAATGGCCAGTCGCGTCGATACCGAGTAAAATGTCCTATTTTTTTCGTCGTGGCGTTTTTCTCGAGATTTGCAGCGTTCCGCCAATTCTTCGAACTGTGGAAGATTTTTAACGTCCCGCATAACGTCTCGACACTCATTGAACGTCTGAAAGCCTGCCTTTCGACTTTTCCGCCATCTCTCGCACTCGCCGGGCCTTTTATTATCTTCCATCCATTGTATAGACAGAAATTCGTAGGCTTACGAGTTTTTCTTAATTCTTTTCCTTATCTTCTACGCATTAATTAACGGGGGGAACGAACGCTGAGGAATTCTCAGCTCGTCAAACTAGTGTGCCAAGTCTGACGGCGCAAAGAGATATTCGAACAATGCCACCAGGGAGATTTTTCCTCTACCGCACCCCGATTTGTCTATCGAGTTACCGAGACCGAGCGTGGGTATCATTGAATAATCGCCGGAAAGAATTTCCGTCTCTGTCGTAAAAGAAAGTGCACCCGGAAATTGCCCAACGCCTTTTTCTATCACTTCTTAAGTATCTTTTTCTCCAATAAACAAATACGTATCAAGATTTTCTTATTTACCTGATTCGAGTGATATTTATTAAATATAATTTTTATTTTCCATTTCAACACACAAATTTATTTGCGAACAAATATATTTATTTTTACATATGTAAATAAAGCGTGGAATAATATTTATATCATTTATATTCGTAATTCGTACGAATCATTGTTTTCATTCTTTAATTTCATAATAATATCAGTCGATTATTGAAAATTTGTATCAAGACGTAATTCATCAATAAATTATTCGTTGTTTTCCGCGAAATTTAATTTCGTCGCCCTTTATAAATTTCGTACGATTCGAACTGCAATGTATGTGCAACTAGAAGTATCGATGCGTGCATGGACTTGAATTTACCCGAGGGTTTCTTATCGCTATGACGATTACGTCGCGTGTACGCTGCGGCGTTATCGATCGAGACGAAACACGTGGGCTTTGCGATACACGTCACGACGAGGAAGCACAATATCGTAATCCGTGTCCGCCGTCGCGTCACGAATTACGCACGTAGTACAAAATATTAATTCGTAGGAACGAATCAAACCGCCGAAAATTTATCGAAACTTTTTATCCGAGCAAATTTGTATTCGTCAGTGAAATATTCGAATAATCAGCAATATTTAACGATAGATTTTTCAATAGTTGGAAAATACGATACGTCGCTTTTGCGTTCGAACGATTTGGACGATTCGATCGAAGGAAGGAAACAAAATAGGACCAAATGCGAATAAGTCACGATTACAGTGACCTAGAAGATCGATCGACGTTGCAAATATATAGTCGGGTAGAATCCTCGGTGAAACACGCGAATGATGTACCTCGATCGCGGTATACATTGAGAATGTAGTTCACGGACGCGTGACGGATATAGTGCTCTCTTTCTCTATCACACACAGAGAGAGTGACGCGTGCGGAGAACCTCACGATTTAGATCGCCGGACAAAACTCGTGATTCGCGAAGTCTGTGTTCGCCACAAATCTCATTTTTCGTGCAATAAAAAAACCGTGAAATTAACGATGCTTTCATAAACTATAGTCTCGAGCAAAATCACGATCTCGATTCGATCAACGTATTACGAAAATTAATTTTTTCTTATAACGAAATGATAAAATTCTTAACAAATCGGTAATTAAAAAACGTAAAAAATTAGAAAATATATTTTAGTAAATAAAACAAAATATTCTATTATTTGACGATCGATGCGTCGAAACAATTGTTTTTAAGCTATTTTTCTCGCTCCTTTTTTTATGTTATATTATTATCATAAAAAAATTGATGTTTTTGGAACTTGTGAAAATCGTTAATATTTCGAGATATTTTTCGTACGACGAGATATTCAGGTTTTTGGTCGAATTGAAGAAAACAATTATTGTTTCGGTCGGGAGATTGTCCTTGCCGTTGATCTTTAAGAATTTTCGCGACGATCCGACGTGTACTTAACGTCAATTTCCACGAAGCACCACGTGTCTTTGTCAGCAGCGAACAATTTGCATCGAGTTATCGTGCGACTACCGCGTATACGTACGCGAACGATAGCCCACGATGGAAATAGAAAACTGCGTGGGGAACGCGGGAAATATTATAGCGAGAAGAACGAATACTTGTCAGCGCTCTCGTAACTATAAGCTTCTCGGTCAAGATCGATTTCTCAATGAAATATTCCAATCGTTATTTACATTTTCTTTGCACCTGTTGCTTCGTCTATCTGCGTTTGTCCGCAAAAGGTGCGACGTAAAACGATTATTCGAGTTAATTAAAAACGAAAGAATCAACGTCTTAATAATCGTCGAATGATTAACGTTTTTGTTGCAACGCGAAAAAAGATGGGTTGCTTATTCCTTTTTAGTCTTTGAATTGTTTCGAGTCTAACCTGGTTACCTACGCTGCCGGGCAATATTATGACTCTCAATTGTTTTACCGCTAACACGTAGTGCGAGTCCAAAAACTGAAAGGATGGGAACTTTTCTTAAATAAGCCTTCTATGTTTTTATTGGTTCTGGGTTTTTCTATTTTTTTTATGGTTCAAAAAGATTAGGATAGGACTCTCAATTGTTTTACCACTAACACGTAGTGCGAGTCCAAAAACTGAAAGGATGGAAACTTTTCTTAAATAAGCCTTCTATGTTTTTATTGGTTCTGGGTTTTTATATTTTTTTTATGGTTCAAAAAAATTGAAAATTTGGACATTTAGGGGTAAGGGATATTGACCACCTGAACGCTCGGAAAGAAAAGAACGGTTTTTTGTACGCTTCTCCGTTCCCTTGCTTTCTTGGTTTTTGAGGCCTCCGCTGTATCCACCAATGAGAATTGGGCATTTCTTTAAAAGATGGGGTATATTTTACGCTTCTTAGAGCTAAGAAATGTTTTGTATTAGATTCGTAAGGAACTCCGAAGAGTGAACATATCCGCTCTTCGATACACACAAATAAAGATAGTTATAGATTTGGTTAAAATCGACTGTCTAAAAATTCATTTCAAACTACCTAAGTTTCGGTTAAACGAAGGTGGGATATCGTCACTGGACGATGCAGCTTCCTTCTTCTTCTTCTTCTTCTTCTTTTTCTCCTTCTTCTTCTTATTTTTATTATTATTATTATTATTATTATTAAACTTTCAACGCTTCATTCTGACAAAACAATAAAGACTTCGTTATTACAGACTAATCAAGACTTAATTATGGCGATATATTTCAGGCCTCGTCATTAATTTAACGAAAAAATCGGAAATTAAATTATTATATTTTCTAATTAAACGTTATATTATTATGATTCTATTGTCATATTTGTCATTCATTAATACGAAGAATATTTTCGTATCTGAAATTATATCCATCTTTCGACATGGAGCCTCGTGCCAAATTTCACAAAAAATGTATTCATGACTATATCGACGCCATGAGACAGAAACATGAAAATGGAACAAAAAATTGAACACAAAATATTCTAATTAATTTTCAGACTTTAGTGATAAGTCGATAAAAAAACCTGAATTATATTGCCATAATTAAAAGTTGATTAATTCTCACCAATGAAACCAATTGGTGTCGTCACCAATTGGATGTCGTCAATGAAATTAATTATATACGGAAGGTAAGTTAATGATCGACCCTACGAGTGTTTTCCTACAAAATACACGTATTTGACGCTATATTATGTCCTTTTTGTGAAAGCCTCGTCGTATCGTACGTACTTAAACGAGACCTACTTCCTCGGCGTACTTAAACGTTTCGTTTTTCCACCGATAGACGCTTTTCACCGATATATAGAGAAAAAAAACGTCTACAATACCCTCATCATTTGTCGACGACTCTACGAGACATAAGATAATCGTTACGTTATATATATTACACGACAATCATTTATAATGCAACCCGTGTCATGTGGCGTTTCGATCGTATCACAGAATTTTTTTCAAATCGTCGTAATCAATTAATAAACAATGAAATATGGTTCGATCCGGTAATATTCAACGACTGTCGACACCGATTTCTTTTCATCGACATCGTTACTCAACGTGAGAACAACAGCGGGCACGACTGCGATGATCGATCGGAATTTTCGTTGGTGAGGCTTCGTCTTAATACCGTAAAATACGATAAACCGTATCAACATATTTTACCCACCGCCACCTGTATCGATTGACGTTTATTTTGTTTTCTTACCTCTCTTTGTCTCTCTCTGTAAATCGTACTTGGGAGGTTTCGATCGTCGACGGGCTTCGCTTCGGTACATACCAAATATAAATAGGAGTTGTCGCCAATTGAAAATGGTTGGACTTGCCACGTTCACTTCACGAATCGTCTTCTCTATTTATCTGTAACTATTTCTTTCAATCTTTATTCATTCTGGTATTTTGCAATTCTCATAATCTTTATAGACTGATTCTTTACATTTTTTTATGGGAATGTTTATATCGAACGATCTTAGAAATAAAGAAAACTCGAGAAATGATTTGTTTATTTTTCATATTTTTAATATTTCTAGTATTTTTATTATCTTTATTATTTTCGAGAAATCAAGAAAATCAACAAAATAATATTTCAAATTCATCGCGTTGAGTAAAATGTCTATATTTTTTGGATACTCGACTTCACCTAATTATTGTCTCTTTTTTGTCAATTTTTTCCCCGAGCGACACAATGCTATTAACGTTAATTAACGTATTATGATGTAATAAATATAATTACTGCGTTATATTAGGTAATTATTCATGGTTACTACGCACTGCTAAATGGCTGATTTCCATTTTTTTTCATACTATAAAATATTATGTTTCTTAAAAGCAACCTAGATTTTCTGTTAAAACATCTTTTAACAATTACCATACAATTTTTCAAAATCGAAATACTCAATAGTTTTCTCATTACACAAATTTCTATCGGTAGGGTCTGTGAGGCGTCAGTGTCGTAGCCATGTTATATTAACGAAGTATCGTAGCTAACAATAACGGTTAAAAAGACCTCCTACATTTTACAAAAATTTTAAAAATCCCCGATGATTCCATCCTGAATAAAATCCCTGACTTTTTCGTTTTCCATATCCGTAGCAAGCATTTACTGTCGGTATAGATTTAACTAATGTATTATTAGTATTATTAGAAACTATTGCGACTCTAACCTCTACATCCATTATTTCTAGCCGCCTAGTATATAAGATTTCACCGTTGAATTGGGACACCCGGTATATCCTTTCCAAACGGGACGGAGGGTCTATAGACTAAAAAATTCTAGTGCACGCCAGCGATCGAATCTTTTTTATTCCATAGAGAATTAAATGTAAAATTGTACGATAAATAATCGAAAAGAACTATGAGAGACAACAAATTCTTCGTAACCAATACAATAGGTAAGGATCGAGCGAGTTTTCACGCTGGCGACGAGTCAAGGTTTCTCGAACGATTCTCCTCCTCACGCCGGGTATTAAAACCGGTCGATTTGGGTTCAACGTGCGTGTTGCCAAGTCACCATACACACCGTCCAGGCTCTTCTGCCGATCTTTCTTTTGTTCTATTTTTTGGTTTCTTCCTCCCTGTGTGTATTCGCCTTGCCAAAGATAGACACGAGATAGAAACTCGCTGGACGTGACTCTCGTATGGTTTTAGGACAGAGCGCACTTACGGTTGTCAAAAATACATTTTTTTTAAATATAATTAATTGTTTTATATACCTATATTTTATCATGCAACGAGGGATACAAATTATTGAGAAAAGATTTTTTTCTAGAATTTTAGAACTCTTGTAAAATGTTACTTTGATGACCTTCGTTGATTCAAGAAACTTTTATCTCGTATTGCTTTCTTGGGTGGGAATTGATAAGGGGGACTGACGAGAAATCCGCCAGTTTCGTTATTTTATTGCGCACGTTGTGTGAAAAATAAATTCTGGGAAAAACAATGATCAATGACGAAGAATAAAAATAACATTTTTCATATTATATTTAATTTTCGTTTTCTTGATGTTACCTCACGAAAATCAGCATCTGGCCTCTGATAACGATCGCTCCATAAATTATTATATTTTATTCAATTCCTATTTTTATAGTGATGGAATATTTGTTTTCGTTTATTTACGTGGCGAATAACGACTTGTGATAAAAAATCATGCGGTCGTTAAGGCTTCGAGGTCGATCTGAATAATCGCGTGTAATAACGTACAAGATTTTTCATCGTCCTGAACAAACGTGCTTTCATGGCCATTAGTTACGGTTACAATTCATCAAACTCATGACGTTGCGCGCGATTCGTATTACCGAATATATTTTTACGTTCGCTCTTATAAAAGTTGTACGAACGTATCAATTCGAAGAAAATCGTTTTGATTTCATCATCAATATTCGATATGCGTATTTATAGATTGTACAGTAATATCGTTCAGAGGACAGGTTTCACCACGTATGTTTTCGAAATTGAACTCTTGTGGCTGGGATATCGATAACCACCTACGTAAGATTTAATCTCATCGAAATACATCGATATGTAATCGATCCAATTAATTATAAATTAATTAGCCGTTCGATCGATCGCTTGGTTTAAAAATTCGACCACTTCGAATTCACGAACATTTGTTCAACTTGTTTTTTCAAACTTTCTGATTTAAATATACATTTTGTGTACCGTTTAATCTTAGTAATTTGATTATCATATCTTAAATCGATTTATTATTTTTGCCAGCCATCGCTGATTATATTGTAATTATTAATGTTTAATTTTTCGTTTCAGATATTTCTCCTGCTGTTTCTACTTCTCAACATCTCGAGTTACGCTTTGATAGCAAGATTTCGACGGAGGGATCGCGAAGATTATTTCTCGGTCGACGAGGATGAAGCGACAGTTTACAGAATCAGCTTGTGGCTATGCACAGTCGCTCTGGCCGTTTCGGTCGGGGCTACTTTGCTTCTGCCCGTATCAATTGCCAGTAACGAGGTTCTCATACTCTACCCGAACAGTTACTACGTCAAGTGGCTCAACAGTTCTCTCATACAAGGTAAATAGAAAAATATCCTTGCAGCTTGTTCTAAAAGTTCTAAATTCGTTATCCTTGAGAAAAGTTTCAACGAGATCGAATTATTCACGATTAAGATCGCGTTATCGCGGTCCTCCTTATTTTTTTCCACCGTCCTATCTCGTCTCATCGAGACACTAAAATAGTTCATTAAAACTTTGGAAAATAACTCTTTGCTGCATTTTTCTGTAAAACAAAATTTATAAAAAATGCATACTAAATCTTCTTCTGTGTAGATTAAGCAAAACTATTTTTATTTTGTCACTTAATCCAAAATATTTAATCTCATTTTTCGAGTTAAAGAAATATAAAAGAGCGAAGCGTTCGTCTATCCTAGATTACATAATATGAAATGTCCTTGCGTTTAATCCAATTAATTCTTAATTTCGTAATTATAATCTCGCGTGTTATCTCTTTCTATTCAGGACTGTGGAATCACGTGTTCCTCTTCTCGAATTTATCGCTCTTCGTCTTTCTACCGTTTGCCTACCTCTTCACGGAGTCGGAGGGTTTCGTCGGCCATCGCAAGGTAAACAAAAGAAACAATACTACAGTAATAGTATTTATTTTTGCATTATATTTTTTGCCATGTTCTATCTACCATACGTGTTTATTAACAGGGCGTGATGGCAAGAGTTTACGAGACCGTGACCGTGCTCTGTCTGCTGGGAACTCTCGTGCTAGGAATGACCTACGTTCTATCGGCTCTCATAGACTACCAGAAATCGAGTCTCCACACGTTGCTCAGTGAGTTACAAATTTTTCTCTCCATTTGCAATGAATAAAACAAACAAAAAAAAACCCAAAAAAAGCCACTTATCCGTTTGCTCGGCTCGGTGCTTTATTTTGTTATTTTTTTAATCGCGGACGTGCGCACCTCGATGATTGGTCGCTATTATACGGATGTGAGCGTTCACTTCCGGGCGACCACAGCTGGGAACGCCGTGACACGTTTCCTCGGTGTTCGTGCTACATCGTTATAACACACGTTACGAGCGTGATTATCGAGGTTGCTCGACTGTGAACAACGCACCATTGCCCCTATATCACGTCCAGTTACAAAAATTACATGCATCGTGATTTTAAGCTGTTACGTCGTAGTCTAAACGATCTTCATTTTTTGTTTCAGATTTATGGAGTTACTATCTGCCCTTTTTATATTCTTGCGTCTCGTTCGTCGGGGTCGTAATGTTATTACGTAAGTAAAAATGTGCATAAAGATTTGGGTAAATTGAGAATTGGAAAAAGGAATGATAATTGAAATATTGGTAATGATTATTCTTCGTTCTCGAAATTCGATCGATTAATTATTTTTGTACGTTTGTAACAGTGTGCACCCCGGTGGGTTTCGTAAGGTTATTTGGCGTCGTCGGATCTTTTCTCGTCAAGCCGCAGTTCCTCAAGAATTTGGACGAGGAATTTTTTGCCTACAGAATGGAGGAAGACTGTATAAGTCGAAGGTTCGCATTTATTGCTAAATTTCACGAGTTCTTTGATTTTGTCGCAGACAAAAACCCGTGATATTTCTTCGCTCGGTGATTTATGAATTAATAATAAAAATTGAATTTCTTGCAGACTTCAACATGCCAAGGCAACGGGAAAATCTTACGTTTCGCCGGTGCCAATGTCACCGCCAGGCTGTAACACGAGCCTCGACGAGGACGAAGAATTATTGTGCCCAAATCCCGGCCTAATGTGCTTGAGGAACGGAGCCCTACAGCGTGGCCTTACCCAAAGACTGGAGGAGGTGCAAAATCGCCGAAAGATACTCGACGAGCAGAGAAGAACGTGGTGGGTGAGACGCACGTTGCTTTATCCGCTCGCTATGCTAGCGCTTTTTGTTCTATCAACGGCAACGGCACTTCTCGCTGTGCAAAATACGCTGGAATTGCTAATCGGCATCAAAGCTCTGCCGTTGAGCACGAGGGTTAGTATTTTCAACTAATATTTAATTAAACCTAAATCTTTTTCTCTTTCTATTTATTTGTTTATTTTTGTTTTATAGCAATTTACACTCGGCATTAGTTCT
Organism: Netelia virgata; assembly: GCA_951802705.1. Taxonomy (NCBI): domain Eukaryota; kingdom Metazoa; phylum Arthropoda; class Insecta; order Hymenoptera; family Ichneumonidae; genus Netelia; species Netelia virgata. The sequence continues at coordinate 26,692,132 of OX637867.1, read as the reverse complement.
CTGTCGAAACTCGGGCCTATCGGTGCAGCTGTGGAAGTTGCTGTTATTCTGTATCTAGCTGCTACGAGTGCCATCGGACTTTATGCGCTTCCAGGTGTGAGGCGAGTCAGACCGCGATTTCATTCGACACCGCTCACGCATCTAATCGCCAATTGCGCTCTACTTCTCGTTCTGAGCTCGGCACTGCCGTTACTTTCGCGAATATTGGGTCGGTATAGACTTTTTTTATAATCATTTTTATCTCACGACTCATGGTGCGATCTCTGGTTCATTGGTGGAAAAGTAAAAAAATAGTTATGACGATATTGAGGAATCAATATTTGTAGGAGTGCGATTGAAAGTATTGTCAGGAAACAGTATATTTAATTTAGAAACTTGGGTACTGTTTTCTCATTATTTTCTCTCAACCTTCTCTGCATTACAAACCTCTTTGTCAATTATCATCAAATGTAGTGAAAATTACATATTATATATATTAGAAAATATTTATATATTTGCATTTACTTTCAGGCATGACGAATTTTGACCTATTGGGCGATTTCGGTCGGATCGAATGGCTTGGCAATTTCAAGCTAGTACTATTCTACAATTTAATATTCGCGAGCGCAGCGATAACTTGCCTAGCAACCAAATTCACGGCAACCGTGAGAAAGGAAATTTATACCAGGCTCCGTAGCAGTCTGGTAGGACTTTTGCGGCTCGAAGGTAAAAAAACCTCCGCGGGAATGTTCTCCGCTAAGGAAGAATAGACTGATTTTATTTTCTCTCGTTTTTTTAAAACATATTATATATACAATAATGAGCAAAAAGACGTTTGTTGGATGTAATGATCGAAACAATTGAAAGCATAATAGGGAATGAAAGAAAAAAAATGAGTTTCGCGATTATTCGGTCAGCAGCGATGAACGAGGAGAGAAGTGAAGTTCCCAAAGAATACACGAGAAGTAGATTTAAGATAGTCATGAAAATTACGCGATTTTCAAATAATAATTTGTAAATTAATAGACGATCAACGAAACTTCGGATAACGATTACATTAATTTGTCGCGAACTACCTTTTTCGTTGCTGCGAAAAAAATCCCTACCCTCGACACTCTCGAAATAATCAATATTTATTGCATTATCGTTAAGTTAATAATTACTTATATATAGCTGTATACGTGAAAACGTAGAAACACAGATAAAACACACGCCGTTGATCCCGCCCAGAAAGAAAAGCGAGTAATTTACGACGGGGACCACCCAGTATTGTGATAAGAGAACAGAGTACTAGTGCGAAAGAAAAACAAAATATGTGTCAGACTAATTTAGCAAGGCGTTTTTTTGCTTCTTAGACGCGACATTGACTTCGTTTAATCATGGGTATTTAACTATTGATTATTATATTTTTTAATTTTTATTTGGACCATGTATTGTGAATTCGGGTTGCCACTGTGGTAATTTCTGCCTATGAGTCCTGTGAAAATTCTCGGAATAAGAGCTTCCGGAGCACGGGGTAAAAAAGGAAAGAAAAAATGGGGAATCTTTCGTCTACCTCGGTTACAAACATTGTACGTCAATGTTTTTAACCGAGGAAAGTAATGTAATAATAATACACTCAAGAATACAAAAGTTTCGGGTTCCTGGCAACTCTTTCAAGGCAATAAGCTTGACTCTAAGAACAAGATACAGACCCTTCGTTGATGAAAGAAGAAAACGCTCTTGTTGAACGAACGAATTTAATAAAAAAAAAGCAAAAATCAGATGCATTTTTTTATGCATATCAATCGTAAAGCGTCGAATATTTTATGCATCAAAACGGTGATAATTTCGTCGTTTAGTCGTGTAGCGACGGACAAACGGGCCAACGAATATCGACAGACAAAAGTGAAGAGAAAACACCATTTTTACGATATCGTATAAAAGCGCCCCTAATCGAATAAGTTTTTTCTAGGTATTTTGCAAGAATTTTCAATGTGATACGTATCTCGTCAACAGGACAATATTTAAATGTGAGCACTGATTTCATATTGTTATATACTCGTAACGATTCGTGGGTAGCGTCAAAACGGCTGTACGAATCGATAACTTAATTAACAATAAGACGTGTGATTGACCGTTGCTTTTAAGCTGATTCTCGCAGCCCGGGAAAATATCTTTTTTTTTCTTTTGCAACTAGATTTTTGCATTCGAGAATTTATCGTCGAGGATGACCGATAGATTTTAATCGTCTAGCACCTGATAGTCCGCTAGAACTTTGTCAACTTTGTACATGTTACGCGCAATCACATTTTGTTTCAAGCTGGTTTATATATATATATGTGCATGTACATATATACATATAAATGTTTTCTTTGGGAAAAAGCCGTAGTCTCATTGTACCTTCCCGACTCATGATGAAACGTTCCACGATGAAACAAGAAATGGTTGTTTATGATTCTCCCTTACTCGACACAAACCCCACATATGCGCACACGATATAAAAAAAAGTAAATAGTATGTATATTAAAGAATAAATATGCCTACGAGAGCCATACCGTTGAATTTAACTGTCGTTATTTCTGAAAAAATCCTAATTCCCGTTCAATTATTATACGAATTCCTGAAATAATTAAAGACTTGCTGGGACAGTGCCGGATGATTGAAAAAATTAAAAAATAAATATAAAAATGAGCATGAAAATTGATAAAAAGGAAGTATCGCCTGACTATAGATAACAAATATTGTTTTATTAAATTGGTGATTTATCCTCTACACTCCTGTCGACGAAACGTCTTCAACTTTCTGTCTTTCTCTGCCGTAGGAATTCAATATTGTTAAGTCCCTTTCGAATCTAATGCCACGACGAAGAATTTCAAATTCTCCAGGTACTGTGAGATCGACGACCGTCGAACCGACCCGCTGTGACTCTTGTAGCCTTTCCGCCCGCGGTATCTCGTAAAAGATTGCCGCCAATTGTGGCCAGAGAGGTGAAAACTCTTTGGGCTGAAGACTGCTTGGTTCGTTGCTGAGATTTGCACTGGTCAGTGCTAGGGGTTGTCCGATCTTGTGACAAACGTGCCTTAGGAAATTCGAGGATGGTATTCTTATACCAACGGTCTCATGGCCACGATTCAAGGCACGATTGAGCTTTCGGGTACGTTTCAATACGACCGTCACAGGACCTGGCAGCAAATCGTGGAGCAATCGAGGCGATATGTGATCGATCACTGCCCATCGTGGTATGTCATTAAGGCTTGCCAACGTTATAGCCAGTGGTTTTGTTTTCTCACGTCCTTTTAAAGCGTACAGTTCCTCGATCGCCGCGTTGCTCTGTGCCAAAGCAGCGAAACCATATATTGTGTCGGTTGGCACAGCGATTACCCTATGTGTCATAAGATGATGAATCGCTATGGCACTGCTGTTCGTACCGCCGCAGAACCAATGCTTCTCATCAGCCGGTAACATTTCTAAGATTGTGCGAGCCTGTTTCAGACACTTGGTTATAGGCGGTGGATACGTAATAATTGTACAAGTTGCATTTTTTCTCGATAGTTCAGTGCAAAAGATGTTTTTTCCAACTCCTATTCTCGCCAATTGTGACCGCATTGAGCATTGCAACATTTGTAAAAAGTAGTCATCGGCTCGTCCGCCGATCTGGTCTGTATTTGCATAAAGTATGCACGATGATGCGAACACTTTGGACACCGCTCGTCCGTGGCATCGACGTTCTCCCAAGCTGCGCTGCCACCCAGTACGTCGTCGACTTCTTTCAATCGAGGATACGTACGATTACTCACTTTGCGCGCTATATTGAAGATGTATGGGCACGTATTGCAGGCAAACCGCAAACCATTTAGGCCATCCTCGACGCGCAGTACGTTACCGCAGGTCGGACAAAACAGTAGCATTCTTCTTTCCACAAATCCGCGGAGTAACTGAATGAAAAACATGTTCGTAGAAATATTAATGCAGGATATTATTAACCGGTATCGAATTAATTTGACTACAGAAATGTGCCAGGTAGTTCATAATCGTTTTAGGTATTTCGACCCTTCTTTCCAGCTTATAAATGTTGGCTAGTTTCGGTAATTACTGCATTTTATTTATTTTAATAAATGCTGACCCGGTATTCGGAATAAAACATGTTTTTTTAACCGTACAATGCAATGCGCGGAAGTTTCAACATGGTACGGATAGATGAATGCTGTAGAGGCAGTGATGTTAAAGAAAAAAATACCACAGTATATCTGTTACACTTATATTGTTTGCACCGAGAACCATACAATATTTTTCAATCTTGCATCACTTTGGCTAACATTGCGTTTGAAAGGAGCATGAAGCATGGGAATGAAAGGAATTTGACTTATCCATGCCACGAATAAAAATACGCTGCATTTTGTCAACATTTTCGGCAAATATTACGGAATTCAAAGTAATTTACGTATGCGTACCACAATATAGACCCAGAGTCCATTAGACAATAGTGTTTTGCACAATGTTACTTTGATTTACTCGATAAAAAGACGAAGTTAAATTACATATGAACCGAACATGTGAATAACCAACGAACTCAGACGACTATAGAAGTAATATGCCTATGATGCCTATGCTACGATTGAAGCCAGAACTTGATCACCTCATTGAAGTTCACCACCCCAATGACTGGCGGCGCTGGCGTCGCTACAAGAATGTATTAGGGCACACAGATACGTTCACATATACCACACACAACTTCATGGCGTCCGCCTCCTCTCTCACCAATCACGGACGAGCAAGCGCTCCTTCTCGCTTTCTCTAATGTAAGGTATCAATGGGGTGCACGTGCCGACTCTCCTGTTTTCTGAGCTGCTACTGTCGCACCCCACTGATTTAACATACATAACATCGACTCGAACAACATTAATTATAATACCAGTTCAGATAATTGTAAAAAATAGATTATCTATTGAATTGAATTTAAATTACGAAGTAATAAGTAATAAATATTAATTTTCTAGCCCTTCCGACTTCAAACGGACCGCTATACGACCTCAACCAACGTATTATAATGAAATTTGTTAGATACTTATTATAAAACGAAACAAGTATCCTCGAGTTAGTACCCTAGTCACCCCAGCGACATGACAAACTGGCTTACCTCCTTTTTTTCCTAATATGCTATTAATTTTTACAAGTGTAGAATGCAATGTAGTAAATAACGAACGATATCAAACGGTAAATAAATATTGTTCAAAACCAAGTTCGCAATATCAATCTAAGCTCCGCCCATAGGGGAGTATACAATATTGGCGTGAAGTCACAGTCGACCGCCACGACGCCAAGTGGCAGTTTCTTACACCAAAAACTTCGCTTCAATCGCAGCATAAGCATATCCTCGCTATCCTCGCTATGACGCTCACAACGAATTATGCGGCTTCGGCTGCTCGTGCTGCCACCAACTGAAGGGACGAGATGGAAATGGAATAGCGCTGCACGTTAGTCAAAATACACGGAACGAACAAACTGGACTATTCAGCTCACGGACGGCGGAATCGGAGGAATCATCAGTGAAACCAAGATGGTGCTCGAGAGTACTATGATATGGTAAGATATCTGATATTTAACCAAGTTTTTCGTAGACTAAACTTATCCTCGCTAAATTTACTAACGACAAAACGATGTGTTCGGGATCCTAACTTTTTATATAATCATCATTTTCCTCGATAGGGCAATTATTTATTTTCAAATTAATTACTTTCGCGAAGATGTATTCGAAGGAATGACAATGCAAAGTTGAAAGGCTTCGTGTCAACATACAAGGCTTCTAGTTATTTCTGCGTTCTTAACAGCATGTCAACCTCCTTTTTCAGTAATCTATTCCGGCAAATAATCAATACGAAAATGCCTTTACCATTCGTGACGTGATCAAATTTAAATAAGAAAAAAACATTGAGGTTAGGGCGATGTGAAATCGCCCCTTAAATATTTGTTTCACCAAAAATTTGACATTTTGTAAAACGCTTCCGAGACTTTTGCTTTTTACAAAATGCGAAATCCACTTAGATCGACCAAATGATTCTTAGAATATAGTAATACCTCATAGAAACAGCTTTGCTTTAATTGAAATCTACAAATTTCTATTATTGTAGCGTTGACAACAGCGACTATATGAGAAATGGGGACTTCCTGCCTACACGTTTACAAGCCCAACAGGATGCTGTAAATCTCGTTTGTCACTCAAAAACTCGTTCGAATCCTGAGAACAACGTGGGTCTCATAACACTGGCGAAGTATGTAATCGAGAAAATAATGAATTCCAAGAAAGTTGCACGATATGTTTGAATTCAATTAGGTCTGACTCTTCTTCCAGCGTGGAGGTATTGGCTACTTTGACAAGCGACGTTGGTCGAATATTGTCGAAATTGCATCAAGTACAACCTAATGGAAACCTCAGTCTTATAACAGGCATAAGAATCGCTCATGTACGTATGCTCCAAAATCCCAATTATCAGAGCGATACTTTCGATTTTCTACATTTAAATTCATTGCAGTTGGCCCTCAAGCATCGACAGGGAAAGAATCACAAGATGCGTATAGTTGCTTTCGTCGGAAGTCCTATACAATTGGACGTAAGGGAATTCGTCAAGCTCGCCAAACGTTTGAAGAAGGAGAAAGTAAACGTCGACATAATAAGTTTTGGCGAAGAGACCGTGAACAACGTCGTACTGACAGGATTTATCAACACTTTGAATGGAAAAGATGGGACCGGTAGTCATCTTGTAACAGTTCCGCCCGGGCCCCACTTGTCCGACGCATTGATCTCTTCGCCGATAATCCAAGGCGAGGATGGTATGGGAGCCGCAGGAATGGGCGGTGCCGCATTCGAATTTGGTGTAGACCCGAACGAAGATCCGGAACTTGCACTGGTACATTTTCCTATTTCAACGAATTCCCGACTATCCAAACTTTTTAAAGCTATCATTAACATTAGTAAATAAACAAACAAAAAACTCGATTGCAGGCTCTTCGAGTTTCCATGGAAGAACAGCGACAGAGACAAGAGGACGAGGCACGACGCGCTCAGGCAACAGAAACGGCACCGGCCAAACCAGAAACGATCAAAGATGCACCGAACGAAGAAGCTATGCTCAAACGTGCTCTGGCCATGTCGCTTGGAGGTAACGAGGAGGTGGTCACGACACCGGAAGTCACTGCTCCGAGCTCCACTGGAAACGTGCCCGATTTCGCTCATATGACCGAGGAGGAGCAAATCGCGTTTGCCATGCAAATGTCCATGCAAGATCAACGTGAGTAATTTTTAAATCGTATCGATAACTCCAATGGTAATTCTCTCGTGCAGAATAATTAGTTGCTATTATTATTTCCAACTTATTAGCAATAATAATACATAATGATTAATGGAGGATTATTGTTTTACCGAAATGATTAGCGGAGGATTTCGAAACTCAGAAAGAGGAAGCCATGGAGGTAGAGGACGACTATGCAGCCGTCATGTGCGATCCAACATTTCTTCGAACTGTACTGGAGAGCTTACCGGGCGTAGATCCGCAGTCAGAAGCTGTACGCCAAGCCGTTAGTTCCCTCCAGCAAAATAAGGACAAAGGCCAGGACAACGAGAAGGAGAAGGAGAAAAAATGAATGTTTCTTCAACTTGCTCCTTATCAGGAAAATTTACATTCAACTATTATTTGATACTCTTTGTGATCACTCTGTATAATGATTGTGAGTAATCACTCGCTTATATTGAATAAATAAATCGATGAAATTGCGAATGAAAGTTTATTTTCGTACCATTACAATACGGGTTTTTCATCCATTCGTCCAATACGCGCGGAGTTCTATCAGCACGTGATGGATTATTGCGACCCCTGGTGGCGACGTAATAAAAAAGGCATTGTATCAAAAACGATACAATCGTATTTTAATTACTAGTAGAATTATCAGCTCGATTTCGTTGTTTTTAATCTCAAATCGATAACGTATGTCTAAGTTTTCGAATTTGACGAAACGAGGTAAATTTTCTTATTCGCTCAACGGTCAAATTCTGTTTCGTTGGGATGTCTGATTTTCCTTAGAGAGGTTAAACGATGAAGTAATAACTTTCCAATAAACGACAGGTCTTTGGCGCGTCGTCAAAAATTTCCGAAAAATGAGTACGAATTTGGAAGAAAAACCGATGGAAACGTCGATAAGAAAAAAATTGTCAGAAGCATTGCATCCTAAATATCTCGAGGTGTTGAACGAGTCTCACATGCATAATGTCCCACGGGGATCGGAAACACATTTTAAAGTTGTGGTGGTTTCTGATGAATTTGATAATCAACCTCTCATTAAGGTGAGCAAATTTTGACCAATTTTAATTAAAGAAAATTGTCGAAAATGATTTTTTATGTTAGCGACATCGAATGGTCAACGAGTTACTTCAAATAGAGCTCAAATCGGGAGTCCATGCTTTATCTATCGTGGTGAGTTTATCTCAGGGATATTCACAATGAAAGGCAATACCGATTATTTTTTGGATCGATTTAGTGATATCGACGTTTTTTTATTAGGCAAAAACTCCGTTGCAATGGGAAGAGACTGATAAGACAGTGAAACCAAGTCCAGCTTGTAGGGGTGGATTTGGTAGGTAATATATAGATTAAATAGGTTGATATATGAAAAAATATAACGTACCTTTTGTTGTGTCTTATTTTGCATATCGCAGTGAAATATTGTAATAAAAAAATAAGGCGTATCTGGAGAAAATTCGTTAATCAACGATGTATAATTGTGTCAAAATAAAAAGATGCATTAATGTCATAAAGAGAAAGTGTCGAGTCTTAATTTTCCTTCGTTTTCTGAAAGATAAAGTATATCGGCCATCGATTGCTCCGCCATTGCTTCCTCTGCTTTTTCGTGCATCTATTGACGGAAATAAGCTGCGTGATAACAAGAAAGAATACTTTTTTCTCCGACCATTTTATGTGATAATAATAATAATTTTACTTACTCCGCGATACGACAGATCACTGGGCGTGCATTTGAAATTCGGCCCAAAATTGACGGATACAGTGGCGCTCTTATGAATTGAAATGGTCGGAAAATACGCACCTCGATTGACATCGAGAAACGCATCACCCTGCGATATTCCGTTTTTGAAAAAAATAATTTTACTTCCACCCAGTGGTTTTAAAGCCTTAAGAGCTTCCGGAACTTGGTCCTTTTCCTCGTAGTACAAGTGACTCTTGAATTTCACAAGTGGCTAAAAATCATAATGTCGAAATAAATCTCACTTTCTATAAAAACGATGAAAATTTCAACAAGAGTTACTCACCCTATCTTTGTATGTATTGGGAATATGTGACGCGTCGTGAGCATCCGGTAAAATAATGAGAAATCCTAGAGTGTCTCCTTCACCATAGCTAGAGCTATAATGCTTGCCGCGGCTTTCGTGAAATCTCGTCCCTTTCCTGACAGAATACATACACCAGGATACAATAAATTGGACTTTAACAGTAGTATAAAACCTTTTTTATACTAGTGTTCATTGAGGACAAAAAGTATACCTCGATCTCCAGCAATAGCCGAATTTATCGTAACCAAGAGGTGCTTGGAGATTAGCGTATTCTTGTCCCCAACCTAGACGAGCCGCAGATCCTTCAGGCATTTCCTCGATCGTTGCTTCCCAATACCAAGTACCTCGACTAACACCTAAAAAACGACTTGCTCGAATCAACATATTCGTTAGCTCGATAACTACACAAAAACATCAATATGTAATCTTACAATGAGTAGCTCTGATCATGCAATATCCTTTGTCTCCTGTAACAGCAAGGCGATCTTCCGAGACACGGAGCTGTGGTGCACGATCGTGAAGGGCTAGGAGAACGGTACTTGGACTGAGAGCTCGATAGAGCCAGCCTGGAATCGGTTTTCCAGCCCAGTCGCTGCTCTCATCGAACTCCTTAAATCGCAAATCGAACTCGTCAATACCATTTACGAATGACGAGTAATTTTTGTCCAACAATCGTTTGTCCCACTCACCTGTCTAAACGGTGCGTGAGGATCCGGCTCGGCTAGTATATATCGATAGCCATCTTTGTTAAAAGGATGCTCGAGTGGATATCCGTGAGCCGGCAATTTTGGCACCGACATATCAGATCCGCGACCTTTCTTCCCAGGCCCCGTCCCCGTCCCTTCCCCAGGAAATTTTCGCTTTGCATTTCGACCGCGAAGACCGGTACCAAGCGGAGCTACATTATTTTCACAGAACAATACAACATCATTAGATGCAAGAAGTATCCGAGTGTTTGTAAACGATATACTTCTTGGAATCAATCGGTTGACAAAAATCTCCTCTGCTATGGTAAAGCTAATACCATATTAATCGTTGCGACATGTGTAACATACCTGGCCTGGACATTACAATGATCGAGGGAGATGCGTAACAATACTCGATAATTATCGTACGCGAGACAAATGTGATAAGATAACGAAATGGTGCTGTATCAGGCTTTTTCAATAGTAGAGATTGATGCTCGTGGAAAGTAAACGAATAGAGGGGAATCGACGAGTATGTAACCTTACCGACGTGCTGAATCCCCATTTCCGTGATCTTAAGGTGGCCGCCCTTTATCATAGCCTCGTAATTGGGCTTGATAAGCACCAAGTCCGGCGTCGTCAGACCAAACAATTGGCCATCGGTATTGTTTTCGTCCATCGTAAATAATGTGCCCACATCTTTGAGAAGTGCTCTATGAATCTAAGAACACGATATAGGTACACAATATTTTCTTGTTTCTTTAAAAATATCATGCAAAAAGTTTACAAGTTAGTCTAGGATATTTTTTCCGACGAATAACTCTAGTTTTTCATTTAACGCTTCGGTTGGGAAAATAATCAGTTTTAAATACAAAGTTACTATAAGTAATGGACATTACTATAAGTAATGTTCGATACGTGTTATGGTAATGTGACTCGTTAAGATTAGACGAGTTTCGATAATTGCCAATTTAAAAAATTTGTGTGTTTTCTAGAAATTCTGCGTACTGATTTCCTGATGTCCAGGGTATGTTTTATTTCTTAATTACCGTTGCGTGCCATGACTGGGTGACTCTTCTTGGCATCGTTGTCATGCTTTCCCAGTGACATTCTATAAACGGTATTATATCTTTGTCTTTGTGAAAAAAAGTTCTCTGGTCCGGCTCTTTGAGTCCATCCTGAAGTAGATTCGCTATGGCGGTTACACACATCTGCGGAAATGCTGAAAACGATCGAATTAATTTTTAAGCCGGTGAATAATGTCGATGAACCATAAGAAAATTAGTAAATCATTTTTTAACAGAGAATTTCTAAGAAGGCTTTTTTGCTTTGTTAATAATAAATATATTTTTGTTTACTACCTCATTTCTTTGATAATTTTTATACTTACGAGCTTGATTCTTCTTAAAACTTTCCAAACCAGTCGGCGAACAATTTTTACACATAAACACATAGTTCATCATGAACGGCACGATATTTCCCAATTGATAACCTATGCAAGATTCGTGAAACCATCGTGCACACGTCGCGCATAGGAGCTCGGCCAGGTTCAAATTTCTTTCTTTGCCACTGGAATTAAAAAAGAATGTCAAGAGCTCGATCGACTGTGAATGGATCACTCGTTCATCCTTTGAGTGGCGAGGATATGCATCATGAAACCATTTGGTTGGCAGTATTCAGCGCTCGAAAGTATAATGCGATTCGAACAATAATTACCAGTAACAATTTCCATTGTCGTTAATGTTGTTCCCTCGTCCATTGATCTTATCACCATTGTTATCCTCCGATTTCGATCTGTGTTTCACTCTTTCTTCGAGTTTAATTTTCATTTTTTCTTCGACCGAATGATTCTCCGAACCATCGATTTTACCTCCACCGCCACTGAAATAATATTATTAAACAGTATTAAGTTATATTTTGGACATTAACGTAATGATAACCTCAATTAAAATGACTTCGTTTTTTGTTATTTAGAACGACGTTGAAAAGACGCGCTTCGAGTCTGTGAAATAAGCTTCCAGTTATCTTTTTCATCGTTTCCTGTAATAATATCCGTACCTTTCGGATTTTTCATCGGACATTATCCGTTAGTAAACAAACAGAATACCAATGCGAAAGCGGCAATTGTTGTATTCTGTAGCAAACCTTCCGCCGCGAGTACTGGGCGAATACTAAAGATAGCTAGGTCAATATAGATAGAAGTTTCGAGAAAGTTCATCGTGGATATTAAAAATACTACTATTCCATTAGTAGATTCAATAATTCCTTTAAAAATTCTTATTTTTATTTGTGTACATATTTAACATTATAAAACTTTGATTAAGGCAATACTGCTACTTCTCTAGTACTCATCGCGGTTCGGTCGGTATTGCATTGCCGACATAAAAGATAGCTCGGTAAACCACTGGAGGTCGTATCGGAAAAATACGAGAGATGTCGCAATGCTCGGTTTCTTTGAAACGAGCGCGCAGTGTGAACACAGAGAAGATCGTTTTTCGGATAAAGTGGTACACCCTTTGGTACAACACCTCCCACAATTTAAGTTTGTCCTGGGTCATAATGGTTGGGAGATTGTCAACTTTCTTGTGACAAAGCATTAAAGAGGGAAGGTAGAGGAAACAATATAACGATCTACTGAAATATTGAAAAACTGTAACAGACATCAAACGTTATTTTTGGGGCCGTAGGATCTGGAAGAGAGCAATGGATCCGCTAGAGGTTTTGATCCTTTTCTACCACTGCTAATCTTCATATACGCCAATAACGGTAGAGCTAGGTATCCTGTGGCGCATTATGTGCAGCTTTTCGACATTATTCTCCCACTCATCCCGGCTCGGTCGACATTCTGCTGCCGCCGTATAAAGATCGCTCGGTAAATTAGAAGAAAGGGTACCGAAAAGAGACGAGAGATGTCGCAACTAACGATCCATGATGGCCGTTCGAAAAAGCGCAAAACGTATACACGGAGGTACATACTCTACTGAAAGACTGAAAAAATAAAAGCACATGTTGCATGTTATGAAACAATTTTACTTTTAATCGTTTCAATACTATTAGCTTTCCTTATCCCTTCCATAATTTCCGTACTGTCGGGTTCACGATGGTTCGGAGAGTGTCCAATTGCAAAGTATCTGGTAAGCGGGAGAGTGTATAATGGAGAGAACCGGGGGAGCCAATATAGCGCAGAGGTTGCTACAGACAGCTCATTGAAATATCGTAATACTCAAACGACCATCAGGCGTTAAGTTTTAAAGCGGGAGCCGTAAGAGTTAAAACCATCACGTTGTTGATTTTTTTAATGGGCAATGACGCCAGTTCACTACAGAGAGCGACGGAGCTACTTGTCCGGTGGCGTCCTCCGTGTGGTCTTTTATTACTATTCGTGCGCATCCCAATCCTTCTATATTTCAGTGTGGCACTCCGCGGTGACGTCAATTGTGCTTCGTACTTTGCTATCCACGAGGTCAGGTGGTCAGGTGCATGCAAGAGAGGTCATCATTCGCGGTCGGAAGGCCGTGGGGCGAGGATCTCGTATAGTTTTGTCGAAATTTCAAGCTTTTTTATTTCCTGTAAGCACCAATTTTCGAATTTCCTTAACATAAAAGTATGCCTGTACACAAGTTAACGAATTATCGGCGATCGAGTATGTACCTATACACGAATTTCTTTTTACGTTGAATGCAGTCTTGGAATTACAAATCCTATCGTATAATGTCAAGGAGATAAGCCATAAATCGAATTATAATTTTTAATTCAAAAGGTTCGAGCGAGCCTAACTGCAGTCATTTCTTTTCTAAAAGAGTCAGTTTCGTCCGTTTGCATTTGAAATTTTCAGCAGAGCTTGCAGGCACATCGGTCGACGGGTTTCATGAATAATTAAAGGTTAGTTCGGCCGATGTCTCAACGAAAGTTTACGGAAACACGTAGCTCTCAATTTATTCAATGTCTCGAGGTACATGGACGGAATAGAGCGCAAGCTGCCGCTGCGGCATATCAGAGAATTGTCGCCGGACATAAAGCTCGTGGTTACACGCTCGTTGTGTGAGAAGGGAACATTTCTCAGTGGCCTACAGAGGCGAGGGAAGAGGTAAATAACGCGAGTGTAAAACGCGCAGAGGCATACGCGGTTGACTCGAAAACGCCGGCGCGGGCCGAAAGCACCTCGTCTTTTTTCGTGACTAGTCGTCTTGTCCACACACAGAGGGCCGACAAAATTATTTCTGAAAATCTTATGTACGCGCGAAGGTGTGCGACAGATCGCGAGTTCTCTCCACAAGAGGTATCGCGCAACATTTTTCTTCTCTTCGTTAAATCGTGAATCGCGTTATACGATCCAGAGGCAGATCGTTGAGCAATTGGGAGTTTTCGATGTGATAGCGAACACGTCTGGCGGTTGACACAGAGAAGCAGCAACGGAGCGCAGCCGCAAGAGTGTATCAAGAATTTGGTTAGGTCTCTCTATCTTTCTCGCGCGCGTTGGATTCTCTCGCGGGGACAGATCGAGGGGTGGCGTGGCTGGTTCGCCGTCGTTCCGCCACGCAGCGTTCGTGTCGTGGGGGTCGCCGTGCTAGAAAGAGAGAGGGGGAGATAGCGTGTGTGTGTGTGTGTGTGTGTGTAGAGGGAGAGAGCGAGAGAGAGAGAGGGCGAGAGAGCGCAAGTGATCGACTGAACAAGTGGAGTAGTGGGGTGAAGGGAGCGGGAAACGGAAGAACCGCGCGCGCGTTAGAGAGGGCGCGCGCCACTACGTCAGGAAAAGCTCCGAGCTTATTGGTCCCGGTCCATTGTTGCGTATTGATTGCTGCAGAGTATACTAGTGTGTGGTATGGTAGTCGGGATCACTTGGTGGTCGTCGTGGTCGTGGTGTTCTCCGTCGTCTTCGTCGTCGTCGTCGCCGTCGTCGTCGTCGTCGTCGTCGTGGCCGTCGTCGTCGCCGTCGCCGTCGTCGTCGTCGTCGTCGCCGCCGCCGCCGTCGCCACCGCCGTCGTCGCAGAGTTCGTCCCGTTCGTCACGCGGGACAGTGACGAGCGCGCGAGAATCCCGCGAGAAGAGAGGGTTAGAGAAGAGAAAAACAAAGAGAAAGAGAAACATAAATAAAAGAATCGTGAACAGAAGAGAGAAGGAAATACGAGTTGGCGAAGGTAATCTCTCGTGTGCGATGAGGAGAACAGGGGCATAGATGAGAAGTGGAAGGAGAAAAACGGAGCGAGCGAAAAACGAGGAAAAAAGGAACGTGCGTACGCGAGAAAAGGATAGAGAACGAGAAGAAAAAAGAGACAGTGATACATAGCGTAAAGATTCGAGGAAGGGAGACAAAAGGTAACGCCGCTACTCTCGTGCAACGATCAGCGCTCGAGTGTAGCGAGCCAATCATCGGTTCGAAAGAGATTATTCGAATTGACATACAAAGTCCTTGTTGCCTTTGAATCCTACGACCGGTGGTGGTCGCCTGCGTGCCTACGCTGTGTGTGTATGGGTGTGTGTGTGCGTGCGTGAGAGTGTGCGTGCGTGTGCGACTGTGCGTGTGTACGTGTCCGGTAATTGGTGGCGATTCACGGGAATGGGCAGGGATGAGCTGTGAGAAGAGGGAGGAAACATGCCCGATGGGCTTATGGTGATAATAGACCAGTGTTAATAAGTGCGATTCGACGAAAGGTAAAGGCTTCGTTTCTTTCTCGTTAGCCCGTCTCGGCAATATCGTTCGGCACGGACGCGAGGACCACGCGCACTCTGCCTCTCTCTCTCTCTCTCTCGCTCTCTAATGTGTTACACGTTTCTCAGTATAGTCCTTTGTTGCGTGACATGCATGGGAAATATAACGAAGCGAAAATTTCCACGTCAGTGACGGAAAGAGCAACAGCGTCGTTGTTATTATTATTATTATTATTAACGTCGTCGTCGTTGTCGTCGTCGATATAATCGTCGTTCGAGGGGGAGCTCTCGCTGTTCTTCCCACACGCCGTCGAATCTTTCGTGAAATGTTCTCGTAGCAAAGAGAGATAAATAAGAAAGACGAGGTGCGCGAGGAGTCGAGCGTGGAAATATAACGTGGCCGCTCGCAATAATAATAATCGAATAAACGCGTCGATGCCAGATCCGAGGTGGAAAAAGTGTTCGGGACGTTTCGAGTACTATGAAATGTCGCGTTTGGCATCGTTCTCCGTCAGACACGACGACCTTTCGTAACGAAGGATAAAGTAAGGAAGAGAAAGGAACAAGAGAAAATAAATAAACACATATACATACAAAAGTGATATTAAATATTAAGAGAAAAAGAGCCGAGAGTGTTTTTTTTTCTTTTACATCGTTTACATCGCTTTTCTTTGGGTTCGGGTTCCGAGGTGGAAGCTTTAGAGAGGCGCAAAGTGGTGGTGGTGGTGTTGAAAATTGAGTTGGTGATATCGCGAGTGGCGGAGGAGGGGCAAGAGGGGGGGGGGGGGCGGCGGGTGATAAAGCAAAAATAATAAATTTTCTTTTATAAAAAGAGGATAGGAAAGAAAAGGTGTTTTGGGTGTTGGTGGAAATCGGGCGCGAGACGAAAAATTATAAATCGTCGACACGGCCGTGGCATCGTCGTCGCTGCTGTCGTTGCTCGGGGCTTCGCTGGCCGGGGAGCTGCCGCGATCTGTTGTCGCGCGGTTCGCTCTCCAACGTGTAATTATGAAGCATCGTCGCATAAAAGGCGCAACAACGCGTTTGGCTGGTATTAGAAGGGGCCGGTGAATGTGCGAAACGGGGGGCAGAGATCTGCCGGAATGACGTGCAACGAGACGACCGAGCAGACTCCGGTAGACGACTGCCTCCTTGATCGGAAATGGTGGTGCTTCTTACTCTCGAGCATATTCACCTTCCTCGCTGGGCTGCTGATCGTCTTGCTCTGGCGGGCGTTCGCCTTCCTCTGGTGTCGAAAGGAGCCCGAATTCGCTCCAAATGACCCAAAGCAGAAGGAGCAGAAGGCCGCCCGCCAGGGCAAGGAGTTCGAGGGGACCTTCATGACCGAGGCCAAAGACTGGGCTGGCGAGCTCATTTCCGGTCAAACCACCACAGGACGTATCCTCGTGAGTATTTTTCTCTTTTTTTTTCTTTCTTCTTTTTTTCTTTTTTTCTTACATTCCTCAATTATTTTATCGATCTGTGAGTTCGTGACGATCTTATCTTTGTTATTATTACAGTTGTATTAAAACGCGAAATACAATTTTTGAAGATTATAAACTTTTAAATTTCATTGTTTAAAATACCTATTTTTTAAAATCGTTATTACACCATCATTCTTGTGAATAAAGATTGAATCGCCTCGTTGATATTATTACTTATCGAACGAAGATGCGGGGAAGCAGCCTTATCAATTTTTTCTTTAAATACTTTTTTAAACTAATTTACCTTCATTATCTTATTATATCATCATTCTTACTCTATTTGTCGTAGACTGCGATGAATACCGTTATAATTACTTTTACCATAATTTAGGGCGCATGAGAGAAACGGAAATGGAGGTCTTGGAAAATTTCTTTACTCTTAAATCGTCAGTCCTGCTATCGACGTAACAATAACGACTCGACGTATTTCTCATTTTTCTAAAACCTTCATTATCGTCGTTACTCCAAAAACGTCACAATTCGAATAACTCGGTGGAATATTTCGAGCATTTCGTTGCTCGACCTCGCCGCGTCTCATATGCTTGCGGGTAACGATCGTTGCAACGAATGTAATATTTAACCGTGTTTCCCCTAGCTCGATACAAAACAAAAGTATTCTTGAAACGACGTCACAATCGCGCTGCTTAAATTCTTAAAACAACTCTAATATGGCTCTTCAGGGTTGTATAATTGAAATTGTTTTTTTTTTCCTCTCCCTCTCTCGATGAATAATAATTCGAGAATTATGCCATATGTATGTATAGCGCTTCGAACGTTCGTCAGTTCGGGGAGAAACATCGTGTTTGTGCGAGTCCGGGCTTTGAAATTTTGAACATCCATGGTACCCGCTTCGCTAAAGACTCCCTCGGCCCCTCGCAAAGTTAATTAGAGCTACGAGGCTCGTACTCATTTATCGAATCGATCGGAACGCGTGTGTCCACGGAGATTCATTTGGGTAGCCGCGGGAGAGATCCTCGTTTAACGCCAATGATTTTATATATAAACATCGTTTATACGTATATATATATATATATATATATATATACGAAATGAAAGGCCATGGTCTCTCGTCAGCCATCACAACATACATCCCTCACGTTCTAGGCATTGTTGCGAGACATTGAATGGTCCGCTTGTTCTCAACGGTTCCTCGCGATAGTTTTACCGATCTGATAACATCGAAGATTTTGCGAAATTTCTCCAATCGTTAACTATAATTCACGGATAAATAATTTTTGAATTTATGACAATAATAATTTCGAATTTTTCTCAAAAAAGAAATAATCATTATCACGTATGTCTTTTTAGAGAAGAATAATTTTGTTAACATTAGTATGTAATGTTTCGCTTCGTAATAAAGTAATAATTCGATTAATATTGGAATAATAACATCAGATTTTTTGGCGAAAAAAAAATGATAATTTTCTTTTGACGTTTGACGAAAAATAATTTATTCAAAAAACACTTGATTAGGATGGGAAATAATTTTTTTTTAATTTATTATTTTCGATCACTGTTTTATGATTTTTCTGTGAAAATTGTGTTCTAAATTGTCGATGAAATGGCAGGAGAAAAGTAAAATTTCGACCTCGCGCTCGAGCACACGAAGTAAATAGCCGATGCTGGTATAGTCTCGGTGACCCAGTTTCGTTCGTAGGGAGGCGGAATCGAGACGCGTTGTCGCTCGTCATGGTGTGTATAAGGGTGGTTCTCTCGCTTCTACGCAGTGCGTGTTCTTTTCCTATGGGGATGTGTGCGCGAACGCGACGTGCAGAGGACTTTTTTCACCCTCGAAGTGCCAATCGACTCCCTCTGTTCCTAGCGCCCTCTATACTTGACTCTTATCCCTACGGACTGGTATACGGGTCGTTTAATGTTTAACCATCGAGTCATCCCTATGTCGAAGTTTTTACTCGCCCGTCCCTTCAATATTTAATCTTACGTCGTAAAAATAAATTTATTAAGAAATTTTTAATCTTTTAACAATAAGAATAAAACTTTGCAAGAAATTCGACACTGAGATATTTTCTTCTTCGTGTACGAGTAACGTTTTTCCATTGATTATGAATTTTAGGACTTGGATCGATAATTAAAGAAACAAGGTTTAGTCACGTTGACTCGTATAAAAGGGTTGAAAAAAAGAATATTTTTTTTCGGGAGGCTTAATTTTATCCCTTAAAATCCGAATCATCATAAAAGTAATCAATTTTGAAGCTTCTTGGATCGATAGTTAGTTTATTTAGTTATTTTACAGCGATCGGTATTATTTTTATGTGAAAATCTTGACTTTACGAAGTCGTATATTATTTTTTAAAAATTCAACTAATTCCACGTTGAAGAAATTCTATAAAGAACGTTTCGCTTTAGGAAAGATCTTAAACTTTTCAAGTCATTTATTTTTAATACATCAAATGAGATGCCGGAATGGAGGATGAATACAAAATTCGGTGCGTCATGACTCGGTGGTTAACGCTGGAATCGTCCATATATTCATATATATATATATATATATAGTTTTCTTTTTCTTCCTTTACTTCTTCGTTTCGCTCAGTTTTACC
The DNA here is from genome assembly GCA_951802705.1 of Netelia virgata. Classification (NCBI taxonomy): domain Eukaryota; kingdom Metazoa; phylum Arthropoda; class Insecta; order Hymenoptera; family Ichneumonidae; genus Netelia; species Netelia virgata. The sequence goes on along the minus strand of OX637867.1, from coordinate 26,672,457 downwards.
GTTTCCTTTACCCGCGACGGGCCTATATTTCTTCGTAATCGCACGAGATACTGAGCTTTGAGACACCCTCGAGGCATTGTGGAAAAAAGCACAAGATCTCTTTCGGCTTACTCCCGCCCCCCCCCCCCCCCTCTTTGTCTCTCTGTCTCTCTCCCTTCATTTTTATTCTACAAGAATAGTTTATTCGCGAAATTTATATATCTATAGGGCAGCCTTGGGGCGTGGGCTTGGCCCTGACGATAATCGACATTCAGGAAAACGGACCATAACAGTCTCCTACGTATTCAGTCAGAATGATTGTTCGCAAGCTCGCGGTGGGAACGGGAATGGTAAATGAGGGAATGAGAACTTTTAAGTTATATTCCTCTACGAAAATTATACTTTTATGAGTTCTATCTCAGACGGGGTAAATTCTTTTACGGGATTAAAAATAAATTAAATAAAAAAGAAGATTTTTCATCTCATATTTTTTTCTCGTTTACATAAACAATTTATATTTATATATTTATAACGATTTTACATTTTTTTCATTGTTATATTTCGTTTATACATTTTTTCGACAAAACTGCCAAGAAAAAAGAAAAAGCCAATTTTTATTTTCTCGTTTGTGAGTCGATGGCAGAGATTTATTTGCGGAACGTTATTATCACGTTATTATCGGGCCAAGTATTGACCCGTACGAGACCCTTGACTTCGCGATTGATTTTACAAAACAAGCCGTGACAGATGTCTTCCTAAAAATCCGACGTTGAAACAACTCCGCCCTCCTTGTATAAAAGCCCAAGCACACAGTGAGACAAGTAGGTTACGTACGTTGAGAATACTGTACGTCTTACTTCGTTTTCCAACTCTCGTGACGACTTATCGAGTTACGCGACGACGGGAGAAAAAGCTTTCGTGAGTTCACATACATACACACACACACTCCTACATACAAACCCACTCACACATTTATATATATATATATATAAATGTGTGAGTGGGTTTATATATATGTATATATAGATATATATAGATAGATACGTTTCTTCACCCGATCGTTTGTTCCCGTTTGGTTTACGTGTGTAGACAAAGCTTGCAGGAATACCTACACAGAAAGAAAAGAAAGTACGTATCAAGATGTGAAATACCAGATCTTCATTTTTTATTTTTGATCTTCTGTCAGGGTAGAACAATTAAAAAATAACACTAAATAAATACCAAAGTAGGAGTTAAGTTAAGAATCAACCTCTCCAGGTCAAACGCACCAAAGGGCTCCAGATTTCATTGTTTTATTCGTTTCATATTTGAGTTCAAATTCAAGCCCGTGGTGATGACGTACGATTTAGTTAGAATTCTCTGTGCAACCCAATGCAACAAAAAATATTTAAAAAATTTGTGGCAAAAAAAGGAAAACGTTGTTATTATTATTCTTGTGATTGTAATAAAAACGAAATAGCTTGTTCCTCGGTCGACTCTGACACGCGTGTCAGCTTTTCTTGTCAACCTCGTAGTACACTATATGAAAACGTTACGAACATTTATATGTATGTGCGTGTAGATATATGTATGTGTGTGTATATATATGGTAGAGTCGTCGGGAGGAGGTTTATTTTCTCGTTATTCCATACTCGAGTCGTGCTGGCGTTACGAATTGGGGCCCGCGAGCGAATATTGTAATAAAAGATGGATAATTAGGTAGCTCTTGCTTTTTCTCTCTCTCTCTTTCTCTTTACCTCTGTACTGCGATACTACGATGATGCTGTCCCACGATTCCGAGTAAAAGAAATAACACACATATATATATATATATATATATATATATATATATATATATATATATATATCTATGTATGTGTGTATTATTCTCTCGTGGATTCACGAGCGAGGGAACAATCGTTGTGAGATGATATAAAACCACCAGGAAAATACAGCCACGTATTTGCTTTTATAGCGAAAGGGAGAAAGAGAGAGAGAGAGAGAGAGAGAGAGAGAGAGAGAGAGAAGGAGGGATGGATAGAGACAGCGAGACAGGGTGTACGTGTATGTGTGAAAGAGTTACAGAGAAAAAGAGGAAACGACTCTCGCGACGGGATAGATCGGTGCTCCCGAGCTGCCAGGCGAGAGTCTGGCTTCGTTTCATTCGTTGGAGAACGAGACCTCGTTAACGACACTCTGACGTATTTTTTTTCTCCTCTTCGATATGAGTACCGATAGGTATAACCGACAAAATGTTCCAACTATTCGATAATTTGATAAGGATTGTGATACATGGAAAGCAATGAATATGTTTGAGAATCGATACGTACAACGATAGAGGAACGTACATTTTGCTAATTTTGCTGCACGAGATGTGCTTTCTTATTGATCTTGTTTTCGCTTCTAGGGCATTAAAATGATTTTTGGACCAAATTACTCGAAATTATTTATCACAAAATAATTGGATTAATTGTTCATTTATGGGTTCTCCCGAGACAACTAGGCGGCGAATCACCGCGATATTCAGTTCCCATGATTAATCGACCGTATTTTGCTAAGACGCTGGCCCTAAGGTTTTTCTTTTTCTTTTAAAAATATCAGTTGGAACGTTGATTTTAAATGTGGACAAAAGTATTCGGTGGAAGTTAGTCATAAATCGTCATTAATTTTTCTTATAAATAAATCAATCGCAATGTAAACTTGGAAATGAAGTAGAAAACGCCGGTAATGCACAGACTCGTTCATAACCTCGAATCTCTTTCATCGCAAGATTTTCTCTTTCGCACGGCTCTCAATTATTCTCTCGCTTCCTCGTCTTCGCGTTTATTCGTCCCTGACCGTCTCGGTAGCTCTTTCGCGTTCTCAAATCTCTATAAATAAATCAACTCTATATCACGCGTATCAACGTTTTGGCATAGGGAAAAGTGAAATGTGATGAGAAAATGACAAAAAATAAAACAAAAATTGCGTTGGTGGGAAACGCCACGATATGCCATCGAGTGTTCTCAGGTACTATGGTGTTTATCGACAGTTTCAGTCGCACACGCGCCGGGTATTTGGTACAATAGTATTTTTCCTATCATGCAGCACGAACCTTGAAAAAAAGCGTTGCATGCGCAAATGACAGAGTCAGTGAGTGAGTGAGTGAGTGTGCGTGTGTGTGTGAGAGAGATAGAGAGAGGGAGCTTTACCGGGCTCGCGAGAGTTTCATCGTCATTGGCGGTTGGTGACCACTAACGGAAAACAGCAGCACGCGGATTGTTAGTTGAGTCGAGCTTTTGCGTGTATAGATGAGAGGCGAGGCGTCGGGACGCTGTTGAGCAACGCTAATAGATCCCGGCTGCCAGGGCTAATGACTGTCGCAACGTTGGAACTATCTAAGGTGCCTTTCAGAGACCTATTCGTACATATATATATGTATGCCACATCGGCTGCATCCACGTATTCTTTCCTATATTGTTTTATTTACACGTACCTACGCCCATCTACTAAGTATTCGTTTGGGGTAGATCGGGGTCAAATAGAACACTCGGAATAATAACCATAATATAAATAATAATAATAATCACAATACAATTAATAATAATTAGTAATAATGAAGTAATAATAATAATGTTAAATAAAAATAAATGATGACGATAAATATATCTCATAAACGAGACAAACATGAAAAATTCAACAAAGAGAGATGTTTCATTATTAAAAAATATACGTGACGATATCTGTTTGCATTCGATATGTACGCCATGTATATCACGTTGTGTACGTGCCTCGTCGTCCAATAGAGTCCGAGTCGGTCTCTCGCCTGTATAATTTTGCTCGTGTTTTGCATCGTGTGCGCAACCAACACGTCGTCAATGATCCGTTCTGCGGTCTGCCAATCCCTATGCATAGAGTCTACACTCGCTCTTTACCTATGTATACACACATATACACACGCGTGTGTATACATAAGAAATTATATATTCACTGGGAGCTCATCCTATCTCGTATTGCCCTTTCTAAAACCGTTCAGGGATTTCTATGCGCTGAATGAGTCGACGAGGCCGAATTTGGATATTTCGTCCCAGCACGTTTATGCGCTATACGTCTATACGCTCTATATCTACACTCTATATCTACGTATTATTATAGCTCCGCGTGTTTTCGTTATAATGCGCAAAAGTCGCTCGTTCTACGATCGTCTCCGTCTTTGATCTTTTTTCATTTTTCATTTTTCTTTTTATTTGTTTTTTTTGTTTTTTTTTTACTTCTCTTTACAATGTCACCAGCACCCGTTCAAACCCGGTGAATTATATCGTTACGAAAATTTTGCGTGAGTCACGATCGCGTGTCTCCTCGCTTTTTCCCAAATTTAAGCTCCCCGTGCCAGTCATGTTTTATAGTTTTGTTCGAAGCTCGGGTCGTTGTATTTATCAGAGCCGACCCTATTATCGTTTACCGGCTCGCATCGATTTTCTAGTTTCCTCCTGCATGGCACACGCACCCTGACACGGGCAGGTTCCGTGTTGCTTGTTTTCATGAATTTTCTTTTTTCTTTTTTTTTCCATGTAGTTTTTCTAGTAGTAGTAGTATTTTATTTCCACCTGTACGCTTTTGCGAGCTTTTACATACTTCTCTCTTACTCTTCGTTATCTTTACATTTTTTATATTTTTTACATTTTTACATTTTTACATTTTCCTTATCCCTTATCGTTATTCATTACTATTTTTGTTTGTTACTTAACAATTTTTGTCGTTGCCTCTCTTCCTCTTTTCTATTGGCTATTTTCTCGAACTGTCTCATCACCTCACACATTTCCTCAATTAACGGCCCATTCCGTTGTTTCCATGATCTGTTGTTGTTCTTTCCACTGTTGATAGCTCTCCCTTACTTCCCCCTCCATCTGTCTTCCCACCTCCTCGCATTCCCATATGTGCTTCAGCGATTCTTCCTCTTTCTTACACACTCTACATCTGTTATTTCGGAATCTTTTTTTCCTTCTCTCTTCCTATAATCCCACATCTCATTTTTGCCCATATTTCTTTGATTTCTCCCCTCGTCGTTTCTTTCGTCCAGTATTCCTCCAATCCCACTTCTTTTTTCCTGTCCTTTGTACTCCGCCGTAATTTTTATATTTATCGGTCCAATTTCTACGGCCTTAAGACTTTACGATTTATGTTCGATGTAAAATAATTTTCTTAACGATTTAAACAAAAAAAAAACGTATTCTAACAATATTTTGCCACCCGTTTTTTTTTTTTTATAACGTTAGGAGCAAACATCAGTATTTTTTCACTTTTCATTCCTTTTACGAAATTCACAAACCCAACGTAATATAATTTTCTTCACCCTTTGTTCGTGTCACAAAAATGATACTCGCAATTTTGTCTACCTCCTTTTATGGAAAAAAAACAAAAAAATTTGCGCAGCACATAATTTCGTATTTTTCCTCTCGGTCATCAAATATCCATGAGAAGGTATGAAACAAAATGTATTTCGCGAACAAATAAATTTACTCCGAGCTCGGGTAAATGAAGGAAAGCTTCGAGAAGAAATCCTCGAGTTTTTTTTATATGTATAACATACATAAATGTTATACTGTATATAGAACTGCCTGTTAATATATATATATATATATATAGGTATATATGCTGTAGTATTTCAGTGTCGTCTGTTGAGCTTTAGAACGAAACACAACGGCTCTAACGCGTTGAGGAAACTCCTCGATCTCCCTCTTCCTCTCTCTCTCTCTCTCTCTCACTCATTCTTTTGGACGACCGCGTCACTGGTCGTTTTTCCTCGTTATATCGTAAATGGAAACGCGGCGCATTCATATAATGGTATCGCTGGGACAAAACACACGCGTTGCGACGGGCGATGACGATGACGTGGGAGAAGGCCGCGTCACGAGAGTTTTTCCATGCGGCTCTTGTCATTTTCACGTTTCGTACACTACGGACACGCGCGCATACTCGCCCGTAAATACATAAACTAGAACAAAACAAAAGGAAAAAGAGAAGGTGGGGATCGCGATTATTTTTTTTTTTATCCCTTCGAGCGATTTCGCGTCATTAATATATAATAGAGCCGGACAGTAATCGCGTTATTGCGTTTCAGATTTACGTCGTACGAAATACGATATCAATTAAACGCGTAAATCGCGCTCGTTTATCACCCACGGTCGTTCATGGCCGAGGGAATACGAAAAAAAAATAAAAATCGCAGTAAGGACAAAATTTGTAATAAAATCAAAATTCGTACAGCGGTTACTAAAACTCGCGGAATAAAGGCGCGTATTGGATAAATTCGTTCCGAAAAGCACATTTTACGATCGTTAAATTCTTATTATTTTTTTCTTTAATCATTTCAATATTTCGTTATCTCTCGCGATAGAATTGTCGCAGAGGTGAATTTATTTCACCACGATTCCAAATTCAATCGAGCTGAGTTTGTTTTTAGTTCGTGTTTTATTTTTTCGCAATCGGAAGTAACCGGAAGATGATTTTTGTCGAACGCGTTTCGAATTCACGAAATTACGGATCGAGAATTCATAATGGTTTTTTTTTTCTTCGAATGTTTGTTTTATTGTTAGTCCCGAATGGCACGAGGGACGACGCGAATATTCCTGATGCGACCGAGTCGACGTAAAGCCCGAAATTATATATCCTAGGGCCAAGAGGGGGTGGTAAATCCCGAACGTTCTCAGTTTTCGGTCTAATGTGCGTTTCATGCTTCCTCGGCTCTCTCGACAGCCGTGCACTTCGAACCACCGTGATATAGGTATGTGTACATATATGTGTGTCTGTGAAACTTCTCACACCGTGAGCGAGGCGAAGGCGAGATAAATTTCGTGGCCACGATTAAAATGAATTATTCAGGGATGCGGCGAGTACCGTGACGGCAGGGAGGACGAGAGAGGTAGGGACCAAACGTAGTACGTAAACTCGGGGGTCATGTAATTTCCTGGGTTCGATTTCGTCTCTACGTTCTCGCCTCCCTCGCGTATATATATATTACTATGTAATATATATATACATGAATTCACTATCAAAATCGCTCTTTATCGATTTCGCCACACGAATTTCCGATAAAGCTGCGCATCCCCCCGCGTTACTCTCAAAGAGTTACGGTCTCGCGTTTTCGATCGTTCGTCCAACAAAGTAAATATGTGGCAAAAAATAACGATTCGCCCGGAGAGATTAATGAATTACAGTGGAAATGGTCACCGGCAGATAAAATAAAAAATAAAAACAGTAATTAATATATTAGATTTCTTCTATTCTATTCTATTTCTTAATGGACATTATTTTGAAATTTTAATATACAATATATTATATTTAACAAATTTAAGAAAACGAACATACATGGATATTATAAAAAATTGTTATTGTCATATTATTGTTTATTTTTTTTTAAATATAATACATATTTTCGAAAATAACAAAAATAGCGTTGAATAAAAATTATACATAGTTTAATTAATAAATCATTGATTGTTTCTTAGTGTAATTTTTTGATCATAATAATAAACACTCGGAGTTCTTGCTCTGTCTTAATTTTGTCTTATTGTTACGGAAATTCGTGAATACGATACAAGAAAAAAAAAGGAAAAGAAGAATGTTCGTAGCCATTCCGCGGTCGCAGCTGCGGCCATAAAATGCAGTAACACAGCCGGCAATTAATATCCATCTGCATCCTACGGCTTCGATGCTTCCCTGCCAAGAAAATCTATACATATCTCTCGTTCTCTCATGCGGGTCTATACGTATCTCTCGTTTTCATCTCTCGCGAGGAGATCGAGAAATATCCATTAAACTTGGGTATTTCTCGATCTCCTCGTCAGAGATGAACACACGACGATGGATCGAGAGTTGAAATGGTCATGGGCACGACCCTGCCTATTTTATCAACTCTCTATAATTGGAATGTAACCTTTGGTGCACGAGCTCTCGGCCAATCGGCCGTATGAGTGACCCAGATAATACAAAAAAAATCGTCGTACAGAGAAAGAGAAAGAGAGAGAGAGAGAAAGAGAGAGAGAGCGAGAGAGAGAAAGGACGGGGAAGAAAAAAGAGGATGGACACGACTAACTTCCTGTAGACCTACATCATCGCCCACGCGTGTACCTTTTTCATTCCACGTTGTCCGACGTAACTAAAGATAGAAATTATTCGAATGTAAATTTTTCAAACATTTTATCACTTTATCGTTCGAGTCGACAAAATTGTAGAAATTTTTTTAACGTTAACAATAATTATATATTTTATCGAATATAAACGATATTTCTTTTAATATTTATATCTAAACAAATTATTCGATTTTTGTAAACGATAATTCACTATTTATTACGTCATGAAATTATCATTTTTCATCCCTTGCGCGAACGTCGTAGTTTCTGCACTTTCAATGTTGCGTTTTCCAACTTGTCTCCCTTTCTCTCCGAATTCGTGACTGCAGAGACTATAAAAACACATCGTAGCACACGAAGCCCGAATTGTTTCCGCATCAATCTCATCTATTATTCGATTCGGGGCTGTTTCTCTATCGCGTATGTGTTTCCTTTTCGCTGCTCTTTTGTCGTTGCATATCTCCCGAGGCTCCTGGTGCACTGTGTTTTTAGATTCTCTCTCTCTCCTCCGTTCTCACGATGTGTGTGTATGCCCAGACACGTTTCGTTTTTCGGCCCAGGTTTCTATTTTTAAGAGATACCCTCGTCTCTCTTTTTCTCTCTCTCCTCCTTTACGAAGCTCTGTGGAAAGTCATAAGGCGCAGCAGCGTGTGATATCGCGTGTGCCTCTCGGCTGTTTTAGCTTTTGCTGCACCACATAGTACTATCACCTAAAGGTCCCGTGGGCCGCGACCTCGCAGGCTCTACGCTCCGATGTCTCTTCTCTGCTCGACGAGTGTCTCAACGCCCATTTTTATCCATATATTTTATTTATATATTTTATCTATATATAAATATCTATATGTATATAAAGAGAGGAAAAAAAATATTATATTGTACTTGGTCTTATTCTTCGTCGAATCGTCGAGGAGATCTCTTTTCTCATAAGTCGAGTAGCCTGCTTTGTCTCGTTAATAGAGCCAAGTAAGAAAGAGCATTCCGCTCGAATGTAACGAGCGACGAAGCTGAAAAAAGAAGAAAAAAAACGTTAAAAGTTAATTTACATTGGGAGATAAAAACGGCGAATAACCTCTGACCCCGAACGCGAACTTTTCTTTATTTTGTTTTCTCGGTGTTTTTACACCGATACGACGAACTGCGTAGAGAGCTTTTTTTTTTCTTATCGCAATGTCGTCCATGCTTCTCCGACCACTTCCGGGACGGAAATAGATCGAGATTGCCAGCGGGAAACACGCGACGGTGGCCCAATTAAGACACAGGAGCTAATTTGTGGTTTCTTACGGGTACGATGGCTTTAAAGATTTCTAACGGTTGACTTATGTGACTTTCAATTAATTTTAATAGGACCATTTTTAATCCGCCAATTTACGATCAAAATGTTTTGGAAAAAGGAGTCATCAACGATTATTAATTAATCAAAATTCCATCGAGTACTTAATACGCGTAGATCATTCGCATTTTTAAAACTGTATTGAAAATAAAAATGAGATACTGGCATTTAATTACTTTGACGAATAATAACGCTGTTAATACCGATTATTTCAGCAGATTATTTATTTTTCAAAATAACCCATCCGTGTTTTCTTCATCACCTCGAATTCCAATATTACCGAAGAGATCCGTAACGTGTTATATTGCGAGATCGAAATTTCGTGGGGCAATCTGGTGGTCGTGGCACGTGGTGGAATTTTTTTTTCTTCTTACCTCGCGAGCAAACGCGATCGACGCCGCTAATTTCGCGATGAACATTCGCATGCCCTGTTGGCCGTAACCGAAGGCAATGGGTGGGCTAGAAAAGAGAGAGAGAGAGAGCGAAAGAGATGAAGGGCGGGAGAGAGGGAAGGGGCTATATCATATTCGGGAAAGAAAAGTCGTTAGTGGCCCGTTGGCTTTCGGCCAGTATCCAATTCCAAGAATGTAACAGATTTGTCACGTCGCTGTTCTCTCGCTCTATACTCCACTAACACGTCGAGAGAGATATATCCCTTTGCCTCAGGTTGTATATATATGCGTATGTCGTGTGTGTGTGAAAGAGAGAGAGAGAGAGAGAGAGAGAGAGAGATAGAAAAAAAGATAATCGCATTTACCTCCCTATTTGAAGTAAAACGTAAGTAGTGAACTGACATGGATTTTTAGTGTGCCAAGGCTCATTTCCGATAATCCTGTTTTCTCGTTTACTCTCAGTGTCTCCCATCTGACCTTTCATCCCTGTTATATTGTCCATGCTACGATATATATGTATATCCGCCTAACGATTTATCGCGAATCGCGTCACACGTCAGGGCATGAAACGTCTGCGAAAACATCAATTTCTCTTTTCTCTGACTTCGACAAACATTTTTCTAGATCAATTAAAATGTTTTCGTAGTTCGATCGAGATGGCACGAAGCTTAGAAATTATCGTACATTTTAATCCAACGAAATGCTCGAACAAAAGAATAACGTAGGTAAATAACTTTCGGCAAATTTCGAGGGTCGTTTTTGAAATTATTTTCACTCACTTTAATTATCGCGTAAGTAAACTGCTCGTAAGGGAAATAAAAAGCGAGGGAGAGAAAAACAGAGAAAAAAAGAGAAAAACTGAAAGTATTTATGCTTTGTCTGTGTTTTTTTCTCTCTCTCTCTCTCTCTCTCTCGGTGAAGTCAAAGCAAAGTGTCCGTCTCTTGACTTGAACGAGACGACTCTCACGAGAGTAAAAGCAGAGTTTCACGGGTGGGAGTTAACTGCCCCGTTTTCTGTACCCTCTGTACTACTAACAAATATATGTACATGATGTTATATATATATATATATATATGTATGCTTGATAGTAACGTTGGAAGAATTGTCGCCTGCTTCGACCTGTACCTGTGCACCGCCAGCTAGATATTTGGAACACACACGAGTAGATGCAATTGTTGTTCGGTGCGCGTCTCGTAGTATATCGTAAAGGGAGTAAATAGTGACGTACACCTGTGACTACCGCGAACGATTCGTGTTGCCATTTTTCTCCAATTGCGAGACTGGTTCTTTTTTTGTTTTTATCGAATCGAACGCGAAAGGGAGAGAATATGGCGAAGATGGGAAGGGATTCGATACGAGAAAGTAACGAACTTTGGGAAAAATTGTTTTTTTATGATTTCTCGAGAGGCAAGATTCGTGGATTAGTGAATTGTTTGGTAGAATAATACATAAAAGCGATGATATTTTGCCCGAATAATAATCTCGCACTTTATAAGCTCGCATGATTTACTCGTTCTTCCGTTTATTATCTTATTTCGGAGATTGTATATTTTGTAAAGCCACGCGTCTGTCTAGATCCGAGGTGCTATGGGCGCGAAGAGATTAATGAACGACCGCGAACTTGAGCTTGAGCGGATAAGTCAGGCACGCTATATTTCAAACCTATCAATTTTTCACGATCCTCATTTTATTATAAAATAAGCCTTGGAAAAATCGTAATTTCGTATCGATAATTAACAAAATATGAGAATTATTACAGCGAATCTTTCATTCGTGTGTATGAAAATTGGCAACTGTTTCGAGACTCGATATCTCGACAATGGACATATCTGTTGCAAATCGTGCGATAAATGCTCGATCTTCGAGAATATCGCAAAAGTGATGAAAATATTTGTGTCGTTTGTGTCAAAAAAGGAATGAAAAGAACAAAATCCGCAAACATAAACAAGTTGACGGTAGCTGAATCTATAGATAGAACGTCGCGATTCACGATCATTTGGATGAATACGAGGATTTGATCGATATAAATAAGACGAGCCTTGAATCGCCTCTGACCGTCGCGAGGCGAGAGAGTCGCATCATCGCGGAACATGCGCGCATTTCGACATACAGATATACATACGCGATGCTCGACTCGTGGTATGACAGTTTTGCATTGTGACGTTTTCGCGAGAGAAGAGAGAGAGAGAGAGAGAGAGAGAGAGAGAGAGAGAGAGAGAGAGAGAGAGACCCACGCTAATTTTGCCGCGAGCTATTATTAAAAGCTCCGTCGTTTATTTATAACGTTTTTCATCTAATATATACCCCTCGTGCCCCCACTCCTCGTAAACTCGCGGTGCAAGGCGTCAAAGCGCGCGCATTTCCCCTCCTTCCTTCCTCGTACTCCTCGCGAGAAGCCAAAACGTCGTTCGTCGAATTTCGTCGAAAATTCGGGCTGAGCAAAATTTGCTCGAGTGGAAAGATCGTTTAGCGAGGTTCCTTTCTCTCGGGGCGTTGGATGATTTGCTGGATTTGGGAAGAACGAGGATGAGAATAGTGGTGGGGCTGGGTGGAATGCCCCGACACGATTGAAACGAGCGGAGCAAAATGTCGGAGGAAGGTTTATAGATATAGCGGGGGAGGCAACGAGGCGAGTATACGATCTGTGTGGGCGGTTACGATGAGTTCGACGATGGATCGACAATTATCGTCACCGACCGCTCGCGCGGGGATACGCAATCATGTCGAACATCCTCATTATCTCCTGTCCGCGGGTCTCCTCGCGTATAATCGCGTTTCCACTCTCTCTCTCTCTCTCTCTATACGGGGTGAAGGAGGAGGGGGGGGGGGGGGGGTACCGCCTCGTTATACAATTTCAGGCCGGAATTTCGCGAACCGTAATTTCTCGTTCGTGGATTATAATGGGCTTGATGCGACCAACTTGTGCGAAAGAAAGAAAAAAACCTCGAAGGTATTATTAAATCGAGTGAAATGGTGGAAAGGGGCTGGAATTTTTTTAATTATTATTAAAAATACGTTTTTTAATTATTGCCTCGTTTTTTTTTTATTCGATCGTCGATTATAATGTTATTTTCTTAACGAATTAAATTCACGTGATTTTCTGCGAGAAATTCGATCACTGTCTCGCTTCGACCATTAATTACTTATCTCGGCGGAAACGCAGCCTATTTTTCTCAAACCGAGAATAACTTACGGGCGTAACGTTATACGAAGGAAAATATAGGGGCGAGTCCGAGACAGCTAGCGCGTAAGAATCACTGGGGAAATGAATTTTTACGTAGTTGCACTCAGTTTCATTGGTTGGGGAGTCTCTCCAGAAAGTAGGCGGAGAAGAGAAAGAGAAGAATGTATTTCGCTACTCTTACCTCACCGTAACGTGTCAGACGCCAGTTATGGATTTCACTGAATTCCTTATAGATGTTAAACTTTTCACACGTCGCGATGAATTCCAGCGTCGCGACTGCAAGGGGATGAGAACAATTTTATAGGGATGAAAAACCTCTAGGTATGGAAAGTGAAAGAAGTCACGTGGATGAATCACGATGCAGGGAAGACAATGTAGAAAAACATGTATTTTTTTTTTTTTTTACGACTCTGATGTAGAATTATTTAAGGGTTGTTAAAGACGATTAGTTTAAGACTTTATACATATGGATTTATTAATATATAGGCATCGAGTCTACGTGACCCTTTTATGCGAGTTCGGTTTTAACATTTCGAGTCACGTTTCCGGATGTCCGGCGTCTCCGATCCACCGTTGTTTCTCGAGCTTTCGGCCCGATGTTAGAGCAATGTTTCCACAAGTTTCATCGCTCGTTTACTCTCGTGAATGCATTCTCACGTAGAATACTCTACTCTTCGTCTCCTCCGTCTCTTCTACTTCCGCTTTGAGCGGAACTTTACGATCGGGACGCCGCGCGTTCGTGTCCCACGAGTTTTCGTATTACGGATCAGTCATGACGTTACCTTCGCTTTCACGGTTTTAATCACTTCGATTACGTGCCTCGACGATTTTCTAACGAAAATTCTCGTGTGACATTGACAATCGCATTGAAAGAAAAGTATAATTTCATTGTAGACGAAGATAAAATTGACTAAATGGAAAATTTATTTAAAATTGAAATAATCATTTTGGACGATGAATAAAAATAAATTTCTATGTTAATTTTTATTGAAAAAGCAAAATAAATAAATATCATTGATTTATGGTCGATTATTAAATTGTGATTTTTTTGATGAAACATTTCTTATTTCTGGTTCGACGTACACGAGAAATTTTTCTCCCCTGCCTCGTTGAACGAGGCAGGAAAGAGGAAGAAAAAACACTCGACACACGTTGTGTGGTCGCTTTGGCGGATGCAAACTTGCCGAGATAAGCTATAACCACAGCTGAGAGGTTTGTGCTTTCGGGAACATACCCGAAAAATGCTGACTATCGAGCTTTTCTCTCTCCCTCACTCTCGTCTTCTTTTATTCCAGCCGGCCACCGCTCGTGTACGTAAAACTCCCTCGAGCATCCGTGTTCTACACTCGCCCACGCGGAAGATATTTTATCCATCTACTTTCAAAATAAACCGGCTGCATAAGCAAACCACGATGATGTTGTTCTTCACAACAAGTTCAATTTCTTCAAATAAACATATACATGTCAGTTACAATAATCATTATTTTGTTTATTCGTTTTCTGGCTGATGATACGAACAAATTTTATAGTAGAACGTACGAATTAATTAATTAAAAAAATACTTTGTGATTAAAAATATTTAAATTTATTAATTGAACGAAAATATTGCCTCATTTTTCTCTCGGTCATGATTTTTATATTTATTATTGACATTTTTCCGGGTAATCGCGACGTGTTATTTTACTACGCCGTTAGCACTCGCGACATACGTACGAGTATACCTCATGGCCATTGGCAAATATTTCATAGCCAAGCTACGAGCTCTTATAGGTACGTATGTAAAATGCAATTGGCACGTAAGACGACAACCAGAGACTGGCTGAGTATTTTCCGCACAGAAAATACATTTTCGTCACACGACTCACGCATGCTAATTAGCCAGCTGGGCTAATTAGCGCTAATTAGTTCAACGTAAAGGGAGTTGAAGACGCACGGTACTTCGACGCAGCGTAGCGTCATCGCTGCGAAAGCACAGCACAGTCCAGGCGTTACGATGGACAAAGTTTAAATTTTTACGAAATCGTGCGAAAGGCGACCCTTGGTGTCTATCGCTATTTCTAGAGCTCCATATGAAAACGAGAAATCTTCGTTACGTTCCTACCGACCACGACCTACTCGTGCCCGTACGACAATTCTTATGGCTTTTTTTTTCTGAAAACAAAAAATCATGCAAATTTTCTACATTTTTACTATTTTAAATATTAAAAAATTCAACTTTTATAAAAAAAATCGTTAAAATCTATATTTTTCATGATTTTTTAGTAATATATGTTGCATTGATTTTTAATCGACGAATCGTCGTTTAGAAACTTTAACGAATTTCGTTTTTCGATAATTAAGAAAAGTTTCTCTGGATTCGTTTTTGATGTAGAAACGAGGGAAAGGATTATTTCGAGGTTTAGATCAGCCGAAACAACCCCTGTAGTTCAGGATAGCACGTGTCTATTTATACGGACAGTTTACGGGCGCGTTTACAAGAATGTATGCTCGGAGGGAAGGGACATCTTCCGTAATAGTTTAGTTTCATATGTTTCGGGGCGAGTTTGTCCTTTCTAGTGAGACAGAACGGGCGCGATATTCCCAAGGTATTTTCGCTGTCCTTGTTGTTAGGGCGAAAGAGGGTGGGGGTAGTCACCCTCTCGTTTCTCTCTAGGCTCGGCGGCCTCGCGTGACCCGGTTCGTGTTGCAGAATGTCGTGCAATCTAGGAAAAAAAAAATGTATCCTTGGATGTGTTACACCCATCATCGCCCACTGTCGCATCTCTCCATACATGCCAATTTCCATTGAAAACAAAATCATAAAAAATAAAACATTGAGAAAACTTTTCAAAATTCACGATTAAACTCGAGTTGTAAAGAAAACAAAAAACGAGAATTCACGATTGATTGGCAAAACGTTGAATATCGCAGAATAATTCAAATCGAATTAAATTTAACGAGGATAGTGAATTAAAAATCAAACTGAATCAATATCGAGTCGATTTAGTGTTTTATTTCGTACGTTAAAACATAATTCAATTCTCAGACGTTATTTATGTTTTTGTTTTTGTTTTTTTTTTTATTTTTGTGTATTTTTTCCCCACGATGAAACAATTCGATATCGAAAAAGTTTACGAGCCGGCTAGAAAGCTCGCAGTTTTACGAGGACACGCGTGTTCTGTATGAAAGTTTCGGTCGCTCGCACTTCCGTAATGTTCGAGTATACGCGAAGGTACACGTAGTGGTTTACGTAAGTGTGCTGCGAGACGTGTATTCGGAACTCGAGAAACTCGACGAGAACCGAATCTACGAAAGAAGGAGAAACCTATATATGTATAATATTATAGACGAGAAAGAGAAAGGGAGAAATTGTATGAAATTTAACAAGTTGCCGTTCGTTTGGAGAATTGCCAAGAGCGAAATCGATCGGTCGACGTGGGTAGCGTGGAGCACACCCCTCGAGTTGTCCTCGTGTCTAGTTATTTATTTACAAGCGTACATACGTGTACCAAGAGGGCCGTTACCGACACGGGCTTCACTCTTTTATATCACATGTAACTTCGCCTTGCATACCTAATAATTTTATTCTCCACGTTCGACGCTCTCGATGTAACGTTGCCCTATATATTTCACATTTCTCGCGTCTCGCGCAACACATTTCCCTACACAATTTTTCAAGTCTCGTATCGTAACGATTTCGAGTTCCTCAATTTCCAAACTTTCCAAACGTTATTATAATTACTCATTAATGGATAAAATTTGCAATATATTTTTCAAAAAAACATATTTTTTCATATTTAATGTTTTAATTATCGATCGATAATCTTTACACGAGAAATTGTAAATCAAGCTTATTATCAATGAAAAGTATTTTTGTTACAACGCAACGTTTAATTAATTAGATTAATGATCGAATTACTAGGTATATTGGATAATTATCCGAGCTAAGAACATCGAATATTCGCTCGAGGGAAAACGTAATAAAAGCTTATCGCAAAATTGAACTTATCGATCGGGGCTTGTACAAGCATCGTGAGATGCGTGGGTGGGCGCCGAGTTGTATTCCTGTATTCGATACACACTCTTTCCCAGCAGGATGTGCACATCGAGCCTGGCGCCATCGGCGAAACGTTTTTTTCTTTCTTCTTTTTTCGAAACTTTTTCTTTTCATGCGTCGCTCTCCCTGCCCGTGACAAGATTAATCCAACGTAATCCCGTTGAAGATTATTTTCTTTCAACGCGCTCGGCACACAGACTGATTTTCAACATACGTACGAGTTACATACATCGACTGCTCGTAGAATCTTGAACGAAAAGTCTTTCTTTTCAGGGCAGTCCCTTTCTTCTTCTTCTTATTATTATTATTCTTATTATTATTATTATGTAATAAGGCTTTGAAACGAGCAAAAGGTCAAAAAATTCCCTCGTCACACTCGAGATCGAACATCGATTTTTCCAACGTCGGACAATTTATCATCAATTATTTTCAACTCAGTTATTAAAGCCGATATATCAGGTGGTAATATTAAGTAAATAAATTGAAGGATTTAAATAATATTGTAATAATAATAATAATGATAATGATAATAATAAACGAAAAGTTTGAAAAAAAAACTTATTCACGTTTAATTAATTTTTTCGCAATTTTCGAGGTCGTCGCGACAAAGATTACCTATTTAACAAAGTCGCTCGAAGTGCGTGAAATCATCGTTCACGGATTCTCTCCTCTGTACAGTCGTTTATTTATAGTCGCATGATCATGCGCGACAAACGCATATGATCCAAGAATAACGGGTGGTGGCACTTTGCTCGCGGCGATGGTCCCACGCGTAAAATTATTCGTTGCAATGGGCGTAAGAGGGAGAGAGAGAGGGAGAGAGAGAGAGAGAGGACGCGATGGATCATCCATTTTGCATCGCTGCATTAAACGCGAGACACGTGCCTTGCTAACCTGGACACACACGCCCTCTTGCCAACCCCCGCGTAACGTTACGTGTCTCCTCCTGCCTGGTCAATAATATACGATCGGGAATCCGTAATCGCTATCGGAAATGCGATATACGCGGGATAAAGAACGAGAGATTCGTGAGATGGACGAGTTGCAACCGATATTTCGTTCCCATCAATTTATTGTTAGAAGGAGTAAAATACGATACGTTTTTTTACCTCGAATCACGATTGAATTACCAATCTCGACGTTGAATTGAAAATTTACTCGTCGTTTAGGATTTTGTGACTAATTTTATTTATACTTTGTTAAATCGATCCTAAATAAATAAGATTTTTAATGAATTTTGAAAATAAGGTCTCGATTGAAATTCGTATGTAAATTAATCGGAAATAAATAGAATATTCGATTTCTTAAATCGATATTTAACGGGATCGGAAATCGTACGTTTCAATCAATTTCGGACAATAATGCACTTTCCCCTTCGTAAAATCGACCGATGTTCGAGCTTTTATTTTTTTACCACTATATCTGGTGCAACTGAACGTATAGCAGCTGCATATAATGTATATAGAGTGAACAATCGGGTAAAGTTCAACGTCCGTTTCCGCGAGCGTACGAAACACCGTTCTGCCGGAAAAGCTCACGATCCTGACAAGAGGGGTTGGGAGTGGGGCCGATCTCGTTACTCGGGAGGTTGCTCGGGCTGTCTGACCCGCATGCGCTGTTTTCACTTCCACTATGTACTTTTCAACTCTCTCGCTCTACTCCCTCCTCCCGTTTCTCGTTGCAATCGTTGCAGCATGAGTTTAGCCCCTTGCCCTCCTGTTCCACTCTTTATTTTAATTTATGAGCGAGAGAGAGAGAGAGAGAGAGAGGGTGAGCGATGGTCTTTTGATGATTATCCACTGGTCCGAAGGACCCCGATGTTTATTTGACGAAAGCTCGAGTGTGAAGCATTTTCAGGCATTATGCACACACACACATACACACACATACACACACTGGCTCTCTCACTCTCTCGCTCTTCCCAGGGGCGAGAGTTTGTTTCTTCAAATTCTTCATAGCCGTATTTCGCGTGACGCATAGACGACGTCTATAATTTTCATAACCCATGCCAAAAGACCTCTCAAATTGCTGGCACGTTTATTTTTTCTACATTTTTTTCACCACCGTTGGCCTACTTTTTTTTGTTTTCTTTTTTTTGTTTTATTATATTTGTTTTCTTTTTTTTTTTTACCATCGCGTATAAAACCCTCGGCCCGTTTCCATCACGGCAACATTTCCGTTACAACGCCTGGGCGTGGAAATAAGTTAGGAATGGTAACGCGAGAGGAAAGCAGGGTGAACGTGTATACCGTGCGGTCACTTCTAGGGGAATATACACGTATTGATCTGACGGACGCGCACGCATCGCACGCGATGCCAACGTATACCTACGTGTATTCAATATCTCAGGGTGTAAACAGCCCCTGGTCAACACCACTGGTATATCGCGATCCATTCACCTTCACCTCTGTCCCATTGGTCGATTCTACGATGAATATCTCGTTGCTCCTTATATTTAATTAACAATTGCAAATTTTGCATTACCGAGAACATCCTGTTTGTTTCTATTTTGTTAATTTTTTTAAACGAATCATTTGATTTACGAACAAACAAAAATCTATTCGCTCGAACTGCAACTTTTTATAAAAGTGAAGATCGAGTCTTTTCACTTTTGAACGAAGGAAATATTACTTATCAAATTAATTGGCTTCGGCAAAAAAAAAAGAATAGAATGCAGGAAAATAATCTCTGTAAAATTGTGCGTATGATTTTTTTTGTATAAAAAATAATATCGATATTTGAATATTTTTATAAAGAAAGCCTCGTTCCACTGGCCACACCGATGAGACTAAACCAACATAAAAACCGGTGTATATTTTATATCCGGACGCATCGTACCGTCCAATCATCGATATATTCTCTTCTTCCTAATGAATATTATTCGGTCATAAATATCAGCCGATATTTCATTCGTCGCGTAAACATCCTTTAGACGTACCGAAATAATATTATAAGACATTTGGATGATGTTTCCTCTTCCGAGTTTTGGGCAACGAGAACGGAGAAAACCCCACTCCGGATGAGGAAAACAACTCTCGGTAACCACGTCGTTTTATAGATTCGTGGGCATATTCGAAGCTCGTGGTCTTTCGTACTATAGGCTACATATATATATATATATACATATAGATAGGTATACATACACGTAGGTATCTCGAAACCCACTTTGGCACGTTCCCAAGGACCTCTTAGCTATGTATCTGTGAGAGCAGGCGCGATATTTGGTAGGACGACGTTTCGTCGTGTGCTTTCTGCTTTGGGACTTTGAACGAGAGAACGGGCTCGGTGGCTGGTCGTGCCCTCGAAACATTCCGGATTCGTGTCAAGGAACGATTAGGAGTCAGGCGCGACCGCTGTACAACGATCGCGCACGTACTATACAGACATATAGAGGAGGAAAGGTCCGAACGCGTTTTCGATCGTTTAAACCCCCCTCTAGTGCTTCCTTCGATGTATAACGCTCGATGTATGCACGCTTATGCATATATCAACCGCGATCTGTATCGTCATCTGTATCTTGTATCCCCACGTCGTACCAATTCCGGAAGGGCTTATTTTGTCGTTAATTAAATTAAAGGCTTCTCGGCAAACACGAGTATAATGAGCGGTTTTGAATAATCGAGCATCGCAATTCCGGCACGAGTATAAGCGAGTTATGGTTACACGAGGTTCTCGTCAACGTATTGTTTATATTTAGATATATATATAGATATACAAGTACGGATTTACGTATGGATTTTATATCGAGCCGATCAAACTGTTCAATAATTCGTGATAATTGAATAATATCATAATTCGAATAATTATTCAATAAATACGAATTTGCAATTTTTGTTGGTGTCCTAATGACGTCGAAACCATTTTTGATAATTTTAACGATATTTTAACGTATTTTAACGATAATGCAAGTAAAATGATAAGGATTTTTGTCGCAGCTACAAAAATGAGAAGGAATCATTTAATAAGGTGGTTTTGTTTCTTTTCCGTTCTGTTTCAGGTCGTGTTGGTCTTCATCCTCAGTATAGCATCGCTTATAATATACTTCATCGATGCCTCCAAGTAAGGGACCTAAAACATTTACAATACTCTCGGGATTTTCTTTCGTTCTTCGATAAATTTCGGATTTTTTTTACGTTCGTTAATGAAGATCATTGAAGATCGTAAAAAAGATCGATCGAAGTATCGAAGAACCGGGTATATGCGTTATACCCGACGTGTTTGAAAGAATTGACAGAGTGTCCGTGATTTCGTGTTTCGTTATGTTGCAGCGAACAGGTCGAGCGTTGCCAGAAGTGGAGCAACAACATTACTCAGCAGATAGACTTAGCTTTCAATATATTTTTTATGGTCTACTTTTTTATACGCGTAAGTATCACAAATCAAACGATTACTTTATTGGAATGCTTGCTATAATTTTTTGTATTAACAATAATAAATAATACAAATAATAATAGCTAGCAACAATAATAAGGCTAATAATAATAGAAAAGGGCCTCGTTACCTCGATACGAATCGGTGACCTTCGCGAAGGTGTAGGTACGACCCTTGATAAAGTCTATTCACCGCGGTGGTGGTGCACGTTGGTGGGGGAAAATTAGGACGAATATCACTGAAACCTCGAGAACGTCGGAGAGAATACATACGAAAAAACGCGGAATAAAAACAAACGAAAGAATATACATATATATATATCGATTATATTGAGTCAACGGGCTTTTGCGTCATTATACATTATTGTACGATCGACCGTTGTGTAAAGCTTTTTTATACGCGACTATGACGATTATCGGGAGAAAAGAAAAATTCATCGCGCGAATAATATCGTCAATTATTATTCCGAAAGTTGTATTTTATTTTCGCAGCAATGAACAATAATTGTGTATAAGCATTAATTATTATAATTAGTATTAATTATTACAAGGAACATTAATTATTATAACGAGCATTAATTATTATCATGTTACATAATTATCTTTCAGATTTTTCTTTTTCGTAATTATCCCTAGATTAATTTGGTGAAGAAAATTAGGTTGGTGTAAACTAACGAGTAGATGAGATTTAAGAGCGAAACGATTGTTTTTTTTTTTTGAACGATTGTTTTTTGTCCCACTCGCCCGTTAGTTTATCGCCGCCAGTGACAAGCTGTGGTTCATGCTGGAGATGTATTCGTTCGTGGACTACTTTACGATACCACCGTCTTTCATCTCGATCTATCTCGATCGGACGTGGATCGGACTGAGATTCCTTCGTGCCCTACGACTGATGACGGTTCCCGACATCCTCCAGTACCTCAACATTCTAAAGACATCGAGCTCCATTCGTCTCGCCCAACTCGTCTCCATATTCATCTCCGTCTGGCTCACCGCTGCTGGCATCATTCATTTGGTACAAACCAACGAAATAATTCAATACAGAATCGTCGTGTATTTTTATTTTTCATTCGCCGATTCGACAATGAACGATCTCTTGAAACTTGAAAATTACGATTTACGATTTATTGTTGCGAATGAAAAATCGGATCATTACGAATATTAATATTCTCGCGGAAAAAAAATATATAAAATTAAATAAAATTTGCGAATTTTGTTTTAGAAAGCAAATATTTGCCTTCTGTATTTTTACTCAACGAGTTAAAAAATTCATTAATCTCTTTTGCGTCTAATTTCTTTTTTTTTGTTATTTTCCACATAATTCTTTAATTTTTCTTACAGCTTGAAAACTCAGGGGACCCTTTCGAGTTCACGAATCCGCAGCCACTCTCGTATTGGACATGCGTTTACTTCCTGATCGTGACGATGTCTACGGTAGGATACGGCGACGTTTTCTGCCAGACGGTTCTTGGCCGCACATTCCTAGTATTTTTTCTACTCGTCGGTTTGGTAAGCTTGCCTCATTTCTACATTTTACACATAAGAGATATAAGATTTAAAATGAAAAAAAAAAAAAAAAACTGATAGGAAAAGTTAGCGATTAAAAAAAAAACGAAAAAAAAAGAAAAACAAATAAGCGAAAGAAAGCAAGAAAAGAAAATCGCATATATAATGTTCTATACGTTTCTCCACTACATATATCTACTACCTACCTCGCTATCTATCCATCTCTCTCTTTCTCTCTCTCTCTCTCTCTCTCTCTCGCTCACTCTCTACACCTCGAAAAATCTTTCTCTCTCTCTCTCTCTCTCTTTTTCTCTCTCTGTCTATCTTTATTTCTCTCTCTCTCTCTCTCTCATTCTCTCACAACCTTTTTCATGAAAAATTGTGTGAACGCCACGTGTCACAAGCAACCGCGCGTTGGTGCTAACGACCGTTGCGTTTCAACTTTACGGAAAGCTTCGAGCACAGAGAACAAAATGGAAAACAATTTTTGTCAAAGATTTATCTTTCTTTTTTTTGGATTTGTTTTTTACTCGTTACCGAGAGATTTAATCGACGCGGGTGCCAGGAGCTTTCCCGCGAGGACTCGGCAGGCCTGCGAAACGAACTTTTCTTCTTTTATTTTTCTTTTGTTTCTCCAGTCTTGTGCGAGCTTTCGTATTGAAACTTGCTCTCCGGCCAAGATATTTCTCCCTTGTGACACGGAGACCTTTTCAGTCTGTGGTGAACGCGCACCCAATTACGCTTTCGGCTTCCGGCTAATATGTATATATACATATATATATATATATATATATATAATATACATATATGTATATTATATATAAAAAGACTTTTTCTACACGTGCTCTCTTATGTCTCGCGTTCGTTTCGCATGTCTTGCTAGTGCGCGCGACCCGTTGCGTTCGCGTAATTGCCAGTTCGACGATAATAAACAAAAGCTGTAATGAGATTTAAAAATTCTTCGATCGTCGCTGATAGAAATAATATTGTTCTTGAGAAAATTACATCGTTTTTATAAATCATGTCAAGTATCGAGAAATCATAAAATTTCGGAAATTAATATCGATATCGAGCCGATGAACGATTCGTATTGAATTATCGTTGAATCGTATTGATAGTGATTTATCGTTCGTAACGATAGTAAAAAAAGTTACGAAAAATTTAAAGACATTGTATTTTTTGCGATTCTTATCAATTCGTGTTGAGATAAAAACGTTTCGTCGAAGTGGCAAATTACGCACTAATGTGTCTCGGTTGAAGGAAAATCATGACAGAATGACCTGTGGCATGCTAAGATAGTTTTTTTTTGGTAATTCGTATTTTCGTATTCGAAAGATTCAATTTCCTTTTTTGTGTAAAACACGAGCAGCTGCAGGGCATTCGAGAAAATTATCAAAACGAATGCTTTGTTCGAATGGTGTACAGCATGGTGTATGCACGATTGCCACCGATCAATAACAGATATTCCCCGTATTGATTAATATACTTTATACAAATAAGCGAATATCGATGACATCCGTAACGACGAAGTGCCAATTCGCGACTTTTTCTTTTTTCTATCGTAAATTAAACAAATTTGATTCAATCGTTACAAAAAGAAGTAGGAATAATCGCGGTTAAATCCTTCAACACCAGTGTCACCGTTCGGACGATAGTATATCTTTTCCGCCCAAGGTTTGTCAAATTATCATTTTTTTTATTTTTTTGAAAGAGCAATTTTTTTTCTTTTTTTTTTTATTTTTTTTCAGGAAATATTAACGTTCACTTTTAATTTGATCTTCCAGTTTAAACAGAAGTACAATTTTTTGTAGTTCTGTTTCGTTTTTTTTCTTTTTTTTTCTTTGTTTTGTTTAACGAACAATTTTGACAAGCGTTGGGTCATCAGTTGTAGAGCGGCAATCTCAAGAGCCGTTCTTATCGTAAAGTGATAAGAAATATAAATAAAGACTTGATTCGTTTCCTTTGCATATGCCATGATCAAGGGCTCCTTGACGGTGCGCAAGCTTGCCCCGTCACAAGGACCGAACGTATAAACGGCATTGTCCGCTTTTTTACGATGAAATTGTCGCTTGTTTTAGCAAAAGAAAGAAAAAAGAAACATTTTCCTTCTTCTAAATCGTACTACAGATAATTTAATCTACCGTCACGCCCATAGTTCTCGTTTAAAAGATTGACGCTATTGTCCAATACGATCACTCTCTTACTTATGGACCAACCGGTTAATCGAACATGACCTGCACCTCGAGCAGAGCAAGGCAGCACGTTTGGTAAACTTTTTTTCACACGAAAAAAGAGAAAAAAAGTTCTAAAACAGAAATCACGAAGAAATACGAAAAGATAAAAACGAAGGTTGCAAATCTTTTTTTTATCCTTTTTTTTTTTTTACATACGGACGTGTAGATAAAATAAAAAAAAGCACAGAAGAAAAACAAAATGAACGAAAATAAAAAGGACAGCCACCTCTGTTCCCCTCCGCAAAATTCGAAAACGCTTCTCGCCAGAAGATCGAGAAACGACTAAAAAGAAAGATACAAAATGTTACGCGATTCTCGATCCTCCGTCGACGTTTTCAATTCCATTCCACGGATTAGGTCTTTATGAAGTATATGCTAACGAAACCAGCTAAGAGACAAAAATGAACAGAAAATGAAACGAAAAACCAAGCTAATCAGCTTAAAAGCCTTACTTACCTCTCATTTATCTAACGTGAATAATCTATCAATTCCGTCTTTACTGCTTTACCCCTCCCGTTACTTACCTATGCTAATTATCTCTTTCTCTACAATCTTCTCATTTCTCTCTCTTTCTCTCTCTCTCTTTCTGTCTCTCTCTCTCTCCCTCTCTATCTCTCTCTCTCTCTCTCCTCTCTTTCTCTCTCTTTCTCTCTCTCTCCAAAGATATATATATCTATATATATGTATATAAGTATGAAACTGTATACGTATAAAAAAAAATATATATATATGTCTTCTCTACAATCTTTCGCATCAGTTTAATTGCAATGAAACGATTCGCGCTTCGACTTAGGTCCACGCAAAAAAGAAAGAAAAAGAAAAAAGAAAAACAAACGATGGAAAGAAAGCGACCTGTACATAACGGTATTTGCCTAAAAAAAAGAACAGCAAAAAGACGATAATAATTTGCTCGCAAAACGCCCGAATTTCGCTAAGATAAATGACGTCCAATTAACGTCACTTTAGATATATATATATATACACACACACACATATATATATATATAAATATACATAAATTATGTATATAGATATGTAAATGTATGTCGATATATATATGGCTACCTCTGCCTAATGCCTATACGTCTGTGTGTCCGTGGCCGGGACTCGTTTGGCACTTTCTACCCTATGCGCTGTAGAACGATAAACCTACATTACAACGTCGCGTCGTTTGGCTCGGGTAACGAGAAAAACACAAATTTAAGAGAAGAAAAATAATCTATACACATATATATTAAAAATCGATATTTATAATGATAAGACCAGTAGATTTTTGAATTTTTCTTCGTACATCCCCAGTAAAAGCAGCGTAGTCTTAGATCGTAGTCCAGTTGATCGTAGAAATAGTAGTTTTTTTTGCTCTGTGAATGAAGGGATGGGAGAAAAAAAGATATATAAAACGTTTCATATTTAGGGGAGTATGGGGATTCATAGGGAATGAGGAGTTGGGCATGAGGGTGAGGTTGGGGATAGTCGCGAGGTATAACGCACCGATAACGCCAAACGACGGGAGGTAACGTCACTTGCAATTTTTGGCAAAATTCCAGCCACGAGCCGAGATGAGAGATGCCAGAGTTCCCAACGACGAGGCTAGGTGGCCGGTAAAAATGGAGCTCTTGGCTATGCTCGCGCGTAACAGAGGGTTGGCGGCGACCTGGGGCTGGGGTGGGACGAAAGAAAAGCTGTGAAATACGTGTGGCTCGTGTGGAACTCTGGGAGCCGGAGAAACGAGCTTCTCTCGTTTACGCGACGACTCGAGAGGCTTACTAGAGTGTACCGGGGGAAACAAAGAAGAAGGGAACAAAAAGCAAGCCAATCGAGTCCTGACACCGACCAGCGCATATATACATATCTATCTACTTATTTATTTATTTATTTATTTATTTATTTACGTACTTACTATATAGAAATGTATAAATATGCATTTTTTTTCCTGTACCTACGCGTATCTCGTTGTTTCTATATCGTTCTTTGAGAGCCCTGGCGTAGCTCGCATTCACATATTTACATACATGCATATATATATATATATATATATATATATATATATGTATATATATATGTATATATGTCGTTTTATTTATTATTTACGCATATGAACAAAAAAATTATAGTTTTGTTTGCCGAACGCTCCTCGTGGCTAATCGGAAAAGGCTGAGAGTATACATGTGCAGTCTTGAAAGGAAAACCAAAAAATATGAAGTATCAAAGCGAAACGTTAGATTTAAGGATAGGATCGCGATGATTATTATTGTGCAATTTAAAAATTGGTCTCTCCTGACGCAATTTTTTCATTACTACGTTTTCATTCTCGTACCTCTTTTTTTCTATTCTTCGTCTGCTTCCACTCCTTCTTTTTCATCACACGTTTTTGTCTCAATCCCTCCATTTCGACAATTACATCCTGAATTTTATATCGTTTTCAAAAAAATTTGCCAATGCGATTTTAAATCGTTGTTTTCGTATTATTATTTATACGATAGAAATCGGTACGAACAACAAATCTTAGCTTCTCGAAAATTTTGAGATTCGAGGCTGTGCAGTCGCTGTCTCTCTCTCTCTCTCTCTCTCTCTCTCTCTCTCTCTCTCTCTCTCTCACTCACCTGTCGCTTTAACTTTCTCTCTCGGACCTCGATTCTCTTGTATTGTCCAAAGGACAATTGGTAAAAATGCAAAATGAACAAAAACAAAAAATTGAAAGAAGAAAACTTTGTCTTTATTTTTCTTATAGGAATATTTCATAAATTCTCTTTTTCTAAATGGCCAGAGAGAACGTCCGTGAGAGTTTGATATTGACCGTTTGTCCTAGTTCGTATGTCTGTCTGTGTCCTGCGTATGCTCAAACGCTGCTGAAGTCACTGCCAAACTGTTTTTTCTCCGTGAAAAGGAAATGGTTAGGGAAAATAAAGATCTTGCCGCTTATACGATATATATATTCATGTATAATGTATATGTCTGTATATATATATTGAGATATACAAGGATTAAGTACACACTCATATTTTATTACTGTGTCTATCGAATCGCATAACCATTTTATTACAAACTATATATATATATATATATATACGACCTTATGGGCTTCTATACTTATACTAATAGCTAGTACAATATCCTGCCGCCTTAATTTTTGCCCTACGATAATCTCGAATATTCTTCGATCGTCTCGACGACGTACTTTCCGAAATTATTGAAAAGTAAAAAGCAAAAGAAAAAGTCGTCACCTACGTTCTTCGCCCAGTCTCGCTGATCTATTCGCAGAATAGTACAACAAAATGTACAATTTAAAGAAAAGTAACTTCGTGAAGGTAATCGAAAATCTCCTTTAATCGAAATTCTTAATTAAGAGTCACGCTCGTTTTCCGGTAGTGATAAAAATAGATTTTTTTAAACAATCGAACGTACGAAACGTCCAATTAAATTTTGTAGCTCAGACTTCGATCCATGGGAAAGATTTTCTCGGATCGTAACAATTTTTTTTTTTGATAAATCGTATCAGATTTGCACGTGTAGTTGTAGAATAATTAATGATTATCGTTCAGTGTACGATGCCCAAGTATATTATTGTAGCGACGGTGACGCGCAATTTTTTCGATCACCGGAGCTATCGAGACAGTCCTTTTCTGTAGTAGTTCCGTCGCTTAGTCGTATTACCGAACCGTAAAAAAAACATACACACACCCACACACTTCTCGATGATTCTTAATAATTTTGCAAATGCGAGGCACAGTCGACGCTCGAATCAAAAATATCTTTTATTCGTTAAAGAAATATATATATTTGCATATGTATATATATATATATATATAACATATATATTTAGCGATTGACTTTATTGTTGGGGAGTTTTTTTAACGAACACAACAAATGAGGATCTCGTAGATGACATTTTTTGAAAAAAGAAAAAAAAATCGTCGCGCGATATCCTTCAACGATTATTCTCAACTATAAATATAGCCACGAGTTCTCTTTCTCCCTCGACGCGCCTCTCTCGTGCGTTGTTCTCCAGCCACTTTGCTTCGTACGCCATTGTATTTTTCCAACTTTTCATCTCTCACGCTTACTTCGACAACTATGACTGCAATTTTCCTGACGACTATCTGTATCGTATTTCACTCGGACCTGCGTTAAACAATGCCTCACGTTGGAAACATCGATTTAACGCTCGCTTACTTTTATTATTATAGTAATAATTATTTTTTAAATATATCTACGTTGATATTACCCGATAAAATTAGCCGTTCTGAATCTCCGTCGTGATTATTATTTAACTTACTCTCATTTGCCCTCGCTTCTACAATAGTCGTAGCAAATTCATATATTCATGTATATACATGTCGATCACCTCGTCAACGATCGTGGAAAATTTTGCCAAGTACGGTCGTCGCTCTTCGTTGAATTATCCGAACGTCGATTTTCGATATACACGTAACGACGGATGTACGTGACGCGAGTTTGGCACGAGAGCAACACCGACAATGATAAATCGCGTTTGCCTCCTCCGCTGGTTATCCGATCAACCTTGGAAAATCAT
Source organism: Netelia virgata (assembly GCA_951802705.1). Lineage (NCBI taxonomy): Eukaryota > Metazoa > Arthropoda > Insecta > Hymenoptera > Ichneumonidae > Netelia > Netelia virgata. Next base: position 26,642,801 of record OX637867.1, on the reverse strand, counting down.
CGAGTCGAGCAGTGGCTGGTTAGAAATTAATTGTCGAACCAGCCGTTGCTCTCGTGCTGTTGCGTTAAATCATCGTTACGTTTCTCTTCTATTTTTTTCACCATTTATCGAACTTCGATATTCGCGACGGCCGGAACTTCACATGCAAAAAAAAAAAAAACGAGAAGAATTAATGAAAAGAAGAAAAAAAACAAATTGAATCCTGTTTATTGATTTTGCTACAGCTCCAAGTGCCTCCTGTCTCAACTGTCTTCCAGGACTCTCCAGCTTAGTTTTCCTCTGACAATAAATTTATCATAGAGCTGTAAATAAAGCTTTTGTCGAAAAAAGTTTAGAAAAGAACAAAAAACAGATCATACTTGATAGTTTAATTAATAGTAATTAGCGATCAAATGCTTGGTACACCATAATAGAATCCAAAATTAGTTTCACAGCATCATCATCGGCAGTGTCCTCCACTTATTATTTCTATTTACAGGCGATTTTTGCTAGTAGCATACCTGAGATAATAGAGCTCGTAGGCAGTAGGTCCAAGTACAGCGGCGAATACAAGCGGGAACACGGAAAGAGGTATAATAAATAAATTTAAAACAAAATTACATCGATCGATCGATCGATCGATCAATCTCTCTCTGTCTCTCTCTCTCTTTCTCTCTCTCTCTCTCTCTCTCTCTCTCTCTCTCTCTGTCGATCAAATTTTATTCTCGACATATTCTCATCGCCCTGTCTGATGATAATGAAATATTCTACACATATGTTTACAAACACTTACACATATACACAAAAGTACACGTATTCATTGTTAATATTGCATCTCTTCTACGCTCCGAGAGGACTATGTGCATTATATGTCGATTTTGGGCTTTTTCTATAATTATTCATGAGAAAGTCGTCGAAAATTGTGGTTTCATCTCTGGTGATGTTAATTTGTTCATCGTAGTCTGGGTTCGATTGGAAATTATCGGATTGAACTGGATGACCCAGACAAGCATTTTTTATCGGGAGTCGATGAATCGATCGATCATTCGATCAAACGATTAGAGGTAGAATCAATCAATTTAATTAATCATTAATTAATCACTGAATAAAGTGATTAACGATAGAATTGAATATTCGATCGATCGGATTAATTCATTGGATTAAATTAACGATCGTACAATTATCGAAATTTGGTAATTGAAATTTTTCAACGATTCGTTGCCGCGATAATAATGATCAAATTTGTCAGGATTATATTTCGTTATTCGAAACTATCGCGGAATATATTCGTGATAATAATCGTAATAATGAGTCGACCTTGACTGGGACATCCACTTTTTGGTGGAAGGCCCGGCGAAAAATCATGAGAAAAATGTCAATGTGATGAAATACGTTAGATCCAGCAGGGCCCGGCGATAAAGGGGTATATCGTCGTCCTTCTTATACGTCTATACGCACATATACGATACAAGAATCATTCGAAATCGGTCGAGGCAATGAGAGAACACGAATGCTTCGTGACCTCTATCGATTTTGATATTATCCATATATCGCTCGGAGGAAGCCCTGAAGATACCTTTTTTCCTTCCCTCCCCCTCCCCGCCCCTCTCACAATGTCGTAAACATCTGCCGTTGGTCCAAGTTTTACGTCACCAACTGACCGTTCCACTATCAATCGACGGTATCTCGTTTCCCTCTCTCTCTCTCTCTCTTTCTCTCTTTCTCTCTCTCTCTCTCCCTTCCTCCTTTTCTCTTCTTCTCTTCTTCTCTTCAACGACTTCCAACCTCTACTCTATCATTTCTGCTCGTTTCTTAATTCGATTTAATCTTAATCGATCGTTTTTTGTTTTCATGTATTTCCGGGCTGTCGTTTTCAGCACGTCCGGTGTAAAAATCGTTTCGAAACTTGAAATGTTTCTTTCAGGCATCTTTTGCCGGTGTGTCGATAAGTTTTTCGTTGTTAGACGAAAAATACGATGAAAAAGAATTTCACGAGATAAGTATGGAGCGTGAATACATTTTTTAAATTTAATAAATACAAATTCATTGAATTGTCCGAATTGAATATTTTCAAAATTTATTTACAGCCAAATCTTTCGTAAATCGTATTTCGAATTCATGTTCCACGCTCTCGTTTTCTTTGAAAATTGTTGTCCGATCGAAAGTTCGATCATGCGTGAATTTTCGACGGAAAATACCATAGACAATGGATTTTTAGGTGTTTGGGGTTGAAATTGTCGTTTCACGCAACTTCGTATTAGCCAGCACGGTGGTCGAACGAAGCTTCGTAAGCTAGCTTGCTTAATACATATACACACCCTGATGCATGATTAATGATGTTAGCGATCTGTAATCGTTATTCTCGTTCGACGATCCAATCGGGACTTCGGACCCCTCGTATGCACGAAAATGCGAATTATAAAAGTAAAAAAAAAACAAAAAACAAAAAACCAATGAACTGAACTATTTTTAAGCCAGGCATAACGAAAGATCGATATTCGCGCATACGATCACTTCCAAGGGGACGCGAGAGTGACTTTTCTTATTTAAAGAAAAACGAACAAAAAAAACAAAAGAAAAAAGATCGGCGAGTACGAAGCGAGTACGTTGGAAAAATGAGTAACTCGACTATAAAAAACAATCAATGAACCCACTAAATATTCCGTGGATAAAAAGAATGAAAAACAAAATAATAATAATAATAAAAATAAATAACGAGATGTCTTAGAGTGTAATTAGTCTCAAGGATTATGCGGATCCGCAAAATATATATTAGGGCGGATCGACGCGAATTGTTATCAGAGTTATTCAACTTAGGCTTGCCTCATGTTCTTACGGAAACGCGTTGATTGTGGGTGTGTAGGCGGTGTTCGCCAGCTGGATCCCAGAGATCACGGAGCTCGCCGCGAACCGCTGCAAGTACGGTGGCCGGTACAAGCGCGAGCGTGGACGCAGGTACCCCAGAAAAAAACAAAAATCCACCTACGTGGACAGCCTCTCTTTCTCTTTCTCTTTCTCTATCTATCTATCTCTCTACCTCTCTCTTCTTTTTCTATCTTCCGAACATTTTCTTTACTAGGATTAGACCCTATATGAACGAGTCCCCAGATTTTTCAAAAAACCGATCAAGTATTTGGTACTTGCCGTAATTCAAGAAAGGAAAATTTAACATATGAAAAAGATACAAAAAAATTAAATAAATTTCGTTAAATCATTTTTTATTTTTTGTTATTATTACGTTCTTTTTTTGTTTTTTAAAAATCTTTTTCATTCGTGAAAGAAACATCGCGAATGATAACGAGGAGAGGGACGAAGCGTGGATAGCGAAGTGGTTCTTAAAACGTGAAACGACCCTGAGATCTCTATCGAGTCACGTGCCAGACATTCAACTATTATTATACGCTAAATCCTAATATTCGGGGAATCGTCTTGTTTCGTAATTTTCTACATAAGTATACGTAATGTCTCGTCGGCCAATATTTCGTGCTTGGAGGAATTGCGTTGCGAGAGAAAGACAAACAAACGAAGAAACAAAACATTTGTCTTCTTTTCAAAATTTTGATAAGATAATATTCTTTATAAGTGGATTGCAAAATTGAAATTTGACCATTTTCGCGTTTTAAATTCATTCCCAGCCTTAATATCGTACGTCGGTTTTCCTATTCTCGAGGATTTTTATTTCTTTTTCCCTCGAAGGTGCGATTTTTTGCTTCGCGAGTCAGAACACATGACGCTGCGAAGCGTATAACCCAGTTCCCCGAGGGCTCCAGTCGATCGAGATGCAGACGAGAGAAAAAACGTTTAATTCCGTATCGATGCTATTCTCATTGTTCTCTCAAGCCTGGTCATATATCTATATCAAATCTCTTCTCATTGATCTGGGCTGAAATAATTCGGCGATATCGCTTCTCTCCTTCTCCCTTTTTTCTCTCTCTCTCTCTCTCTTTCTCTCTCTCTCTCTCTCTCTCTCTCTCTCGGCATTAACGCATCTCGCTTCAATTTTTCATTCCCCTCTCCGAGCACAGATTATTTGCACGAGAGGACTTTACGTCGTATGGAAGAAATGTCGACGATTTTCAATCGATTGCCTCGTGAGATTCTACGACTGTAATTTTTTTTTCTCGTCTGTAACTCGTTCAGAAAAAAAGAAGGTACGCCTCGATTTATTCGATGACTCGTATTTCTTTCTCTCGTTCAACGCAGGGGGATTTTTTTTTTATTGCTTTCTTTATTTTCGTTTCGAACAATTTTCTACATATTTATCTCGAAAAACGTGGAGCCACGGTTGCCATCCTCAAATTCGTCCTCGCTCGCTCACTTTCACGATAATTAAATAATTTTTGCTCGGTATTACCAACTTGGCAAAAGGAACCAAAATATATTAGCAAGGTCGCATTCCTGACATTAATTTAATCACTATATCCGATTATTGTCACTTATACCACTCTTTCTCTCAGTCTCTCTCTTTCTCTCTGTCTCTCTCTCACTCTCTCTCTGTCTCTCTATCTCTCACTCTCTTTCAACTTTTATTCACACTATGATAATAACTATCTCTATTCTGTCACCCTTTACTTCGTTTAAGACCTACTTGCGCTGATTCACCGCTTTTTCTTATATATATATACATATATATACCACGTACGATATTCACCGAGTTAGCTAATATATTGGTGAAGAAGAAATACACCCACACACACGTGCTTGATATTTTTTTTCGTTTGTTAAATAAAGAGAAAGCACACCCCAGTCTTATATCATTATTATCTTAATTAATTATATTTACATGATATTTGATACACCGAAATACACAAAAAAAAAAATCATATAACAACACGGGTAGAGAGAAATTTTGTTTTTGCATCGGTTCGATAAAACGTACTTGTCGAATTATCGTTATGTTATTGCCATTACTTTGTTTCTTTCTCTCCACGAATCCTCGTCTCATATAGATCGACTTTTTGTCGAAGCCTCTCGACCGACCCTCGCACTCCCTCGTTCGAACCGTGAAAGCACAACAATAACAACAACAACAAAAATCAACGCAATTTGCACGGACGCACATTTTTTGTTTCCTAATTTTCTAATTCAAAATTACCGTTTAAAAAAAAAAACAATTTTCTATGCGAAATTGATGATTTACATTCGATTATGAACGTACACGATAGGGATGAAGAAAAAAGAATTTTATTACACACGGATTGGGTTTCTTGGCGGCATGTGTTAGTGTTCTCGCCATAGTTTCTTAGAGAATTTGCTCTCTATCTATCTATCTACCTATCTCTCTCTTTCTCTCCCTCTCTCTCTCTCTCTCTTTCTCTCTATATATAAATCTTTTCATCTATCTGTCTATCTCTTCTCCCCCCCGCTCTCTCTATCTCTCTTACTGTCTAACTTTGAGCGATCGAGTATATAAAAATTGAGTTGACCAAATTGCAATGTCTGACCGGCGAGAGAGCATACAATTGAATCCATATATATATGTATATGTATATATATACATATATTACGACATGTATATATAATTATATATATATATATATATGTACATATAATATAAAAAATTAGTTATACTATATAATAATTGAAAATTTGAAGATGCGTAATTAATTACACGTAGTTGCGGCAGTAGAGGGGTGCAGGCGTAGGCACAAAATATTTAAAAAAAGGCTAATGTTACCTAGGGGTTGTAGATAAAAAACGCACGACTTGGACGTAATGATATTGAACTCACACTGACGCTGTAAAGAAGGATGAAAAAAAGATATATGTATATATATATATATATATATGTATGTATATATATATAAACGACGAGAGTGGAACGGCGCTACGGAGAATGGCGGTTTGCATTAGACAAAAAAGAAACAAATTTATATATATATATATATATATATTTGTTGCTTCAAGCGATAAAACGTGTCGTTTGACGGAAAGACAAAGCAGGGTGTTTTGTATGAAAATGCTTCGATAGCTTATTTGCAGTCGAGGCTCTGGGCCGCCCTTTTCACCGTTCAATGCGAAACCCTCGATGATATATAGACCCACTCTTGGCTGAGGCACTCGCTAGTCTAGTCCATAGTCCACATTGATTATTTTTTATAAATATATATATACACACACACACACACACGCACACCCACACACATAAACACATACGTATATACATATATTATTTTATTTCGATTGTCTGTTTATGACGTCGTAATCGTACGTGCGAGTAAAATACGAAAATTACGCCGGTCAAAAAAAAATTAAGCTACGTAATGAATAAATAAAATGGACGAAATTTATGATTATTGAGTGCACGTGCTTGCGATTACGATTACGAAAATTTCGATTTGTCACACTCGTAACGTGAAACAGTCGTCTTACATATATTGTAGTGCAAAGGAACGGGAAAAACGATACGACGAGAGATACACAGTCATCCTAATTGGGCAGTTAGGATTTCAATGTTTTTTTTCTTTTCTTTTCTTTCTTTCTTTTTTTTTTTTTTTTTTTTTTAAGTAAGAGGGGAGAAAGTATAACAAAACACAAGTAGAGATTGACACTGGCCAATGTCCCAAGAAACACTTCCGAATTTATTAGTTTCATTCACGACCAACATTCTTTTGTTTGATAAGAAAAAAAAAACAAAAAAATTAATAAATAAATCGCCTTGTAAATGAATCTGCGGGAAGTTGCACTGTTTATTGGCAAACAATTACACCATACACCAACGCACGCGCAGTCACACACACAAACACGTACACACACGCGCCACAAAAATGCATTTATTTGTTAAACACACGGAGCGATATTTAATTTCCTTCACCGCGATTTTTCCGAGATGCCAATGGATTTTTTCGTCTATATCGTTTTCTTTTTTCTCGTATACCTCCACTTGCAAGCATCCATTCACCGCAAGTTTTCACATACGTCTATTAAAAAAGCAAAAATATTATCATAGTATAGAATTATATATATATATATTTATATGTATATATATGATTATTATTTTTTTGTCCATAATCCTCCCAAGTTACACGAGGCTCTTGGAATGATGTTTGCGCAAATATATCGAAAGAGAGGTTTCAATTGTTGTCGTAGGGGGATTTAAAAAATCGAGAAACATGAGACGAGGTGAGTGCTCGCAAAACAAAAACCAAAAAAAAACAGAGTGGCAAAAAAGCATAATTTTCGCGTTATTTGTATCTGTTTTCTCGGAATTTATTTGTTCATTGTTTTTCTTTTTAACTTCGGTGTGTCTTACATCGTAGGCTAACACGGGTTACAATGTGTATATTTTTCTGTCGTCTATTTAGTTTTTTTTTTTTCTTCACACGAGCAATAATCGCCTGTATATGTCGCGTTTAATGCGAAATAAAAAGTAACAGATTGAACGCGCGAATGCTCTTTTTTCGTATGATCGTACGGCTTTCTTGTCGACTGTGTCAGGCGCTCCGAATTTCTAGCGAGTGATTTATACGTACGTACGTGTATTTATTTATGTATATATTTCGTGTAGAAGATTAACGTAATTTTTGGTATTCTAACGCCGCTCACTAACCAGCCCCGGAGTAGTCGCAAATCGTATTTTTTTTCCCATCCGTTAAATCGGAAATCGCGTCAAAATATTCACGGATTTCTCCACCCCTTCGCTCCCGTGAAAAAAATCCCCTCGATTAAAGCGAGGCGTTAATTCGTTATTTTCCTTATTTACAATGAGATTGCCGGAGAGCGGACCGGTCGCTTGAGGATGTTGTTTATCCATTTTTTTAATTCAATTTCTGGATAAATCGTAAAATATTTAAAAAAGATATTGTCATTGTGTAAAAATAAAAATCTTGTTCGATATAATTGACGGGTCCGCTTCGAGCATGCTCATAGATGCGCAGCAGTGTGTGAGCGTCCGCACACGACCAAAAAGAAAAAGAAAACGACGACGATGACGACGACTGCGACGACGACACGACAACGACACGAACATGAACTCCAGGATGATCGTCTCTCTCTTTCTCTCTCTTTCTCTCTCTCTCTCTCTCTCTCTCTCTTTCTCTCTGTCCTCAGTCTTTGTATCTACCAATCTATTTTCCATTTATCTCTCGCTCTCTCCCCCTCTCTCTCATTCTCTTTCTCTGTTTCTCTCTCTCTCTCTCTCTCTCTCTCTCACTCTCTGTCTCGTTCTCTATCTATTCTCTTCATAATACTCCATCTGTATTTATCTCTCGTGTACATTATTTCCACCACCCCCTCCGATATGCGAGTAATGTTTTTTCACGTTTGAGTCGTCGTTCGAGTTCGTAGGAGAAGAAACGAAATAAACGCGCGACTCATAAACAAAAATATAGAAACAAAAGAAAAACCAATAGAAACATTGGCGCGATGATTTTTTTTTTTTTTCTGAGAGAGGTACAGCAACAGCATTGCGTGTATGTACCTTTTATATGCCATGTATACCTGCCTATTTATTTAAATTAAATTTTATTAAAGGATAATTAAAATTACTTATGAAAAAAAAAAAAAATTACAAAAATATATAGGTAGACGTGTCGGGCACGCGTAGTTTTGCTAGGGCTAGGTAAATATATAGGTGTGTAGGACTTAGGTGTGTAGGTAGCCTACCTACCCCCGTCCTTCAGAATTCTATAGGTATATAGACAAAAACTATATATACATATATATATACCTGTCGTTGATATTCTGTAGGTATATTGATAATCCGCCTCTCTCTTTACATACATATATATATATATATATATATACATATATACATATATACATATATATATATATATTGGAAAATTTACCGTTCTTTGATTGAAAAAAGTACGCAGTTGGGCCGTGGCGCGCATAGCGGTACAGCACTGTCAATCGTGTGTCTATGGGTTGCCCCGCGGCCCGGTAGCTAATCAACAACTCTTCTTCTTTCCGTTCATTATACAAGAGAAAAAAAAGATGATCCTCCCCTCTCCACCTCTGCCCACCCCCGCCATCACCTCGCGCTACCTCGTGGAAATTCCCGCAATCGCCCACTCTGTGACACCCTTCTGCTTTCCACCCTCGTGCGAAATTGACTATGACGAACCTAAAATGTTCTACGTTACGATGAAAAACAAACGAAAAAATGAACCAAACGAACAAAAAACAAAAAAAAAAAAAAATGACAATTACGATCGACGAGTAGTAAGACACGACGAGCGATAATGATGAACGACGATAAAATAATTTCGGGACGAATTTTGACATCGGTATTTAAAAGAAAAAAGAAAAAAAAGAAATAAGAAAGAAAAAAATCAATCGACAACGAGAGTACGAAAACGACGAATACCAACCGATCAAACCGATTCAAGTGTATTGATGCGAGTGTTGTGTTCTGTTCTATCACTTGGTGTAGGCCATATTCGCCAGTTGTATCCCCGAGATAATTGACCTGATCGGGACGCGAAACAAGTATGGCGGCACTTTGAAGAACGAGCGAGGTCGCAGGTGAGACACAAAACAAAACAAAAAACCAAAAAAACAAAAAAAAAACTAGCTTCCCACAAAATTTTATCACGCAAGTATGAACAAAAAATGAAAGAGTTTAAAAAAAAGAAATATATATATATACAAAAAAAACATCCGACCAAAAGCCTCTCCGACTTCCACCTCGACCAACTCTTTCCCTTAGTCACTTCGATGTATATGTGTAACTCTCGTGTGTGTGTATTACTCATCCGACATATATATATATACACACCTTTATTCATCCCCACTTGAAATCCCACGTGTTTCTCGTCCATATTGAAAATCTCTCTTCCCTTTCGTCAAAATTTCTACGATGCCTTGTGTACATTGACAAATATACACAAGTCGTGGTAAATAAATAATATGTATAAATGCATTAATAAACAATTAAATTATTTATACATATATAATACACTTGACATATTCCTTACCTCGTTCCAATCAGTCACCTACCACTCGAAGTATTTTTCTTACGTGTTATATGTTACTTAGAGAAAAGAAAAAACACGCAAACACACATGGTGCACTCTCATTTATTTCTTATGATTGTTATTCGTTGTTTATTGTGAGAGTAGCGAGAGCTTCATGACGGCTCGATTTTCGAGCTCTCGCGTTGTCTAGTTTACGTTCGGCTTTAGCGTGGCCGAGAGTTTCTCTCTCCTCACACCATCCGAAACGTTCCTTCACCACTTAATTCCAGCCCGTCGCTCTTTCTCTCTCTCCTTCTCCTTCTCTCTCTCTCTCTCTCTCTCTCTCTCTCTCTCTCTCTCTCTCTCTTTCACACACACACACACACACACACTCTCTCTATCACTCTCTCACACACACACACACTCTCTCTCTATCACTCTCTCTCTCTTTCTCTCTCTCTCTCTCTCTCTCTCTCTCTCTCAGTCCGTCCATTGTTCTGAAACCCCTCACCCCCTTTGCTACCTTGAACCCTTTCAGACAACCAGAACTAGCCTTCTCAAAGTATCCAAGCATCCACCCCGTGTTCCCTCTCTCCGCCACACTGTTATACTACCCACTTTTGCTACCACTGCCAACCACCACCGAAACCACCACCACAGATTTACCACACCTAGCAACTGGTGTTAGCTTGTTTGTTCACGTTGACCGCACTTGAGACAAATACGGCTTTAACTCTCTCCCCCCCTCTCTCGACCCTTTACTACGGACAGTTTCGGCCTAATCGTCTCTCAGGAAGGAAACCTGGAATTTCCGCGTCTCCGAATCTCTATCTCGGCCAGCTTTAATCAACCAACCGCGTTCTATTCTCTTACTGACTCTCTCTCTCTCTCTCTCTCTTTCTCTCTCTTTCTCTCTCTCTCTCTCTCTCTCTCTCTGTCTCTCTCTCTCTCTCTCTCTCTCTCTCTCTCTCTCTCTCTTTCTCTTCGTTCAGCACAACGTAATCCCACGCGAGTGACGAGCACTTTTTAATTGTCTGTATTACGAATTGTTTACGACGGAAATTCTCGCCCGATGATTTTCGCGAGGATCAAACTATTAACGCTTGAAATAGATTTTTAAAAGTCCGTAAATGCTCCAGTCAAGAATTAGTTACGTTAATTTCGAGTCGAAACAATGATGAAACAACTACCGAGCGAAGGATCGAAATTTATTCCGAAATGAAAATTTATTTACGAATCAATTTTTAATCGGTATTAAACAGTTGATCAATTACGAAAGAAGTTCTTCGGTACTTACGTGATTTGTGGAAATATTTCGTTTGCCTGTATCGAATTTTTTAGTGGCGAAGCGTTATTTCGATCGTCGCGAGAACGCCGAGTAAGTAGTAACGCGTTTAACTGGTCAGCCGCGCCGAGTTACGTCCACCGTTTGTGACAACTTCTATGACCCCCCTCGCGTTTCCTTTGGTGCTATTTAACGATCCCACGTCATCCTCGTTAGCGTGAAACATTTCATAGATGAAAAATCGCGTTTAAACGAACGATCGTACTTATCGATTAGTTGGATCGAAATTAAATTTTGTGATGAAATTGTTTTAATTCATCCGGGTTTATCGTTGAAATGACACTTTAAAGGAACTTTCGTGAGCTGTATTTATCTCCGAGTGCAAAGAGTCAATAAAAAAATGTCCAGCATGCGCCCCTGCATACAATGTTATTAATAACCAGCATCGAATGCATCTTTACAATCCCCACTGTTGTAACAGTTCAGTCTAATATATATATATATAATAACCTTGATGTCTTAGTCAGCATTTAATGATCGTTTACGTGTCCGTAACAGTTTCTTACCAAAAATAAAAGTGCAAAAAAAAAAGATGAAAATACGGGAAACAAAGGAACAAGGAAAAAATAAGTGAATCGATTATGAGAGTGTGTTTTGGCGCACATTAGATATATATCTTCTAGGAGAATCATCAGAGCTATTTAGCCAGGGAAACTATAAAAATTGACATAAAAGACGAGGATAGAACCTTAGCTCTCGGTCCACACCACATCGGCACTTTTTTCGTGCATATTTAATTTCTTTTTTTCTTTTTTCCTTAATTTGCGTTCTCGATCAATATTTTTTCTTTGAAACATTACCAGAGAAGGGGAATACAAGGAGGGAAAAAAAACAAATTCTAATCGGATACGAGATAACGGTTAAAAATGAACTTCAATTAATCAATTAATAAAGAAAAATGGGACATGCGCATAGCATCGTGCCAGGTACTCGTGTCGTAAATGCGAACACGGATTTTCACATTTCTAGCTTTGTGTTTGTCTTCGTGAGAAACACGAGAAATTAAGAAAAAGAAAAACACGAACGTGTACTCTCTCATACACTCGTCACGATATCACGGCTTTTTCCTTTTTTGTTGTTGATATTTTCATAAATTTCTTTTGTTATTTATATAAAAATCTACGAGCACACCTTTCTCTCCAAAGCGTCGGTCTTTTTTCTTTTGCGCTGCCGCAACTTTAGCGTGTACAAAAGTCCCCCGGCGTTAATCCGATGGAAATTATTCATTTCACTTGCATAAACTTTTATTTTCACCTCGAGCCAATAAATGATACGGTCGATTTTGTCGCAAGTGATAAATTTTATTCGCGCCTATGATCGATTACTTTGAGCTTTTTGTTTCGTTTCCTTTTTAAAAATTTTATTTTGTAAATTGTCGATTCGCGCGTCGGAGTGTATCGTCGCGTTTTTTTCTCTCTCTTTTTTCTTCTTTTGTGTATTTCCGGTTCGCGAGCAATTTTAGGCTCTCTATAATTGGACATTTTACGATTCGCAAGCACCGACACGTATCCACACTCCTTTCACGATCACCCGGATAATACAACCCGTCCAACTATGCCCGCATACGTATATATGATATATATTTTATGGAAACAAATATATATATATATATATGTGTGTGTATGTATACATATGCACGTAGTAACACATAAACACACAGTCAGGAGGAAGAAGCGCATTATTCAGCTTATCGTTAGTACACGATTGAGAAGGACCAAAATCCTACAATGATATATGGATCAGCGATACTCTCACCCCTCACAATGAATTCAATAGACTGTTTACCATGTTTTCTATTCAATAAAAATAGATTTTTTAATTTCTTAATCCAGATTATATGTAAAAATATAAGATATTTTTCAAAAGATAATCTTGACTATCGAATTCAAAATGGACGATATTTTTAGTCGTTTTGCATACGATTTTGTTTCCAATTTATTATTCGTTTGTCCCTTCACACAGACGGATCGAACACGGCGCAGCCGAGACAGCATGGAATGGCAAGGCGATGGAAAATGATTTGCCCCTTGATTTTCATTCATTTTTTCTATGAAAAAGAAAAAGAACAAGAATATTGCTTTCCATATTCACTTATTTATCACCATGCACACATACGCACACATTCGAAAGTATACATATAGAGGTGTACACCCCTCTGACACTTAACCCGATGGAATACTCGAGAAAATGATACGCGAATATTAATACACCCACACATACATACACACACAGAGAAACATATACACAATCGTAGATCTAGTTTATAATCACGAAATAGTGATTGTTAAAAACATTTTGGGTTTAAAATTTTGTGTTTTTTTTCGTACTTTTGGTATTGTTTTTTTCTGATTGTGCTTGAACATTCTTTGGCAATGACTAACACGAACGAGCCTGCTCAATCACATATGTTACATGAATTAATCACGTGATTATTATAACTATATTTATAATATTGAATCGTCTAGAATTATTTCTTCTTGAAACTTGTAAATAAGGTGTCCTAGTTGTTTTCGATTACGATATAGTCGGCTAATATGACTCACTCCATTCCTATCGAATCCCGGTAAGTTTTGGCCATTTCATTGAGATTACATTCCCGCATCGTTGTCGTTATTCGAATAAAACGAAGGTTTGAATGTTCTTATCTAAATTCAATCGTTCGAATCAAATATGCTTTATTTGAAAACGAATCCACGGCTTAACTCTCTATTTCATGGAAACTTTATTTTCCAAAGAATTTTTCAGTTTGAAAAGTACACGAAATTGTATTTAAAGAAATCAATCGCATTGGAAGAAACAATTTGGCAATTTTTTGTTCCTGCAAATTTGATTTCGTGCTAAAAACAATGTAACAATAATAATAACAATACTAATAAATAAACAAAAAACGACGATAGAAGGAATTTGACATTATAGTGATAGCCAAAAGTAGTCGATGTTTAGCACACGTGATGTAGAATTTTCGCTTGTACAATTGTTTTTGAAAAAAAAAAAAAAAAAAAAAAAAAAAAAAAAAAAAAAAAAAAAAATTAACCAATCAAAACAATTTTTTCACGCGACTCTGATCGTCGTGCGACGATTCGAATCGACAATTACGGAATCTCTAATGTTTGTTCTGTGTTTGCCAGACACATTGTTGTGTGCGGCCACATCACCTACGAGTCTGTCTCGCACTTCCTCAAGGATTTCTTACACGAAGATCGCGAGGATGTCGACGTCGAGGTCGTCTTCTTGCACAGGTACGTTGGATAAAAAAGAAAAATTTGGGCCTTTTTTTCTCTCGTTTAAATATTTTTCCAGTGTCACATTCAACGTAGGGAAATTCGCGAGGTTGAAGGTCAAAAACGATCAAATTTTCACCCCATCCCTCGAACTTCTTCCCCATAAAATATACATAGGATATCGAACCGTTTGTTTTCCCTAATCTTATCTCTCACATTTTATTGCCTGTGTTATGAACAAGGTCGTTCGGTGAGTATTTATATTTTGGTATAAGATGACAAAACAAAAATATCAAAATTTGTTCATTCAGCGACTCGTTATAGTTGCGACGTGCGAGTAGGGTGATCGAGTTTCGTTCGACCGTTATTCGCATGATTAATTTCGCACTTGAAAGAAAAAAAAAAAACAAAACATTTCAAACATTCAAAAGATCGAAAAATTGTCATCGATCGTCTTGTGCGAAAAATCGATGACGGCTCGATCCCCCTTACGTAAGGAGTGGCCTGTGCTTACAGGAAAGAGCCCGATCTCGAGCTGGAGGGTCTCCTGAAGAGGCATTACACGACCGTGGAGTTTTTTCAGGGAACTATGATGAATGCGGTGGATCTAGAACGTGTCAAGGTATCACCCAGAAATCTAGCCACCAAACAAAAACAAAACAAACAAACAAAAAAAAAATATATATATATATTCAAACAAAGAAAACTTCACAATTCGCCTCATACCGAACAACACACGCGGTTTCATTGAAACATTTTTTTTCTCGTCTCTTTTTTTTGGCACAGAAAAAAGAAGAGAGGAAGAACAATTTTTTTTTTTTACTTTTCTCATAGGTATTTTGCAATATCGCGACTGATGTTGTATCCAACGACTTGATGGATCGATCCTCCTTCCCCCTGATCGATCGTCGATTAATGCCCACTGTTTATCGTTATATATACATGCTATACTACTTATACGACCTATATTACAGTTATTATAATTATTGATATATACACAGTTTATTTGATATGCGAGATATTTGTAAATTTTCGTTCAGGTTTTCGCGCATCATGTTGATAAATGCAGCGAGAAAAATCGATCAAAATTACTCGATGATTATAGAGATTGCATTATTTGGAGGGGGGGAAAGATCGAAGAATACTTCGTAATTATTGTACGAAAGTAATGCAATCTACGTAATTGCTGCGACGAAACGTCGGAGATTTTTTTTCTTCTTGGATAAATTTGTATATTTTTAACGTTTGAACGGTTTTCTCGCTCGATTCTTTAGATACTCTCTTCGTACTTACTATTAATTTACTCCAGCATAAAAGGCTGTCTCTCGTCGTGCCTTTGAACTCATATAGAATTAATTTCTTTTTTCTTTCGTTTTTATTATTTCTACGTTACCAGCGCGTTCCTACTTATATAATAAGGTTGTTCGTACGGCGATTTTGCAGACGAGGGATAGCGCGTGTATACGTAGTTAATGAAGCAACCGCCTGCGAGTGCATGGCATGCTGTATTGAGCTATGGGCCAGGATCAGCGTGCAGTAGATGAGAACTTTTCTTTTCTTTTAGACGATATATATTTATTATGTAAATATCTATAAATATTATGTATATTTACATAATTTCCGGTTCGTACGGAGACTAACTTCTAAGTGTATGCCGCGTACGTATATAATATTATACGATCTTTAAAATGCAGGTGACAAAAAGTACAAATACTTATATGTATTTTTAATCGTTCATCAGGACGCTTTTATCCCGTGAACGAAACGAGTCACCGGGGAAAAAAATATATCATCGAATAATATGCGAAAAATTAATTGAAACATATGACTGAAATTTGGATTTATACCTACTGCCCAATTTTTCATCTTCGTAGCGCTTGGCGTGATAAATCGTACAACTGACAATTTCACGTAAAATCTGGACCATAAAATAAAAAATATGACAATTTTTTCCTTCTAGTCGTTTCGCATATAATTCAGATTTTATATATTTGTTTCGTCGTTCGGTCTGACTTGGGTGTTTGGAAGTGACGATTTTTATAAAAAGAAAACACTTCAGGAAACATTTCTATAATTACAACCTTTGGCGTATTTCGCTCGTCATACGGAGCGTTATATTGCAAGAAGAAAAAAAAACAACATATTCTGTAACACGATAATATATCGTTTGAAACGGGTTTGGACTGACAGGAAGCCACCAGATCTCGAGCTGGAGGGACTGTTCAAGCGGCACTTCACCACTGTGGAGTTCTTTCAGGGCACCATCATGAATCCCATTGATCTGCAACGGGTAAAGGTGAGTCAACGCCGTGATACCAGAAACAAACCAAAACAAAACGACGAAATACTCGTTTGAAGAAATGTGAAAAAAAAGCGATTGCTCGTCAACACCGCCATGATATATTTTTCTGACCTACTAACGACTGTCTGTGCTGTATAACCAACCATAGCCCGTTGTCTCTAACGACCCTAATTTTGCGATTTATTCGTTTTTTTTGTATTGAGACAAATATCATAATCGCGTTGTCTGCTTAACTTTTATACCCTCTAGTATGATTTTCGTTTAATGAAGATTCGAAGAAAAAAAGCAGCTAAAAATCCCCCTATTTAATCGAGGAATGAGCATATAAATTTGATCGACTCGTCGAACTCGAACAGTTCATCGATGAGCTTCGCGATAGAAAATACCTCGCGCGGCTCTCCATTTCTCGTTCTGTGTCCCCGTATTTCCGCGGGCATGGTTGTTGCCTGCTCAGTGTCCCCTTCTAAACAACCCCCCCAACCCCTCTCGTGTCGTGATTGAACTATGTCGTAAAGTTGGCTTGCTCTCGATCACGTTTTTTTTTCTTTTTCTTTCTTCTCATTTATTTATTTTCTTTTTGTAAAAAAAAAAACCGTCTAGTTTTTACAATTTCTCGAGACAAAAACGTTTGTTTCCTTCCCTCTGGCGAGATGGCTGTTTCTTTTTAGTTCCTCGACTCTACGTCTGTCGTGGCCTCTTCGTCCCTCCCCCATCACCATGAAGAAAAGTTAGCACTCGATCGATATGTGACACAACCCTTCGATCGATAGAAAGAAAAAAAAAACACTGATATATTTTTTTGATGAGTAAAACAGTGGAACGGGGACGAAATACACGAAGTACTGTGTGTCCTGGACGCGAAGAGAAAAGAAAATCATTGCCTCGTATCTTCTTATTGTTGATTATTACTGTTATTATATTCCCTGTTTGTACCTTCATTAAGACAATGTTACATCTATATGGATAGACCCATGCCTGCTGTCGACCCAGGTGGGTAAGTGCTCTTGTTTTTCGTGGAGCCTGATGTTAAAAAAAATCGTCATTTAGTGACTTAGTAGAGATATTAGCAGCATAGACGCCTCGTTACAGAGAGGCTGTTTTATATATATATATATATATATATTTATTTATTTATAAATAATTTTTGTTTTATAACTTCCTTCGACACCGTCGACCGGGGTGAACGTCGACAACCCAACAGAGTCGAGCGACACATCTATGATATTATCGTGTTTATTGTACCCTAGAGAAAATTTTGTTATATATATTAGGTATATATATGTATACTACTTCCTTTTTCGATAACCTGCCATCGCCTGTCTCGCGTGTTTGCTTACTTATATATCTATACATACCTATTATTATCCATTCAGTTGGTAATACTTAGCTAACTACATACTAATCTCTTATCGGGCATGCTGTATCGAGACTGCTTATCCACATGTACTTTTTTTTTTATTAGATATAATGAATCTTTATCGCCAATTCCTCTCTGTTAAAATCCCGGTGGTTTATAAACGTCTTTTGGCTAGATTATGTATTAACGCCCTACCTAGCGATTAATTCTTGTAATTTTCAGTTGATACGTTTTTTGTTTGTTTGTTGAGAATGCGATTGAGCTGCTTTTTTACTGACTTTATTACAACGCTCTCAGACAGTACACATTCTATTTTTATTTCAAAGCAGTAAACAGTGCGGTACTTTTGACGGAATACTGAAAGCGGCTTGTACGAAGAGCTTCGATTTTCGTTAAATGCTAAAGGCATTTCTTGTTTGTTTGTTTTTTTTTTGTTTTTTTTTTCTTTTCACGATCAATCGAGATCTGGAAATTATATTGATCGGTAAGAGGGCGAAAAATTTAGGTTTCGTAAGAAACAGAAAATAATAGACCGGGCTCAATGCTTTCATTCTGTGTGAATTTTTGTGCGATTTTTGTTCGACGTTTCAACCTTTGAAGCTCGATCGCAAAATGATGGGAAAATTTGCGAGCATCGATTCATCGAGTACGATTATTATTGTTATTATTTGTTTTCTATCCAATCTATCGACACTCTCGTTTCGCATTCTATATACTCTCGATTTTTCTCATTCGCCACAAAAATGAAAAAATAAAACGAAACCCTCTCGTACGGACAGTATTTGGATGAGAGGGTGGATAGAGGGATGAACGAAAAACAAATTTATGGAACGTTCGATCGGTGATTTTTAGGTTCACGAGGCAGACGCGTGCCTGGTCCTGGCTAACAAATACTGCCAGGATCCCGATGCCGAAGACGCGGCCAATATTATGCGAGTCATCTCCATCAAGAATTACTCGGACGATATACGCGTTATTATTCAACTTATGCAGTACCACAACAAGGTAAATAAATCATTTTTTTTTTAAATATTAAACGTGGAAAAACGTGTTGGTTTAATTTTGTTTTTCAATTTCTCATTACGTTTATTCTTCATTTCGCACTCTCACGTATCTCGTTTTCAGGCCTACTTATTGAACATTCCATCGTGGGACTGGAAACAGGGTGACGACGTAATCTGCCTTGCCGAGCTCAAGTTGGGCTTCATAGCGCAGTCGTGCCTCGCGCCGGGTTTCAGCACGATGATGGCCAATCTATTCGCCATGAGATCCTTCAAGACGGTCAGTAAAATCGTCCTCCGGCCGCTTTAGATCATCTATGCATGTTTGAATCGTCGTGACACTTTTTCGTTGATAATCGAGCGTCGAGAAACGAACGAAAGAATAAGTTCACAGTGAACGCGCGCGTTACCCATCAAAAGTGATGATCATTCGGACACACATGTATACATAAAATATACACGCGAATATATGTATATTTATTTATTTTTCACAATATTTCATATATTTTCGCGGTTCCATCGCTACTTTTTAATTTTTGTTTTCGCCGACGCGCCTGAATTAGGATCTTTTTCACTTGCAATCGAGACAGAGATGATAAAGCAAATACAAAATAGAAAATACTTTCGCCTCACTGTGGACGACTGACACAATCAGTACATGCATAGGCGCGCGATCGCGGTTCGCGAAAGGAAAAGAAAAAAACAAAACAAAAAAGTCCTTTGAGATTAGAAAAATAGTTGGTTGATTGGAACCAGTCGCCCGATATATGCAGGCTTGGCAGAATGACTACCTGCGTGGAACCGGAATGGAGATGTACACCGAGACACTGAGCCCTACCTTCATTGGAATGCCCTTTGCCAAAGCCACTGAGTAAGTCGCTCTATGACCAAAAGAAAACAAAAAACAAAAATGAAAAAACCGTCATCCAGCAAAAAAAAAAAAAAAAAAACTGTAAAGCTCTGATTCAAGAGACTCGACTTAATATTCCTCCACGATTCCCTGCCTGTTCTGTCGCGTTTTTATTTGATTCTTTCTAGCACTCTTTGAACGCGTTTTGAAAAGCTTTTTTGAACTCACGCTTCTTATTTATTGATTTCACTAATAAGCTCTCGCGAGCTCTTAACCGTTTTATTTCTTTGACAATTACACATTAATTCTTTAACCCTAATGGCGACTTATTTTCATTTCGAAGATAAAATTTTTTATTTCGAGAATTAAGGGAAAATTGGTTGCTAACAAAGATGAACGTTCTGATCGATAAGTTAAATTTTCGTTTCTTGCATAATCGGATTTTAATTTAGCCATTAACTCAATAAAGTCTCAGTCGCATTACGATGATTATTCGTAGTTAAATCGATAAAGAATTTATTATTTATGGTCCAATGATACAAATGTCATGGAAAAGTATTAGGTCTGGAGCGACTGATGCCTCGTTGAGTCCAAGTTATATTCCTCGCACTAGCTATTTTCTGTTCGTTTAAACACAACGAAACACACGTTACGTTTAAATTCGGTGTCTCTTGAATCGGAAGAAAGGGATGAAGCTTCGCCTCGCCTATGTCTCTCACTACGCTCCACTCCGCTATCGAACCTTTATATAATCGTGTCAACAAGAATCTATTTTATATATATACACATAAATATATATATATATACATATTTATTTTCATATTAATATAATAAATATATATAAATGTATGTATATTTATTGTATAAATCGTATCTGTGCTACACCTAATCGATGTAAGACCACCCCTCATCGCTTCAGTAACTCCGTCTATTACCTCTTTCACCTATTACTATAGTATATACATACAAATGCAATGATATTAATGTCATTGTTGTCTATGAGCCGTAAACAACATTATATTTAAAAACGTCGATTTCTCTCAAGATTTATAGAATATCTTGTTTCATAGGACATTCTTACAATGACTATTGTTATTTTTTCTTAATGGAAAGATGCATTTGCCTTTTCCGCGAGCGATCGGTCTCGTAAGAGAATGAGCGATGGAGCTCCCAGCTACACTTCGTATATGTATATATTTTATGTATGATTGTGGCGTGTGTGCGAACGATCGATTATGGCCAAGATTGAATGCGTGTTCGAATGGAATTCCATTATCAACGAGCATTTACGTATATTATATATATATATATATATATATATATATATATATATATATACATAACTATTCTGTAGCATTAAGCCGGAGGGGTATCACTCGCGATCGATTATACCGCAGAGTTCATCCGCCCATTTTCCCCTCTATAATCACTATCGCTATCGCTACTATTCGCCTATTACCACCAATTTCGTAAATATACGCCGTGGTCTTTAGGGAGACGAAATTCATGAAACGTTATTCGCGTTCATAGTCCCTTGCATACGCGGAGCTGAATAAAACAGTATTTTTTCCTGGATCATTAATATTTATCGATATAAAAGATATATGAATTAAATATTATAAAAAATTAAATATTTTTTTACTTTTGTCTTAATGGAGATTAGTCGGATTTTGCGATTTTAGTAAGTATTCGACGGTTCAACGTTCGAAAAGTTCTTCAATTATATTTTCTTTTTTCATTCATTTTCAATACTATTTTAATCATCTCCGAGTATCTTTATAAAAATATTATTTTCGTCATTACGTATCGATTTTGAGGTCACGAAACCTTCCCAACTTTTCGGACCTTTCGCCTGTCCCGGTACTTTTGCATCGAGGTCAAGAGGTCATACGAGACAATTCGATACTGACCCCGGAGGCCGATGATCACATCACGTCTCGATCGAGCGTGACGCTAAGGGTAAAAAAAAAAGAAAACGATATACCAACCCGTTTTCCGCACCAGCGTTTGTAACAAGGTGGATGGAATTTATTTTATACTTCACGATCTATTAAGGAATATCGTTTTGTCCGTAGAAAAGACGAATCCTGCGACATAAATGAAGTTCTATACCGCGTTATTTTCTCCTCTCTTTGGTTGACCATCAATTATGAAAGGACTGCGGTGAAAAGAAAATATCTAGAACCCACCCTCGCGACGAGACACAGGATTCTCTCGTACGAAGTCCCCCCCCCCCCCCTCCATTCCCCCCCTCTCGAGGTTTTCAGGATAAGAAAGAATATTAATGAGCCTGCGAAAAACAAAAAAAAAATCTGTACGGGGACCTTAAGTAATGAAGGGTTTCATGACGTGGAGCTGGTTGGTTGGTGTTTCAGTCGCCGGACACTCAGGCGTGGCAGAATGATTACCTGCAGGGCACGGGCTGCGAGATGTACACGGAAACCCTCTCCCCGTCCTTTACCGGGATGACTTTTCCCCAAGCCAGCGAGTAAGTTCTCGCTGCCACCGCGGCTGCCACACATGCAAACTTACTCATTTTCATTAAATACCGTTGATTTTGTTTATCATTTTTGTTCTGAATTTTTCACTTCTTTGACTCACGATCCACTGCTATCGACACTGTAAGCACACGAACATTCACCGTTTCTTTGATCTTTTATCTTTATCACGTGTCTTTATAACACTCAGACATACACAGACGAACGTCCCTTACCTATTTATTCAAAGATCACTTCCATATTTGTGTCTTTCTACGAGTTACAATTTCTTTCTCCTTCTCTTTTCGATACAACCCACGCGACGTCCATACCATCGTTGTCTACCCATCGATCTACCCATCGTGTAATTTTTTGGTTCTGGAAGCGGGCCACCTTTGTCCGTCGTTAATGATACCTTTTTAATCATTCTCTTTATCGCCGAATCACAAATCCCAAATCGTTACGTTTTCAACATTTTTTGTCAACATCTCCTCATACTTTTTTTTTCCTTTTTAAAGTAGACTAGTTGCGTTTTGGGTATCCATGAGTACCGTCGGATTATCCTTAGATTTTTTTGTTTACGGTACGATATTTTCATTATACCCGCACCACTTTCTCTCTCTCTCTCTCTCACTCTCTCTCACTCACCTGCACAGTGCACAGTTTTGCATTTTGGTGACCTTTTTTCGACACTATGACTCCCCTATCTCGTTGATTTTTTTTTATACGTGTGTTTTTTTAAATCTTCGTTCTGGACGACTCCCTTGATTCTGTAATTGTACGTCGTAGGTATATATATATTTATATATATATATGTATAAATAAGTTTTTAACAATGTTTCGATCGGGGCTGCGTCGAGAAAAATGAATTTCACTAACAAGATAAAATAGAAATTCGTTCAAGACTGTTATTTTTTATCGAAGAAATATTTGTCGCACTTATTGTTAGATTAATTCATTCGTTACTTGACGAACGGATTTTTTTAAGTGGAATGAATTTTAAATGGTGACTAACGCGTGTCTTTTGCTATTTTAACATGTTTTATCTGATTTGAGTAATTTGTTTTACTTGGACAAAGAAACTTTCTTACTTAATTTACGAATAAATTTTAATTTATGCGTTTCAATCTCTTTTCTCAATGACGTATATTCACTTTTTTCGGCGCATGTGTCCGATCCACACACACACACACCCACGCACCCACACACCCACACACACACACACACCGTCAAAATTACATACCAAAATGGATATACTATATATGGGGTATTCCACGCTAAATCGGCTTATTTTAAACTTTGCATCTCTGATTCTTTTTCTTTTAGTCCTCGTTGAGACTCGCCTCCAGTATTTTTTTCATTTTTTAAAAATGCTCATAAGTCCGCGAATAATCGAACACATTGGACTCTCTTTTTTTCAAAATTTTCGGTCTTCCACGTGTTTTTCATAAAAAATACCGAAGAAGTTTTCGAACGATATTGATATGAGATTTTTTTATTTTAACAACAAATGATTTTTTTAACAATGCTCGTCTATTGTGATTTATTTAAATTTGTTTGGTAAAAAACTGTCGTTCACTTGACAAATTTTAAGCCTAGTTTTAAAATGGGCAAACGATGGAATCTTTTTTTTGCGAATTTTCAATTTTCATGTTTTTAGTTATTTGTATTGAAAAATATCTGAAAACATGAAAATTAAAAATTCGAAAAAAATAGATTCCATCGTTTGCCCATTCTAAAACTAGGCTTAACAATTTTCAAATTAACGACAGTTTTTTACAAAACAATTTAAAAAAAATCAACGTTCAGACTATCATTGTTAAACAATCATTTGTTGTTAAAATAAAGAATCTCATATCAATATCGTTTAAAAAACTTTTTCGGTATTTCCTGGTATTTTGTGGAAAACCGGAAATTTGGAATTTGGAAGTCCAATTTGGTAGATTATTTGCGAAGTTATGAGCATTTCAAAAAAGGCATTTTTCAGAAATTTATATCTCGTGAATGGCTTGATGAAAAAAATTGAAAAAAATCACGGAGGCGAGTCGCAACCAGGACTAATTGTAAAAGAATAAAACATTTTAAAAAATCGGTGATACAAAAGTTCCAAATAGGCCGATTTGGCGTGGAATGCTCCATATATATTTCCTCTTTAGCCGAAAATTGGCACGTTCATCGCGTTCTGCGTGTGAGAACTTTGTAGTCGTGAATTACAGAAATTCCGTCTGCTGCAATTCGGTAATATCCATACATATACATATATATATATATCACGGGAATTTCAGTGACTTGGCCTAGATTCGCCGAAATTGGAAATCGACTGACTTCGCCACAGAAAAAAAAAACTTCGAACTTGCACGGTTAATTATTGCTCGAGATGTCACGGGGTGAAAATTCTCGCGTATCGCGAATTCAACTGTTACGAAAGTACATTTTGACGTTTTGCCAGTGGAGGGCAAGCGTGAGAGGGCGAGGGAGACCGAGACCGGAAATTCGACCGGAAATTCGGTAGACACGCGATTATTCAATGTATATGCAATCGTGAACTGAAATATTTAAAATATATAGGTACGTCAATCAGTCAGCGTGCTCGTCACATTCTTTTTTTATCCACCTTAATACATGATCGACGACGATAAGGAAAATTGCTGCTACCTTAAATGCATTTTTTTCTTTTTTATCGTATCTGATTCAACTTTACAAAGTGCGGTCGTAAAAACTTCTTTCATTCCGATTGGCTCGAAAGCTTTATTACTTTTTCAAAATTGTTCCAATGATTCATCCGCGAATAATAATTTCAAGAGAATATACATTATTTTTCATTCGAGGAATATTGATCATCGTTGTTATTTTTGGAATAACCGTTCGTAATTATTTCGCAACAAAACTCGGGGCTCGTATGATTTTTTAAATCGTTTGCACTTCGTACGGTGACGAATCTTTGCCAGCTACGCTCCCTCTACCTCGTCTACTCTTTTTTTATTCATTCGTCGTCTAAATGACAATTATTTCAAAGCCAAGAGACAACACCGGTTCGAAAATAGCATTTGTGCCCCGAAGTGCACGAGGGTAGATTCGATCAATAATTTCTCCTCGAGATGAATAATAAATAACGCCGAGGAGCTAATTTCATCGGGGCCGTCGGATCAAAATTGTCATTCGCGTCGTGAACAAAATCGAGAAAAATGATTGAAAAAAAAAACGAAGAGAACGAAAAACCGAGGCAATCAGAATCAAACCTCGTCCGAACAAAAAAAAATTTCACGCACGACATGCACAATCACCGTTAGTTAGCACCGAGCAACATTCCAATTTTTAGCAATTTTTCTTTCGTGATTTCGAGCCTCTTATGATTTTGGCACGATTTCGCAAAAAAAAAGAAAAAAGAAAAAGAAATAATGAAGGAACCGAAACAACGACGAAACATCACCGAAATTCGAGCCGATTGGTTTGCGTGTGTGGGAGTACTTGAGCTATTTTTTCTCACAAAAAATATGTAAGAAGCGGCCGCCCTCTCTTAGATCCTAGATAGCCGATCGCGACACACGCGTATATTACTATATATATATCTATATTATGAATACAAATTTGGAAAACACACATTTTTTCTCTCTTACCAATTTCACATGTGTAATTATAATATTCGTACTGTGCACTAAGCGCAGAGATACCAATAAAACTGTCTCACGCAAATACACTCGATTAAAAGAAAGTGTATTTAACGTACTTATTAATATACGACGTAATCGGGCGTTTGACAGACCGTGTTCCGAATGAAAAATTGTCGTCTGCCGTCTAGTATCTCAAGTAGACAATAGCCAGGAAATGGAGAGAGGTAGTTTAGTCACCCAGTAGATAGCCCCGATTTTTTTCCTCCTCTCTTGTTCTAAATGCTTACGTAACGTATACTTATTGTTAAACATAATACGAATAAGTGGTTGAAATGTCTTTTCGGCAATTGCCGTTTTTAACTTGGCGCATGCTATTACGAAGCTTCGTTGTTTTAAGCAAAGGCAAATGTGCAAACCATTATTTTTCTCGTAATTACGAAAAAATTGTTTTCCGCTGAGCACGAATTTTGCCTGCCTGCTGTAATGTTCTATCGCACCATCCCTGTCGCAATATAAAATTGTCTTGATCTTCGTAATGTGTTATTATGACGTTGTTCGTAATCCAGGTGTCTTTGGTGTTTCGTGCAACGTATTTGTGTCGTCAGGTTCGCCCAACGAGTTCGTAGCGAGTGGGTGAATTCTTTTTTTTTTATTTTGGGCCAAATAATGAAATTGAAAAAAAGAAACGATACTCCGAGCTTCGTCTCGTTTGGCCAATACTTATGTTTAGCATCCAAAGGATGAGAATAATATTTTTTCGTAGACAGTGAAATTCGTTTGGATGCGAGAGATAATTTATTATAGTTGGCTGATTCGTTCGAGGTAAGCATTCGAATTTCACTGTCGATTTACGAGAAACGTGTGGCCTATTAAAATTAGATCGGAGAAGACAATAATCAATTGTCATATATTATAACATAAAACGAAAATTGCTAAAACTCGCAACACGTTTCTCTTCTCGATAATAACGCTTACTTGATTTCTTTTTGTACTGATTGTGTCCCTTCCTCATCGAACTTTCAATTTTATTCCCCCCCTCGTACCTCCCATTTTTTGCTCATCACAGTTTTTTCTATTCCCTCCCTTCCTCTAACACACTTATAACAAAACAAAATCTTTTTTGGCATTCGCTCTCTCGCTCGAAACGAGCATGCACACTTACAGTGAAGAAAATAAAATAACTATTACAAACAAAGAATCGATCGCAGAATTATTGTTGGAAACATCGTCGCGAGATATTAATGAGAGTAATACGTCGTAGGTTGTGCTTCACGAAATTGAAGCTTCTTCTGCTGGCTATCGAGATAAAGGGCGAGGGCGGGGCCGACAGCAAGATATCGATAAATCCACGTGGTGCCAAGATCGCTGCCAATACTCAGGGATTCTTCATTGCTCAATCAGCCGACGAAGTCAAACGGTAAATTGTCGAACCAATTAATTTCTGTTTTAATTCATAATTTTCGAGTATAATTGATTTTTTATCCGGGCATTAATATCGCAATGTTCACAGGTGCAGCATTTTTAATTTGCATCTGCCATATGTTTTATCGATTAATTTTTACCATCGACTAATTGACTACGTTGGTTTATTTTCTAGAGCGTGGTTTTACTGCAAAGCATGCCACGAGGACATCAAGGACGAGACTCTGATCAAGAAGTGCAAGTGCAAAAACTGTAAGTCATCCAATCTGATATCTCCCAGACCGATACAAAAAAAAGAGCCTCCATCTATATACCGAATTTCTCCGAAAAAAATCTCTACTAATCACATTATATAGCTATCTGCGATTCGTTTCTTCCAAAGATCTAGTATATATGCGACGGGCGAGAAAAAAAAGCATAATCACGTGCGACAACACGTGATTGCGACTTACGTGGCGATGCATTGTGGTTTATAGGGCACAAAATGAGAAAAATCAAACATTCGTCTATCTCGGTTCACTTCGTTATTACGTCTTTTCGTTTCGACTATCTTCCAATTTTTTTTTATCCAATTATCTATCTCTATTACATACGTTCACGTATACTTTATCTCATTTTGACCTCTACGAGTGTCAAGGTCGTATAGAAACACCCTTACACATATTTGATCTCATTTTGACCTCTGCGAGTGACACGCAGGTCACTCGGGTATACCTCCGCACATACTTTCTCTTAATTTGACCTCTACGAGTGATAAGTCCATCCATCCATCTCTCCACATATATATTTATCTCATTTTCACCTCTAGGGGTGGTACGAGATAGCTCATGGGGTCGTTCAAGGTGTCGATGCTCGAAGGATCATGTGACTCGCAGGAAAAAAAAGGGTTCCTCGATGTTTACTCTTATTTTTTCACCCTCCCCCCTCTCGTTCTCTCACTCTCTCTCTCGTTCTCTCCTTTTTCATCCCCCTCTTTGACCATCATCGACTCTTCGCCAGATAATAATTTATCATTTTTCCCTTTTGTTCCAACTTCCATCACGAGCCACATGAAGAAATAAATCTTTTCCCCTACAGTATGCTTAAATAAAAAAAAACAAAGATAATTCGCATCAATGAGATATATTGAGTAACATGGCAGTGACGAATACTATTGTGATATATTATCTAGTGGGGCAGCAGCAACGCTCCTGGGGCCGGGACTTAGGTAACGTCTCTCTAACTCGCTCGCTTTTTTTAATTCTCAAAAACTTTTTTATTCTATCTATCTATCTTTCTACTGTCGTCTGACTTTTTTGAACATGTATACCTTTTTTTAAATTACTTTTACCAATTAAGCCTTCGACTTAATAAAACCTTATCTATCTCTGTCTCAACCCCACCCTCTACTTGCGGCCTGACCCTTCGTTCACGAAAATTCTCTACATTATCCAAAGTCTGCTGTTACATGTTCCGTCTATATTACTCGCTATCTCTCTCTTTCGCTCTCTCCTCCTTTCTCTCTCTCTCTCTCTCTCTCTCTCTCTCTCTCTCTCTCTCTCTCTCTCTCTCTCTCTCTCTTTGTCTGTTCACTGTCTTGTTTTTTCAACACACTATGTCTGTCGCTGCCTTAAAAGAATAAAAACGAAAGAAAAAAGATCGGCTGTCGCTCCCAATTCTGTCCGTTCTCTGCATTCGTCCAAATGATGATGGTGGATGATGATGATGATGATGACGATGATGATGATAATGATGATAATGATGATTGAATTGCATTGATTCCCTTGAACCAACAACAAGATATAACCAAAGAAAGTCGTGCTGCATCAAAGCTCGATACTTCATTTTTCACAAGGTTCGGGGTTGAATTTTCAATTATTGTTCCGATGAAACAAAAAAATCACCGTTTTGGCGGCATATTCTGGTGAAAAATGACGTATGACGAGTGAGCCTTACCCAGCCTCAACCCTCTCCACTCATGGCCAATCACGCAAGTGACTTGCCGTTAAGAAAACTTCTCCCAGTCAATGACTTCGATAGATTTACAAGTCAGTTGGCGCATGTCCACCTGACTCTTGACGAGAGAAAGAATAGCCTGCACTTAGTAATGTGCCCTCAACATCCGGCTTGCAATGCATGAATAGCTCGGGGTTTGGGGCCCCAATTAATCCAGCCCACCCCTCTCTATTTCTGCCTCTGTTTCTGTACCCTCTCTCTCTATATCTCTCTCTCTCTCTCTGTCTCTCGCTCTATCTCTCCATCTCTCCATCTCGATATAACGCAATATCGTGTAATAACAGCTTCACTCTTCAATCGTGGCATCTGTGTAATCAACTATCAAACACATCACGGCTGCGTCATTGATGAAGCTCCGTTATTTCTTCTTGCTCGTTATTTCTTTCGTTAATAATTGTGTCTCCATGTCACTGTTTCCTCTTGTCTCAATGGCTCAACGAAAATTGTTTTGATCTCACGGTCTCATCCACGATAACCTTGAAAAAATATGATTTTTACATTTTATATTTTGCGTCCGGTTCGATGAATTATCATCTCTCCTCGATGCGATGCTGTACGAGCATTCATTGTTTGTTTGTTTTTTTTTTTAAATTTTTTTTTACATTCTTGAGACCGAGAATTGTCAAAATATTTCTGAGAAACAAATGCAAACGCGATTTTGTGTATACTTGTTTGTCACTTCTGCGATCCGTGATCTTTCCCGAGCCTAAGAAATTCCTAAAAACCTCGACCGTTGTGTTCGTACGGACTCCCCTCACCTTGACGAAAAATATTATCGGGCAGGTCACTATGGTTGATCCAATTTATATTTCCACCCCCGACACTCGACACAATTAACCAAAATCTCACGACCCTATTAAACACAGTTTGGACTTCTGAATTCGAGGGGTTTTACGAAGAGCTGTTGTTTCAATGTTTCATAGAACGATACAATAGTCCGATCATTTTATTGCTGTGAATTAATGAAGAATTTACTTACCATGGGAATCTTTGATCCGAACGAATTCAAAGGATCAAACAGGACACATAATTTACGTACAAAAAAAATCTTCGAACGGTGCTTTTAAACCCTGGGCAATCACTGATTCATTGCAGTCAGAAGCTACAGAGGCAGGACATAATAGTGTACTTGACATTCGGAAGCGCGTTTTTGTCCGGTTTTTTTTCTGTTATTATTTGACGATGTTGCCAAAAAAAACTTCGGATTTCTCAGCATTTTTTTTCGTAGAGACCTCAACGACCGGAGAAGAGGTGCAATTGTGGCAGGGTTTTTTTTTTAAAAAGGAAACAAAGAAAATCTACGTTGGTTACACGAGACGAGAGAAAAAAAGGAATGACAGCAACGTTTTTCCAGATGTTGGGATGATGATGATGCAGACCGGAATGGTGAAGGGAAACTCTGCCTACCGGAGTTACCTCGACGGTACGCCTTGTTCCATCCGCTCAGTACATTTTCCTATTTCCTCTCAGAAAACAAAGAAAATCCTTCTCGGTTCTTCCGATCTTGCAAATGTTTTATTCGCATACGAGACCGTAAAAAAAAAAATATTCCAGATGCTCATTGCTGACTAACAATAAGTCTCGATCGAGCGATTTTACTTCACGAAAGCTTTTATCGATCGATGCAACCTTAATCGTTGAAAGCTTTTGCTGCTAGAGCTAAACGCAGTTGAA
This sequence comes from Netelia virgata, assembly GCA_951802705.1. NCBI lineage: Eukaryota > Metazoa > Arthropoda > Insecta > Hymenoptera > Ichneumonidae > Netelia > Netelia virgata. The sequence continues at coordinate 26,611,668 of OX637867.1, read as the reverse complement.
CAATAAATCATTAACTCTTTTTTTTTAAATTAAAAACAAACTTATTAGCGTTGATGTAAAAATTAATAATTTAATCTTCTCGCTACTGCGTAAAAGCCAAAAAACTAAAGAAAATCGTTTGGAGGAGCGCGAAATTGTCGGACTTGGCTAAACTTGTGCTCGTGTCGATCTAATTCATTTACCACGTTCCTTCATACGATCGAACAAAATATTTTCACACGTCTCATTTCGATCGATGTAAATGACGATTTTCGTTTCGTAAAAATTGAAGCAATAAAGCTGCTGCGCACTGCCTTCGCAGTTATTGCATTATCGCCGAGCACGTTGTCTGGACGTTTTTTTTATTTCCGATTTGTTTTTTCGTCTATTTTCTGAGTCCATGTTTTCACGTTCAAAATGTCGTAAATACACATGTACCAACTGTTCACTAATATACGCATTCAACAATGTGAGTTAGCAAAAATTGCCAAGTCAAGGGCACAATACGCTTTCAAATGTTTTTTTTTAAATACATATTAACAATACATATTTATATATAACATTGATTTAACCGTCGTTTCAGTGTTGCTTACGTGAGATTTTCACATTGAAGAGTTTATGATTGACATAATAATCGTTGCCGTAGAATTGATCGCATATACTATGTATATTTCATATACATGTACATGTATACGTATATATATTTATATATTCAGGTACTTGTAAATGTGCTGGCTTTACTGTATCTTTTTTCCTCGCTAACAATTTTTGGATTATATATTGCTGGTATTTTGATTTTCGACCCGGTGCAATCGTTTGATATCCGTACCACGAGTTGAGAACGTTTCCCAGATTTTTCTTACAGTCGAGATAATCGACGTCGCGTTATTTTAGGATTCTGTAGGAAAGTTTACGAATCATAGGAAAGAGAAAAAAAAATGATAATATAATTATCGAATAGGTAGGGTCGTGACTGTCGCGTCGATTCTACGTTTCAGGAGTTTTGATTATTCGATAGCCCACGTCATGTTAAGAGATTATTTTTCCCCGTGTTTAGAGATTGACAAAAATTTGAAAATTTAATTTCGCTAAATAAGATAATTAAAAAAAAAATATTCCGAAGATCCTTCTATTATTTACAATACTAAGTCATTGAAAAATATATATTTTTATGCTATTCCGATGGCTGAAACTCCTCGAGCGTACGCGTACGTAGTCGATCTCTACGAAAACAAAAAATATTCCTGATTCAGTCGCGAGTTTCACGAATCGCGATTCTACGCATCCACCGTTTCTAACTATTTTTTGTTGTTTTTTTTAACATAGGAACGAAAGAGTTTCCCGATGCCCAGGGTTTATCCAGTGTGATATATCATTTCAATATATCTCTGTACTCGAGTATATATGTATATATATATAATATATATCTATATATATATGTGTATATTCGTCCTTAATCATTTTCCTCCTCCGAAGCAGTATACAAAAACACACACAACAGGACCCAATACAGGCATAATAGGAATATACCGATATGTTAGCCTAATCATTAGAAATGGTCGCCAAACACTCAAAAAATGGAAACACATCAGCCAATTTACGTGTATACAAAAACATCGTCAGGACCATTTGCATCGTCGCATCGTGTTACGCTCCAATTTCCCGGATGGTTGTGTTTTTTTCCCGATAGTCTCTTTCTATATATATATATACATATATTGACTTTGGACATACGTTCGAGTATATCGACGCGTTTGATCGATCGTAAGCGTGTGTGCGTGTGTTTTTTTTTAATTTTTGTTCACCTCACCTTCGGTTTGACAATAAAATTTGTATCTTGGTGGAAAAAGACCCATTTACGCGCAGTTGAACATTCCGAGTTGATCAATTGCGATTAAAATTGTTTATTTTGCTGTAAAAATAAATTCTCGGCTAAAACCGATCTGATCGAATCTCTCCATCGATGCTTCGTTTTTTTTTTAATTATATTTCCGCCGGGTTTGTAAATACTTGTCCATAAATATGCGAAGTCGATGGAGGGAGCGTCGGTATTTGATCGACGTAGCCCCCCCCCCTACCCCTTCAAATTTGTTGTTTAGCCCCAGAATCTCTAGGACCAAATAATATTATATCGATGTGAAGACTAACAGCTATGGTTCTTCTCCCTTCGGGCAGTGGCCACATTCCGGAAGGGCGTGCGAGCTGTTCAGATGGTTGGAAGAGCAAGTACGTATCCTCCCGAGAGTAGAAAAAAAAGAAAACAAAAAAACGATTGCCTCGCGTGTTCTTATTTATTTTTTGGGTATTTCTTTATATTTTCTTTATTCATCACTCCGAGGGTCTTTGATGAGACGTTCGTAATGCTCATTGATAGACACACGGGCAAATGGGAGTGTCTCCGATTGAAGTGTCCTCCGACATGATTTTTTCAATAAATTATTATTATTAAAACTACTTTCAATCATCATCACGCCTCGATCAAATCATAATTTTGTGACCAGACTAAAAACGATTGTTCATCAAACTTCTGGACTCGAGAAGAAAGGCTTTTATATTACCGATTCGATCAAATTCTATTGAATGCATTAAAATTAACATTTTTTCTTTTTTCTTTTTAGAAATATTTGTTAGACATTATCAAACGTTGGAGGCCACTTCATACGCGAGGACTTTCGTCGAGCTATAATCGTATAATCAGAACAAAAAAATGCAAAAGACCACATTAACCAATTATTATTCGGCCCAAGCGCGAACGGTCTGGGTTTTCCCAATCATTTACAAATATCACAAAGTTCAATTAATGATTATCAAACAAAAATAACCTGGTAAAAAAGCAATACGAGTAAACGAGTTTTCCCGATTCCCGTATAATCGTCCGAATCGACTAGTCGCACACATATGTATAAACATATAAATATATGTGCGTGCGCGCGTGTGTGTATATATATATGTACGTGCGTGCGTGCGTGCGTGTGTGTGTGTGTGGGTGTATCACTGTATACGTGTATGTATATATATATATATATACATATATATATATACATATATATATATATATATATACGCAACCGATTAAAAATCTCGATCCCAGCGTGTAGAAAATAACGTTGTGTTAGTGTTTGAGTCCTATTGATGTGGTGTTATTTGATTATATTATGATCGTGCAACTAATACGAATATATTATATCATTCTACTACTATGTATCGGTGTTCGTGTTGGAATGTAGTTTTTCGTTTTTTTCTTTATTTGTTTCTTTGTTTCACACAGAGGTTTGTGAGTGTCTAAATGGTCGTTGTTGGGTGAATTGGAATTAACTCGGCTTGATGAAGTTTGTCATTGAAAACGAAAAGCAAAAAATAAACACTTTCTTACCGACCGGCTCTCGATTTCAATAATTTAACAAATTACGTAATGGTCACTTTTTCATTTTCCTAATTTTCATCGATTTTATCCGTTGTCTCGAGACTCGTGCGTTTATTATTTTTAATGCGACACATTATCGTTTTGTAAATTTTGGGGGATAAAACGTCGCGACTAACGCCTGATAAACACTGATAGCGTGGATAAGAATAAAAAACTCGTAAAATATTTGCAAAAAAATATATATATTGCCCGGTGTCAATGCGGGAATCTTGTCTTTCCCCTATACAAAATATCATTGGAACGTGCCAAATCGAAAACAAAAATGAGAGAAATTGAATTCTTTCGAGCATTATCGAAATTAATATTCGCAGCTTTTTTTCATCCCATTCAATCGTATCGATTAGTATGGTGCGTGAAAAGTGCAAACGATATTTCCCCCGTTTTCTTTTCTTTATACAACAATAATATTTATATGTATATACGTACATACATACATACATATATACATATATGTATACATAAGAATTCCTAGATTATAGTGCCGATTGCCTAAACCGAGCGATGTGTGTGTATATTTCCGAACGAACGTAACCGCATCTCATTTAATTTCGATTAACACTCATTCTCGACGCGATAATACGATGGGAATAATAACGCCCTCAAAATCGAACTTACAACATCTCTTCTATTACATACAATTATGCGAGATATTGAAATACAATTGAAATTAGTTAGACGACAATTCTCCGTCCCCGTCGCGTTTCGATCAATCAAATTACGTTAAGCACTCGTTCAGAAAATATTTTATTTTAAATCATATCGACACTAAAAACACTAAAAATTCATTCACATCCACCCAAAAATTATTGTACATACTACATAGACACGACCTTAAAGAAAACCTTTGAACTAACCGTCTATGTGTCTATGTGCCTGAACCTCTCGTCCTCCAATCGTTCTACGTAGGTGAAGACTTCTCGTACCCAAGTAAGTCAATCGGAGGATATTCTCTTACTTTCATGTAATCGAATATTGTATAATGTAAGAGGATGAGAAGCATATTAATTTTTATTCTTTTATATTTTTTTTAACCCCTACTTTTTTTCACACTCCCCATATTATCGTCAAGCGTCTCACGCGTATTTTAAAAATATTTTTATTTTTATTTTTTAATAATAGCGTAATTAAATAGTGTAGGACACGCGTCATCGTCAATCAAAGAGCAACGCTGATTAAACATAACATCGAATATTATTTATCTTATATATTACAATATATAATATAAAATAAATGCTCGATGGAGAAATCCTTCAGCCTTAATTTGTGCATTCGTCGGATCCTCCTCTATGACTTTTCTCATTCGACCCCTTTTTACTCTCTCGGGCTTTATCTCTTTGACACCCCCCCCCCCCCCCCCCCCCTGCTCTCTTTCTCTCTTTCTCTCTCTCTCTATCTCTCTGTCTCTCTGTCTCTGTCTCTATCTCTGTCATTCATCAATAACATTGTAATGACGTCGAAAATTTATGTTCCCTCCGTCGATATCCAAAAACCAAGATATTGGTGAATGCACAAAAAAATACCGCTTTTCCATCCTATTTCCCTCTGAACCTCAGCTATTGTAAATTAATGCAAGCCACACAAATTCCCTCGTCTCTTCGAGCAAATAAATTGCACTCTTCTCGTTGTGTTTCCTCGATGTAATGTAACACACGTAATGCCTTCGCACGTGAAACCCTCTCACCCCTCTTTCTTCAGCATGTCTTCATCGATCTGTTAAAACGAAAAATTTAACAAAAAGATAATTCTGAAAAAAGCGACACGCGTATATTAAACAGATATAGCGAATATTAATAAATGTGTTCTATACTCGTGTGTGTCAATTTGAAACGAATAAATCGTAAGTCGAATTTTTGGTTTGCCGCACGCTAATTAAAAAGACGCGAGATCGAATGATCGATAAATTTGGATTAAAAAAAAAAACGATTGATAAAATTCAACGGATCATTATTGAAAATTGTTACACGAGTCAAAATTCATCGATCATCAGTTTAATCGTCGATAACGCTGTAGATATTCTTGGCACGTAGCATGCGCCTAGCGATTATTAAAAAAATAGTCGGTAGCTTTTTAAATATCGTCATGCAACAGTGAGGAGGATTGAAAATTCTTGAGATCGTCCTCGCTGTTGATAACGATTTATTCCCAATTGACTTCCGCGTGAACTCATCGAGCAATACCATAATTCTCGATAATTCGCGACAGTTGTCAAAGAGTCGTTATCAGAATTATTTCAATATCTCTATAAAAAATTGATTAAAATCTTTTGCTAGTTTGATAAAACTGAAGATCAAAAACAATTCCATTCTCTTGCTCGATAATGACTCTTTGGGAGTAGTAGAAATTAGGCATTAGGTATCTAGATAGGGTAGCTAACATGTGTAGTGGTTTGTTACAGACGACCATCATCCTCCCCCCACATTCACTCCGCCAGAACTGCCCAAGATGGTTCACGTGAGAGGTACAGTTGCACCTCAGTCAATCCATGCTACAGCCTCGCAAGCTAAACTCCTATATCGAGATTCCAAAAATAAGTCCAATATTTAAAATGAACAAAATAAAAAATAAATGGCTTGTAAACCAGTCGCTTGCCAGTTTACCATTGAGTAAAAATAGATACATTGCGTATCTGTCAATATAATTTAAATTTCCGTTAAAAAAATTATCTATATATATATATAAATATATATATATATAAATATATATATATATATATGTATCGATGTCCCATCGGTTAATCTACCTTATATTCTAGCTTTATTCTATCCTTTTGTTTAAACGTACGTTCTGAGGTAGATAACACATATTTTGCGATCGTTGGTCGATTTAGATAAAATATTCGTGTTCTGCTTTTATACCACGATTAATTAATGTCTCCCATATCTTTAGAACATCAATAGTAATAATGATAACGTAGAATTGTAAAGTCTCCGGTTAAGACGAACAAATGACGCGGCCATTCGATTGGATTACAGATTATTTTCTCGAGAAGATTTTTATCAAAGGAACGACCAAAATTTTCATTACGACACAATTGAAAATGAATATTAATTTATGCTAGGAACGTTCGTTGTGCGAAAAGCACTTGCAAAAAGACTCTTGGGAACGAGGTATGCGCGCCTGTAAGCATGAGGCTGTAGGTTCATTATCGCGACGCACCTCGCACTATGTCTATACATACATATATATAACATTCCTGGGGGCTAAATAACATTATACGTCGCGATTCATTACGACATCCTAATAATTGGCTACACTATCCTTAATCGAATGGCTGCCAAGAGAGAGATAATCGTGTAATCTTCGACTAATAGATTTGTATGATTTTTAGGTGAGATCAGTCGGGACCGAGAAGATCCCAATGGTAAGATTATGAAACTTTGTTCAAAGTAAAACTTTTTATCGTGATAAATAATTGCAAATTTAAAACGATTCGCACCATGGAAGAAGAAGAAAAAAACGAAGAAAAAACGTTGACTGTATAATTTCAAAATTAATTCCAATTTTCACAGCCATGAGAAATCATCGCAACTCTGTGGGAATGACGACGATAAATTCGACGAAGCAGGTCAACAAAGTCAAGCCGAACGTTAACAGAGCAGCGAGCGACAGTTTGTCGAGCCCGAATCAACCGTACAATCAGAGGTATCGTCCGCGGTGAAAAACGAATAAACATTACAATCGCAATCACATTTTCATCTTATCAATCTTATTATCGCCACATCTCGTATTACTATCTACACTAGTGAATGTTATTTCTCCCTGAAACTTGTAATTACCACTTTTACTATCGCCAGAGTCGACGATAATGTGAAAAATAATTTTTGCATATTATGGAAGAAAAATCAAGAAACATTCGGCACTCTCTCTATTCAGCTATTTTTTTTTTTTTTTTTTATATATAAAATATCTCGATTCGAGCTTTCGTGCAAATATAAAAAAAAACGATCTATGAAACTGAAACTTTGAAAAAGCTCCTAAAAACAACACGAACAAACCGTAGTAATTTGCACCGGTTTAGTCGAACGAAGCACCGCCGTTATTTCTCTTCTATCGACGCATGAGTTGCAATTACAAAACCAAACAGACCAGACAAAAAAATACAAAAATCTCTTTTATCGCCGTCACTCTTTTCGCAATTTCTGTTTCGTTCCGAATCATTGAATAGGTGGGATTCTTGCTACGATCTCGAGCCGTGCATGGGCAGTGAAATAATAATAGTAATAAAATACGATTGAAAATAAAAAAAGGAATAAAACCTGGGAATATCGGCGCAATTCTGACAATCGCCGATCACGAACATTAACTAAAAATAAAAGAAAAAAAAAACTTATTGTTTTCGGTCCACCGAATAATTCTAATCGACGGATCAAACTATGTTTGTTCCATAGATGCTAATGCAGCCCATATGTCGTTTTACTACTTGTACATAATAAATCTGTCTGTCGCAGTAGACGCGTCGTAAGATAAATGGCAAAAATTTCAAGAGGAATGACAAAAGTCGAACAAAAAAAAGAGAATCTCGGTTTTTTTAGTTCCTGGTTTGCGGAGACCAACGTACGCTCACCTTCTGATTCCAGACCGCAAGAGGAGTCCGCATACGCTGGCTACCATCTCGCCTACGAAGTCAAAAAACTCATGTACGCTTACGCCCTTAACAAAACTATTTTCGTTTGTGTACGATGTTGATGTTCTTTTTTTTCGTTGTGATATTGTATTGTTGCTGGTCTCTTGTCACAATTGTATCCTTCAACGGAGCACACGACCTCCTGAAACTCTCGAACAGATACACGGGCACCATTCACAAACACTCGCATATACTTACAATCAATGACACAATGGTAACACAAAGTTTATGCTATTTTCTACGGTATTAGCTTTGTAAAAGCGACCAGCAAGCACCAATAGCTTTTTACTCGCATGTATTCAGCGATTACCGCTTTGTCGCGTTGCCCAATGAAAAAGAAAATTTTCATCGCGCTCGATAATAATGGCACCCAGTTTATAATTGCCGCAGTGAATTGTCGATTTAGCGAGCCCGTTTTCTTATTGCACTGGAACTTTGAAAAGCAAACGGTGAACAATTTGCCTCGATCCTGAGAGAATTATTCCCAAGACGATTTTACAAAAAACGTGTACGAATGTTTTAACGAGCTGTGCCTTTTGAACTGTTGTTATTTTAGGCCGACGAGTCGAGCTTCGGGTGGCGGCGCCAATGTCAACAACAACGGTGGCCTCCAGATCGGTATCGCCGACGATCAGGCGAAAGATTTTGATTTTGAAAAGACCGAAATGAAGTACGACTCGACGGGTATGTTTCATTGGAGTCCTGCCCGCAACCTCGAAGACTGTATACTCGATCGGAATCAGGCGGCTATGACGGTGCTCAATGGTCACGTCGTTGTTTGCCTATTCGCCGATCCCGACTCGCCCCTCATCGGACTGAGAAACCTTGTCATGCCATTACGAGCTTCCAATTTCCATTACCACGAGCTTAAACACGTAGTCATAGTTGGGTCTGTCGACTACATACGAAGAGAGTGGAAGATGCTGCAGAACCTGCCCAAGATATCCGTACTTAATGTAAGATTTCGTTGATTGTCTGTAATTGATGAAAACGAGGGAAACCGTTCGATTGGATTTTCTTCGAAAGCAAACCTGCCTAGAAACAAATCGATGATCCCTGAAGATATTTCATATTTCATACCGAAAAATTGATTCCTGTTCTTCAAATTTTATGAGACCATTTGAAAATTCATGGAACTAATAGATGTGTAATTAATTGTTTTAAAAACAAAAGGGTTCCCCATTGAGCCGAGCGGACCTACGTGCTGTTAATGTAAATCTATGCGACATGTGTTGCATCCTGTCGGCAAAAGTGCCTAGCAACGACGATCCAACCCTCGCCGACAAGGAGGCCATTCTCGCGTCTCTAAATATCAAGGCAATGACCTTCGATGATACGATCGGTGTATTGAGCCAAGTCGGTAGCCCGATTGTCCTACAACGGCGTGGTTCAGTTTACGGTGCCAACGTGCCAATGATCACCGGTAAATATCGTACATAATTTAATCAATCGCACGATCCAACATGCTCGAATCTCGTTCTATGTAAATTTTGCTTGCAGAACTCGTAAACGACAGCAACGTACAGTTCCTCGATCAGGACGACGACGATGATCCGGATACGGAGCTTTATTTGACACAACCGTTTGCCTGTGGCACTGCCTTCGCTGTCAGCGTACTCGACTCGCTCATGTCGACGGTACGAATCCGACGTTAACTTTTACATTTTCTTATTTATTTTACAATCGTTGGGAAAATACGGAGAGAACTGTATGAATGACGAGAGCACGAATATTTCAGACATATTTCAATCAGAACGCGCTGACACTCATCCGGTCGCTAATCACTGGTGGGGCGACGCCCGAACTCGAATTAATCTTAGCCGAGGGGGCAGGTCTTAGAGGTGGCTACAGGTGAGATATATAACGAATTACTGGAGCGTGATTTAATTATTAAAATTTAATTTAATTTCAATAAATTTACCGCTCATATATATTTTTACAGTACCGCGGATAGTCTGGCTAACAGGGATCGATGTAGAGTTGGTCAGATCTCGCTCTACGACGGGCCATTAGCCCAGTATGGCGAGGGAGGCAAGTACGGTGACCTCTTTGTCGCAGCATTAAAGTCATATGGAATGCTGTGCATTGGTCTGTACAGGTACAGGTACCGGACTTTCTTTATCTCGATGGTATTTATTGGATTACCATGGGTGCACAGCGACGGCGGTGGTGTGTGGTCTCTTCGCGATCACCGCTAATGCTGTTTACTCAACGCTCTTTTCTCACGTCTATTATTGTGTATATCCGAATGTTTCTTGAATTTTGTAATTTCGCACTCGTCGTATCTTGCTCACGACGAGATAACGATGATGAAGAAGAAACGAAAGAGAAACATTTTTATCGTCTCATACCGATCTTGCAATTTTATATGTCCTTGTGCATATTTATTAATTTGCCGCGCACAATTTTTGCATTTTTGCGTTTTTTGGCTCATGAACCACACACGATATACCAAAAAAATGTGTACTAATATCCAAGATGATTCGTAAGTTGGCCCTCCCATCCAAAAAATATCATTTCTGAACAAACAAAAATTTGTTGTACTGTCATCGTTTTGTTTAGCGTTTAGTTGCTCGCCCAGAGAGAGAGAAAAAAAAGACAAGATTTAAACACGTTTAGTTTAGCCAATGTCTGTTTAGTTAGCTTCTGTCGATATTATGTGCTACTATATACTATATTATATCCATGTATATATGTTTGTCCTGTCGCGTCTTGTGTGTCTGTACGTGTGCGTGGGTGCGCCTAGAATCGAGCTAACGGATGTCTCTTTCTCTTTCTTTTTCACCTTCGATTTTAGGTTTCGCGATACGAGCTCGTCTTGCGACGCATCCTCGAAACGTTACGTCATCACAAATCCACCCGACGATTTTACTCTTCTACCGACCGATCAGGTACGCCAGGTCCATTGGAACGAATAATTGCGATAGTGCGAGGTTTAAAAACAGATTGATTAGACCTTTGTGTTTTCCTTCGAATATTTTTCGCAGGTTTTCGTGCTGATGCAGTTCGATCCGGGCCTCGAGTATCGACCAAGCCGAGGGGCACGTGGGAAGGACGATGCCTCCTGACTGTTGCTGTGTAGCGCCCTCACCGACGGACCATATTCCTACATCTAATAGAGCGTAGGGGACTGTCGTGCCACCCCAATCATTCCGCAAGCTTACAATTAGCCTCGTCATCCTCCTCGCCCGATGGACTTTTTTCGTATACGACATAAGACAAACCCGCCACCTTATTACGATGTTTCGTTACAAAAAATTCAACGAAACAAAAAAAAAGCTTAACGAAAGCAAATCACCATCATCCCAATATTATACAGCGAACAAAAGCTCACGCATCGCTGCCCTGTCAATTATCTACCGAAAAATGTCGCGCGACGAATCATCCCGAGATGAATGTCCATTATTGACATTATCCCTCGCTTATCAAGAGCGCGTACCCTGTAAATTTTTCCCGACCCTATTCCCACCGGTTTCCCCGAAATCCGATTAACGGCTAAGGTCCGATACGCGGCCCGATTTTTATCTCTCGATATCGAGAAAATCCACCGCCACGGTCACGACGAGATTATATATATATGTGTGTGTGTGTGTGTGTATGTATATAAACTTGTACATACATATATATATATATATATGTATATATATGTATATATGTATGGATACAAATATTCGAGGATAAAGAAGAAAAAGAGGATAAGTAAGACGACGCAAAGATTCGCAAAGTGGTGACCGAAGAGGAGGATGAAGGAGGATGCTTGGACGTGGCACGATGGAGCCTGGTCCGAGGGTTGCTACACACCCCCACCCCCATTGACTGTGAAAGTATATTCCTCGAAAATAACGAATATACGATCGAAGAACACGATTTTTTTCGCTGGATACACAAGACTACTTGTCGAACTAGGAAAAAAAATCACGTTGGAACGTCTTGGGGAAGAAATTTTTGTTTTTTTTTTAATTACACGAGTATCGTTACGAGTGTTCGTATAAACAAAAATGACAATGTTGTAATCCACGCGAAAACGTGCGACGACGCGCTCGAGTTCGTCTCCGCTAAGGAATTGTTCGCCAAAATTCGCGTTGGTCGTCGAGTCCTCAACGTTGAAATAAAAGTAAAAAAAAACAAATAATAAGAAAAAACAAGTGTCGCATCCGCGAAATCACCGATAATCGAGTGATGACGAGTATTGCGCGGATATACTGATATTTAAAAATATACGTAGATATTAAAAACAAAGAAAAAGAAACAAACAAAGAAAAAAAAGTGAGAGGCGTTCGTTCGTCTCACAGACATTTTCGCCGACACCCTTTCTCCGATTAGGTGATCCTTCAATCCCTCAGTCCCTCCCACCCCCATGTGCCGAAGAGGGTGTTCGCGAACGGAGACGAGCGAGATTGAAACGAGATGATTAAGAAGAAAAGATAATGATAATATGAGGTGGACAAAGACAGCGAGATATTTGGTAAATGTTTGCGAAACGAAAAAAAAACAACGTGAGAGTGCGGGACTACCAATGTAATCTTACCTCGTGTGTCTTGTTTACGACTAAAGAAACAAACAAAATAATAAAGAAGCAGAAGAAGAAGGACAACAACAACAACAGCAACAACAACAAAAACTCTGAATCCAAGCACTTTGTACAGGTTCTATTCTATAAATAATAACGAGAAGAAGAAGAAGAAAAAGAAGAAGAAGAAGAAGAAGAAGATGACGAAGATGAAGAAGATGAGAAAACAAACGCCCTTTTCCACACGACTTTGAGTATATCGTATGGTATATGTCGATATGTGCATACATAATGCGTAAAAGAAAAAGAAAAACAGCGCGAACAAAGATAAAAAAACAAACTATGCACATATTTACCACACATACATACGTACATACTGCTAATTATACATATATACATATGCGTATAAATAGACACTCTCTCTTTTATATATTTTTGTGAAACTCACGTGTGTATATATACGGACGTACGTATTATATAATTATACTTATAATAATAAGAACATATATACATGTATATGTATATATATGTATATATATGTATGTACGTGCATATATATATATATATATAGATATATATATATTCAAATAAGATGAAAACGTAAAAAAGGACATAAAAGAAGAAGAACAAGAAAATAAAACAGACACACACAGTACACACACGCATAATTGCAACAGTGATGCGAACGAGACACACTTTTTGAGCATTAACACAGAAAACACGAGTATGAAAAGAGGAAGAAACAAACAAAAAAAGTCGTCTAAAAATCTTAAACGGTGTAAAACGAACGAGGGGGGAGCGTACGATAAAGTTTAAGGATTCGGTTAGATGGGAAGGGCATGCGTTAACGACGCGGTCTCCGTCTACGGCTGGAAGACGGTCGATAAAAAAAAAGACAAATTTATTCAACTAAAAAATGATGATCGATTAAAGAGATTAAAACGAAAAAGAAAACAAAACAAAAAAAAACAAGAAGACTAGCTGTGGTAGACGCTGCCGTGTTCGTATATGCATATATCGTGTATAACTGCTCTGCCGCTGCTGCGCTGCTGCTGTGCCGCCGCTGCTGTTGCAATATCCACGTGCACTGTTCACTGCCACCGCAGTTCGTGTTATATCCATCGTATATAAAGAAACAAAGAAATACAAAAACAAAAAAAAAACAAAAAAAATGGAAAACAATTTATACGAGAAAAAAAAACAGTTTCGGTTTTGACGAGGTGAGAGGGTAAAACATGAAATAATTAATTAATTGACGGGATGCGAAGTGCGAGTCTCTCGTTTCGAAATCTTTTCTTCTCCCTCTCGTGAAAGATTGAAGGGGAGGATAGGAGGCGCCATTTCGACGTTCTTTTTTTTTTGTTGTCTCTAAATAACATCTTCATCATTGCGTTTTTATCGGGGCGCGATCCAATTCAAAATGGTGGAAAAAGCGTGTATGCGTATGTGTTTTGATTTATTTTTTTTTAATCCGCGATTTTTGTTCTCAGACAGTGCTCGGACATATTCTCGAGGTGATAAGATAACGTTCGAACACAACAAATTCTACCACTTGTCGCGCTCTGTCACTTTCTATCGCTCTCCGTCTCTCTTTCTCGCCTCGGGGGGCGAACAAAAAATTATACAAATTTGTGCATTAGATTTGTGCAAGTCATTCATTAAGTCGTCGAAAGCCTTGCTTAGAATTTTAGAATGAACGTGGTTGCTTGTGCCACGTTGAGCCCACGTTGCGAATGATCGTCTCGTGAGAGAAACGAGATTCTCTTTACTTTTCGTCGAATTTTTATTTTATTTTACTTTATTTTATTCTTTTTTTTTTTGTTTGGGTCTCGTCTATACGGACTTCGAGAAGTCCAACGTCTATGCACAAACGATACTTCATTCAATTGCCTCTATTCTTTGCGAAGCTGGCAATCTTTCTTTTCTTTTTTCCGCAGATTTTTGTTTTTTTTTCGTAAAATCTCGTACGAAAGAGATTGTTTTTTTTTTTTGTTTAATCCATCGCGCGTCTCTCCGCGAAGATCAACTCGGCTCGACGGGGTATACGACAATCATTCGTGCACTCTCTTTAATAATTATATCATGCACCGAAGATCAATCGATTCATTCATCCCCTTGTCATGTTCTCTTTTGTGCATTCGCGTGTATGTATGGCGTATCGACGTATGTATCTGAAGAAAAACACGAGAAAAAAGAAGAAACAGACAAAAGATTATGTGTGTGAAAAACAAAAGTTGATGGTGTCGAGGTGAAAGGCATGAAAAGAAAAAAGAAAATAATAATAAAATATAATATCGAACGATCGATAACGATGTCGGACTTTAAAGATATATATAAAAAAACAAAACGGAGAAAAAAAAACACAAAAAACGAGAAAAAATAAAAAAAAAATAAGATGAATTAATGGCGCGCAGAGCGTTCGCCACCTTCAATGCCTCATTGACCTCATCTAATGCTTTTTTATCTGTACATTTACAATTTGTGTACCAATGAGGGACGTTGTTTAATCATGTTGTTGATGTTATTGTTAAAGAATGAGATTCAATATTGTACATAACTATATATTCATTATAATTGATGATATAAAATAATTATATACATAAAAGTCAGCCTGAAAACTCTGTGTCCCCCGGTGTTTCAGGATCTATGTGCTATCCCCCAAAAATTCCCCTTATCACCGCTGCCCACGAAAAAAAAAAGACATTTTTTTTATAAGCGAGTCTGGGCGCGACCCCGATGAAAGAAAAAGGAAACCAACAATGTGTAATGTGATCGTTATTGTGTAATAAGAAAGAAAGAAAAAAAAGTTTGAAAAAAAAAGAATTACAATCATGAATTTGACACACACATCTCTTCGTATGATAAAAAAATGCCGTCGTCGTCGCTGTATACGAGAATCCAGGGAGGGATGCACGGGTCGTTCGGTTTAAATCGGATGAAGCACATGCCGATGCATACGCACGAATATATGAAACACCGATCTATAGTAAAAAAAAAGTACATATAGTCGTTTTTTCTTTAATGATTATTAGAAATTATATAAAACAATTTTCATATTTCGGATTTTATTTTTCTGCAGTATTTTCTGTTGGTTATCCCAAGAGAGTAGGTTCGAATTCGCGACGTGTAAACCATGGTCAATTGATCGATCGTTGATCGAAGAATATTGTACGTTTTCCGAAAAAATGATACTTAAAAATATTTTCATATTTCGTACGATGGCAAACAAGATTTTCTCTCGTCAGTCAAGTAATTATACTCTGTACGAAAATTTGTACGGTTTTATGGGTGCAACGTGCTCTCGCCAAGTTCCAAAAGAGCATCGAGCATTCGGATTCTGTACTGAGGGACTCGATTAAATTGGCCGCATATCAAAGGAGTTCGATCATCGTAGAGAACACTCTCGAGAAGTTCGGGTTCCTCGGAGAAGTATTTGCTCGCGGCTGTTGGTTCTAGAAGCATTATCGGAATGTTTAAGATACCATGAATCTCGCACATTGTTCGAAGTTCGTTTACGGAATCGAGAAACTCCGACCAGGGAAATATGGTCGAGGCGTCGAGTCCGGCGTCGGTCAAAGACGCGACCATGCAGTTCCAATAAATCTTGAACAACTCGTCGGCGTGATTTTTTCGTAAATCGCTGGTCGTCGTAAACTGGAGAAAGCATAGAATATCGTGAGCCGGAGGATTGTATCTGAGAGCGAGAAAAAAACACACGTAAATTCATAAATCTACTCGGGAATTTCATAAATATTTTTACGTCGTAACGTTTTTTTTCTACGGATATTCAAATATTCTATAGTCGATCTTACGTCAGTGGGGAGAAATTTTGATCGCGTACGATTTTCGCTTCATTCGAAAGAATCTCGAACTCGTTCGCGCGAAAATACGTTAAAAAACGAAAAATTCAATTCGCTCACCTCGCCAGTTGAAAATCTATGAGACAGCATGCCTCGGGTTTTTTACTCTCGTCGTATCTGATCAGAATATTGTTGGCCCATAGATCGCCGTGACAGAGAACGTTTCTGTGTTTGACGGACGGACGCAATTTTTCGGCATGATTCGAGGCACGATCTTCGAATCGTTTTTTGAACGTAACGCATTGTCGTTCATCTAGATCATCGACGAGATCTATCATCGAGAGGACTCCCTTTACCGCGGCTTTCAACATACGATTGGATCTTCCCTCGGACAGTGGCCAAAGCGTTTCCTGCATGCAGTGAGCAAATTCATCGTAAAGATTTCTCTCTTCAATTTCCTCGAATACGATCGATTTCGCGTGAAACTTTGCCAACGATCTGACGATAACGCGACAATGCTCGAAATCAAAGGGCACGAATTTATCGGTCATCGTGAAACCGCTGTGAGCCATGTCTTCGAGAACGATTACGTCGTTTCCGTGACCGAGAAAACATTCCGGTATCGAACGTTTCTCGAGACCTCGAAGTACTTCCGGAAATACCATCGTGTATAGTTCGACCTCTTTCTTGAAAGAATTGTACTCCTGTATCCATTCGAATTGCGGACTCGTCGAGGGCGGTGGTATTTTCGTGAAGAAATTGTAAACACGATTCTCGCTCGGCGTCTTCGCACACGATACCGTTGTCTTCAAGGTAAAGTATTGTCCCATAAAACCATTGACCTCGACTATCGGTATGACCTCGTAATCGATCAAACGAAAATCCTCGATCGAGTACTCGCGAAGCTTCTTACGAACGATTTCGTGGCATTCCTGATCCCCGATCAGTTTGTCACAAGGCGAGTCTCCCATGTCGACCAAGATAATAATCCCTTATTAAATCGTTTTATTAACAAACGTACACTACGTATTTATTCCCGTCGATCGATCGATCGTTAAACGATCGAAATATTGTAAGAACAAATGTGTTGGCACGAGTTTCGCGAAGAAAACACGGAAAAATAAGAGCCAAGAGATCGAAACGACCACGGCCAAAACGTTCGCCAGTTTGCGATGGAATATATCAGGCAGAGAGCCAGGGACAAGGACGGATCTCGAGTTATGCACTTGACGGTGGATTATGAAAAGTGTTCAAGGCCTTTGAGATTTACATGCATTTATAGAGAACCGAGGAAAATCATTCGTACGAGTGTGTGGTGCGTGGACGCGCATTAAATTAGCCATCGTACTCGTGTACGTCGTTCTATACTCGACGGATATTTCACTTTATTGGTACTGATTGAGTCACGCGTATCGGATAGCTCGTGTCTATTTTTGAATCTTTCCCGGCACCTTCGTAGATTGCCATTTATTCACGATCAGGGGTCAACGATAATTCCATATTTTACATTTTACATGATTTTTACGATAAATAGAAATACTGGTCATACAAACACTGCTGTGATTAGTTTAATATTAAATACTGTTTACGCCAAGTCTTATTATACGTCGGGATACGAGAGTTTCCCGAAAGTAGAAGTCACTTCCGGTCACGCGCCGGAAGACGAGGATCCTACCGTTCGGTCGCTTGAATCAGTCTGGCGACTAACAAATACTGGACTTAGACTCCCCTGCAAGAAACAAGAAAGGGCAATGTTTTAGGACGTTGGAATTTGGCTTGGAAAGAATAAAAATTACACTGAATCGTCTCGAATAGAAAAGTCACACCGGCCGCGCTATAATGATGATAACGAGCAATTTTCCGTCCAGCGAAGCTGGCTCTAGTGATTGAAACAACGATTAAGCTTGATTGAACCACCGCTATATACACCACGCGCTATTATAACACTATCGTTCAGTCTAGGCCGAACCGCGTTTCCCGTCGTTGTTTCAAAAATCATTTTTTACTTTCACAACACTTGTCAGATTTTTTATCAAATAGATGGCTCGACCGCTTCATATATTTACCCATTTATCTTCTTTGACCATTGCATCGTTTACGTAGCCAAAGTGCGGATTGTCCTCGACGCCGATTAAATCCGAATCGCCGCTAACTTGACTGTTAATTAAGAATAATGGATAGTTTGTCGTCATGAAACTTTTCAGGTTTCTATTCGTTCTTAAACTCGAATATCTCTTAATAACTTAAAGTCTAAATGTGAAAAACATTTGGTTTCCATACTTCTTTCATACTTGAGATTTGGAAGCGAAAAAGAATTATTAGATGCCGTTATTACTACGTTAAAAATTGAAAATAATTAGGATTCGATGAAATATTTTTTAAATCGTTTATCATTAAATATATATTGTACCTTGTGTTGTCATCGATCGATTGTTTCGTCGTCATCCACATGGGATTAGAACCTGCCATGGCAAATTGATTCGTCGTTGGAACCGCGCCTGTTTGATCCAAGCCAGATTCTTGAGAACCATACTTCGTAATCGCTAACTTGTCGAGTGTTGCCTTTAAACTTGAAATAAAAAAAAGACGTTAAAAAAAATCCTGAACATTCGATACAAACTAATTGAGAACGTGACAATGGTCCTTTTAATAATGTTACCTTCTTGTTCTGAGAATATAAATAACGACAAGCGTAACAGTGCAGAGAGAGAACATGGTCGTCAATGAAACGAGAACCCAGTGAATAATTTGTTGCGTATCATCCGTGCTTGTTGAACTTCCGGTTGGAACGTCCGCGAGATAGAGAGATTTCGTGAGCAGAGTCGCCTTAAGATTACTAATTGTCTGAAGATCGTTCGATGAACTACGAAAATAATTCATTTTTATCGACTCGTCAACGAACATTCTCACCGTTTTGCTTTTCACAATTTTACGTACACGATAATTGCATCGATGTCAATTGGTAGATTGTCCTTCGGCATTATGAAATGAGTCATCACAGTCGTCATGTTGTCCAGAATTTGATCATTCGCACCTACCGTACTCTTGATATCGTCTATGTTGCACAAATATCCAAATGTATTGGTAAATGCATCAATCACCTGATAATTAAACCAACGTATCAAGAAAAAACGTGATAATTAGAAACGAATGGTAAAAGCGTGATTATAGTTGCGAGCAGTTAAAGAAAAAATGTGAAGATCTATTACTAACAAACATTTTCATTCCCTTGACGTAACTCGCGACGTTGTTGAACGTGAAAGCGACTCGATTCTTTTGCAAAATGACGTAGACTTGAATCGCAGTCGTGGTGTTGTGTTCCACTGGTAACATAATTAACAGAGACATACTTGAATAAAAACTCAAAGGCATAGATAAAATTAATCTTAATAAAATCGATTAAAATAATAATAATACTTACTATCTTTGTCTTGAACCATAACGTCAAACGTGAAGTATCCTTTCATATTACTGGTAGCCGTGAATTTGAATGCCAAATCACCACTGCTCGAATCGAGGGAGAAAGGATTCGAAATGCTATTCAAGGAAGAATCCGATATCGTCATACTGTTCGAAACGATGCTGTACGTCAGGGTCTCGTTTATGTCGGCGTCCGTTGCCTAAAAAGTATAACGAGATATAGTCGATCAAAAAATCCGCACTATTGCGATCTCAAACAACTAATGAATAACATTATTAAATTGACCTTGACGGTAAGAATAATTTTATCGAGGGGATCCTCCATTGCCACGCCACCTCTATAAATTGGATTTTCGAAAATCGGTGGATTGTCGTTCTCGTCGACCACAATGACGGTAATTTTTAAAACCGAATGGACCATTGGATTTCCCGGTGGTCCATTCTGGTTCGTCGTGGCGATCACGTTAAGTTTCATTACATCTTGTTTCTCACGATCCAGTTCCTTCTTCACCGTTAAATTACGAGTGAGCCTGTCCAACTCGAAGTACTTAGCGTCTTCCACTAAAATTATTTGTTTACGATTCGTTATAGTAATCGTATACTATTTACTTTTAAATGTATCTGCGATTTGTTCTTATACGGCGAAAATATGAAAAATCGACTGACCGTCGGTCATGAAGTAATAAATAGCCACGATGTTCTCGTTCGCCTCGCTCACCATATCGTGAGCCTGGGGTATCTCCACTCCCTTCCCGATGCTCGTTTTGTTCTCTTTGATCCAAACGGTCCACGCGGTCTCGCTGAATTCCGGGCCGGATTTCGTTACGAATACCACGGTGAAATCTTTACTATCGTCTAACGGTGGATCTCCACGGTCTATTGCGTTTAAAGTCATCTGATGAAAAGACATTCTCGTGTCAATCTTCGATAAGATTTAAAAATTTACGGACAATATCTCGCACAATATTTTCTCTACCGTATATGAAGATTGTTTATCGGTGTCTATGACTTTTTTGAGACGTAGTTGACCGACATTCGTACTTATCGGTTCAATTTCAAAATATTCGTGATCTCCAGCTGAAAAATGGAGAATTATTTGCAGATCATGTGGTTCGCGGAGTAACGACATTATTTTGATCGTTGGCGTGCTTACTCGTGCTGGACAGGGAAAAAGTGGCGATTCCACTGACTCCGTTATCCTTATCGATGGCAAGGAAATCATTCAGCTGCTGATCGTCATAAGTTCTCAACGGTGCATGAAGTATTTGGTCCTGAAATATTGTTTATTTTGAGATCGATTATTTTCCTCGCTCAGTTTGATGAATCATTGATTAATCGATGCGATCTACCTTTGCAAGGGCTATTTTTTTATCATCAGGAAATTTAATTTTCGGCCTGTCGTAATTAAAGTCTGTCACATCAATAACGTACTTTCTCGTATCATCGAGGGGACCTGGATCCGTGCCAAGATCTTGAGCCTGAAAATTGAGCATTGAAAATATTTCTCATGGCGATTAGTTTGATAAATTATTTCATTGCTCATACTGACGTAAAGTTCGACTGTCCATTTGCCATAGTAGCCCTTGAGATCGAAGTTGGCGAATATATCAGCTTTACTTTGGTTACGTGTTACAACGTAGAAAAGATTTTGAACATTTTCATCCAACGATTCATTTTCATTGCCAGCCAATACGATGCTTTTTATCTCGTAGAATACTTTGGTATTAATAGTATTTGGTTCGTCGTCATCTTTGGCCTCTATCGTGAGGATGAGGTCGCCCTAAATGAGATCCAAATAGAAAATGATTATTCGAAAAAGTATAAAATTAAATAGATTTTTTTCTTCAGTATCTTAACTACCTTTTTATTGTTTTCCGTGCAACTGGCGGCTGGCTCACCACGATCGGGCAATTTCGGCTTCTGATCGTTTATATCAATAAGAATTACCGTCACCACGGTGTCGATTGGATTCGTATTCACTGAATAAAAAAAATGTTTTCCACACGATAAAAGAAAAATTTCCGCTTAACTTTGGACTCTACGAATTCCTGTCGCTTACAAAAATCAGTGTTTAAATTCAAGAAAAGATCAAGGAAACGCTAGAAAAAAGGCGCCGATTCATGGCATTTTCAAAACTTGTAAAATATCTCTGATCGATTATTATTAAGGCACTTCTTTACAATGAGACGTTTGCAATTATTCCAAACGGGGGCGACACTATATATTTATTTCCTATAAAACAAAACATACGAATATAATAATTTTTGCAACGCGACAATCATTGTTCGTATCGTATATTGAACGGGATATTTACTTTCATTATCGAATATCAAGTGTAGGTACTCACGTATCACGGAGTCGTCGAGGTAGTTGTCTCGAAGTTTCAGATTCAAAGTAAACTCGGATGATCCGTAATCACGATCTAGGGTGTAACCGTCGGTCAGATCGACCTGTATTAGACCATCGAATTTCCCAATACTGAAGTATTGAAAAGACCCGGGATAATTAACATTTAGCTGATACGATACGTTGTTGAACGGACCTGGACACAGAGGAGTTCTTCTTTTATAAAAATATCAGAAGTATGAACCACTTTATCGTTTTTCGTCACTTACTAGTTCTATCATCGTCACTAGCATGAATCGTAACGATGGATGTACCGTTAGTTGTTTTTTCACGAATACGAATTGTCGAATTAAATTTGTCAGTCAGCAGATAGGGCACCTCGTCATTTTGATCGACCACGTAGATCGCAATCTGCAGATAGTAGTTTTTATGACAAATTATTCAATTTTAGAATCGGTTACGTAAGTGGAAAAAATAATAAAATGTAAAATTCGATATCCTACCTCCTTTTTGGTACGGTATTTTCCATCAGTTGCAATCAGATTGTAATATAAATATTCATACTCTTCAGCATCTATTGCAGTGTCAAGGTCGACTCTGATCACTCCAGTCAGTTGATTAATGAATACGAGCTTTTTTTTTGTTTCCTTGATTGGCCTACCAAATAGAAGTTTTTGGAATAAGAGACTTTTCGTTTTTATGTAAATTTCTTGAGTATAAAATAAAATAACGTACTCTATGAAGTACGAGATATTATTGAACGGTGGATCATCTTCGTCCATTGCCATCACCGAACCGATAAGTACGTTCGTCTTTTGATTCTCGTCGACACTCATGCTCGCTATGGGTTCGAAGATCGGACTATTATCGTTGATGTCTTTGATGTGGAGAGTCATCGAGCCTGATTAATTGATTAAACGATAAAAAGGTATCTCTTGCTAAATGGTAAATGGTATATTTTATTCTAGCAGTGATTTTTTTTAAATCTTACCGTATGTTGTATTCTCGTTGAGCTTCGTTTTGCCGTCAGTGACGGAAATAGTGAGGAATATAACGTCGAATTTTTCATAATCGATTCTATCGTCGACGACCAATGTACCTTCGGCGTATCTTTTGTGTTTTTCCGGATAATTCGTTTGAATACTCAAATGACTGCGCAACATGATAAACATGGTTAAAAATTATACTTACGGATAATCAGATAAGCGCAGTCTGACGAATTTTGAACATTGCAAAAACTGAAAAATCTATCATTTTCTTTTCTTAAAAAAGTTAAAGCCCCTGTCCGATCGGAAGTTAAACATAAATTACGTAAATCGTGGTCTCGTTCTCAGTTTTCAAAACTTACGACCGGTAATTCAGTGACAATCTAGAAAGCGACCTAGATAATCATACTCTACAGGAAATTTCAAATTTTTAAGCCATTGTGGACCTTGTTTGAGCGCAAGAAGATAATTTGCGACGCCTTTGAACAACAAAATTACGGTGAAATGTAAAAAAGAATTAAACCGTTAAAACAATCATACTAATTAAGATGACTCGATGAAGTTTTTTGGATTGGCGCTTTTTTAAATTAAGATCTGCTCATCCGCAGTTCAGGCATTTGAAATTTCAAAATTTTAACTTTTTCGTGAAATGAAAAAGTATTATATCACTCGCATTTATCAAATATGGTGAACGTTTCCAGATGTGTCCAATCGCAAATTTCCCGCAGAATTTCAAAATCGCGGTTCCATTCTCGTGTTTTAGAAAAAACCTGGTCCAAATTTGCACAAACGTAAGGAATATCAGTTTTTCAATTTATCGACCTTGAAGTTTAAAGAGTACGATAGAAAACTTTCGATTTTTTGCGCCGTTTTAGCGCGTTAAATGCAGCCAAAATTGGAAACAAAATCGGTTTTAAAACTACCGTCAAGGTCCCAAAAATTACGACAATGGAATATTTTTCGGCCGACCCGCGGTACCCCAAACCTAATTTAACTCGGGTACATCTTGCAACCGTCTACGTGATATTCGATGATCTAATACCAAAAAATCCCCGCTCCAAAATCAAGCTGACGTATACAAAATATCACTACCGCCATGTACAAGAACTAAATATTTGGTGGTAAATTGAACCGTCCCAGCTGATAAATTGGACGATCTTGGGCTGTAAGTTGTTTTACCGATTAAGGGTTCGGTAAGCGAACTACTCAAATACGCAGGGCTATAATAAACATCTCGCTGTTATTTACCCGCGATAGTAGGCCTCGTCGACATCAACGCTTTTCTTCGCCGCTCGTGTGTTCTCCCAGTCGATGCCGAATGTTAATTCAGCCTCGGTGTCAATGTCAGTCGCGTTTATTAATGCCTCGACTTGCGTTAAAATCGCTACCTCTTCCTCGAGCGTCGGATCCTGTTTAGGCTAAAAATCGGAAGAATTTAAACATTCGAGTTGAAAGAGAGAATTCTTTAATAGTTATGGGAATTAAAAAAAAACATTGCTCAATTGCTCACCAGATACAACTTAGGTGGTACATCGTTAACGTCGATAACATTGATTGTCAGAGTCGTATAGGTCTTGTGATCTGCCTCATCGGTGGCAACGATCTGCAAGATTACAACCGGCATGGATTCGTAATCAAATGCGTTGAATTGGTTGGTGGTAATCTCGCCAGTTTCAGCGTTTATCCTGAACGATCGTTGGCCCATCAACGAGTGTCTGTAATGGGCAATGGTATTACATTCTGTTAATCCTGATCGAGCTAAAATATATAGTTTATCCA
This sequence comes from Netelia virgata, assembly GCA_951802705.1. Taxonomy (NCBI): domain Eukaryota; kingdom Metazoa; phylum Arthropoda; class Insecta; order Hymenoptera; family Ichneumonidae; genus Netelia; species Netelia virgata. The sequence goes on along the minus strand of OX637867.1, from coordinate 26,586,800 downwards.
TACCGATATACATAGTGGCAACAAATTCTATATACCAGATGTATATTTTTAATACTATTCGGACATATAATAGGTACCTACTTACTTCCATGGGGGAGAGGTTAATTTATAAACGTTCTCATTATTCGTGTTCAATTAATAATAAAAAAAAAGTTGCAATGATATGTGATAGAGCAAGTGAGCCCACTGGGACAAGGACTTCTCTTAAAAAGCGTTAGTTTTCGAGTAAAAAATTTATGAAAATACTAACATTTTTCCAGTTATCTTAAAAAATTGGGATTTTCTGAAAAAATATTTTGTACAAAAGTTTCTTATTTACTTAAGTAGAATACAAATCTCTAAAAAAATATACTGATTGTTATCGAAACAAAGAAGTTGGCCTTGAAATAGCCTTAAAAATCTCAATCTAACAATAAGATGAAACAAGTAATGCCATTTTCCATCCTCCTTCAGACCTTGAAACTGTTGTGCGAAATATTTTTTTATAAAATGCTATTGTGCAAAGATATCGGGCTGGAGAGTTTAAAACGAGACACCTTGTATATTCGAAATTTGAAACACGCTTATGAACATTTTACCTTCTGTTCATATTATAAATCATTAAAAGTCTTAGCTAAATCTGCTACAACTATATAAAGTGTACACCTACTATGTAGTCTCGGTTCAAGTTCATTGTCGTGAAAATGGACTATATTCGTACCAATTAATGTATTCTCCTGGCACCTGCTTCTCGAAAACGTGTTGGACAGATCGCAAAATTCATCTTGTAACGAAAGTAAAAAATTCTTTTGTATTTTCATTTTTGGAAACTTGGGAGCTTATTTAATTTGTTTGGCGGAACCGAGCGTGTTCACTAATCTTTTCAAACTGTAATAAGAAGAACGTTTAAACTAATTGGAAAAATATATATCGATATCGAAATACTTAAAAAAAGTACCCATATATTATTGTTTTGTACTAACATCACATTGTCGTCGGCGTCCCGATCCGTAGCTTTCACAACCGCGATAGAAAAATTCTCTCCCACATCCTCGAATACGCTGACGTTCGACGGTATATTTTCATCGAATATCGGTAATTCGTCGTTCCAATCGTTTAGACGAACCTTAATATTCCTGATGCCTACATGACTCGTATTGGCCACTTCGATCGCTCGTAACTGTGCAATTTCAGTTACATGGAAAATAGTGAAAATAGTGCTAAGCGTCACGTAAACTACGATTTTTTATGAAACGTTGATGAATGTTTTCTCGTATTTGACGAATTATGAAAAATACGTTTTTTAACCTGCATATTGATAACCCTCCAGTTTTCGTCTTCGTAGTCGAGGAGGGTGGCATTGGCTACGGAAATAGTGAAAATACCACTCTGATAACCACTCGTGGGCACCACGAGAAACGCCGAACTCCACTTGTATTCGGACTCGTCTATCAGACTCACCGAAAACTGACCGTTCTCAGCCTTGTCAAAATTGTCAATCAAGAACAATCAATTAATTAAGGAGTTATAATTAATTACTAATTAGGTATCGATTATTCTTTTAAATTAAACGATATGAAGGTGGGAAAGCGCACTTACCAAATCTGGATCGCTAATAACGATCGATGATTTGAATTCAAGGGTCGTGTATTTTTCCTCGTCAATGTCTATGCTGAGATCCTCAGGTGTAATTTTGGGGGTATGATCGTTCACGTCCTCGACAATGACGATGATGGTCGAGTTGATTTTCGACTCAGGCGCGAGGGTTTCGTAAGCGATTATGAGAAAACGGAAAACGTCACGTTGAAGTTCATCCCGATCGATTGGATTGACCGTGATTACGCCGGTTTTTGAGTCAACCGTAAAGTATTTCGCGTCATCTAGAATTTTGGGAATCGAACATTAGCGCGAGTTGGCTTAGAAGAAAATGAAACGTTCTAGATGTACAATATTTTGTATTCACCCTCGTTGACTTCGATTCGATAACTAATCTCGGCCTTGACGTGAAGATCACCGTCTATCGCAGAAACGGCAAATATCTGTGTAAGCGTGAAATTATTGAGAATGAAAGATTTCATATTTTTTGTCTGAAAAAAAGAAGCTATATATCGATAATTTATCTCACTTTGCTGGATTTTTCCAATATATTTTCAACGGCAGTTATTTGAGTCCATACTGGAGGCTCGTCGGGCATGTCGATCACCTTTACCACGGTATTAAGTGTACCCTTGTTACCTCCAGGATCCTAAAATTTACCTTAAAATTTTAGTCTCGGTTTGAACACATTTGTGTGTTGAAATGAGTATGAGGAACGAGTTGCCAAATAATTCATTAGTACGTTCTACCTAGATTTATATATATATATATATGTTTAGAGGAAAGCGTGGGTTCAATTGCACCAAGAATTAATATATTCCAATTAGATTGCCGCCCTTCTTTCCATCATTGCATGCCATTTCTTGATTCGTTTGAGTGGCAATCATTTTTAAATAAAAAACGCAATCTTGTTGCACCATCTTAATGACGCGCGAGGTTATCGTGAATTTGACCTTCATGCTTCGATTCAACCGCTAATGCTAGTGCTAATAGCATAGGTCATAGAAATAGAAATCAGTGGATTTGGCCAAAAGTATATCAATCGCGATGCCAGCTATAACGTCATTTTCGCTTTCCTTCGTCCCTGCATTTGCATATTAATAGACAATTTAAAAAGAAGACAATATTTTTTCAAGATTATAAAGTTGTGTGATTCATTCTGTGCCCGATAAGTAACTGCTACGAATATTATTCAACGAACACGAAAACAAAAATCGTGAGGCTAATTTCGCGGCAATTCACTATTGAAAATAAACTACAGTCTCGAGATGAATTACTAACGATTTATACGCAATTTTGCAAGATGATGCAATTATCCCTAGTCATTAATATAGATTATGGCGATTGAATAAATCGCATGGATCACAAGACGCATGGCGACAGGGCCTCGAAATCTTTTCTGTTCAAATCATCGAGGTTAGAAAACGGAGCCATCGATCGTTTCGAAAGTGTAGAATCACACTTCGATTGTCTTTGAATCGAAAACCGTGCCAAAATACGAAAAAAGATGCAATTAATCCCACCCTTCCCTGTGTACACAATATATATGTAAGCATTGATATGACTCACTATGGCTTCTACAAGCAATATGTATATCGATACGGTCTCAAAGTCAAGACTCTCGGTCACGTCGAGAAATGCGGTGATTTCATAGTTAGCTTCCGCACCAGCGACCGGCGAAGTGATGAAATCGAAACTTTTGCTTTCCGGCTGTTTTAAAGAATCGTATTAAAGATAAAATATAACTGAGATAAAATAAATCTATGTACTTTATGTAAACGACTCACATTGGACGCCAGGACGACGTTGACTTTGCCAATCGAACCATCGGCATCCCTCACAATGAAAGTGCAATTCGATGGTCCGACGTAATTTTCCTTTAATATAATAATACTTAATTTCTTCAACCACTCTACAAATTTTCTGCGATTCATATTAGTACGAAATAAAATAAATATTACCTCGATCGCGCAACTTTCTTCGCCAAGTTTTATCACCGGTGGATTGTCATCTATGTTTTCTATATTAAGAGCAATTCCATACGTGATCGTACCAATAATTATTAAAAATCGGTATTCCCGCTGTATCGGTGTTTCGTAATCTTGCGGTTTTGTTATCCAAAGCGCCCACATGTCTGTAGAACTGTCTCGTTTGATCTCAGCACCGAGGATGAAATTGCTCTTGTTGTCACCCAGCGGTCCGATCGCAGGTTTTGCCTCGTCTGACAAAAAAAACCCATGTAATTATTATAATACTAAGATCGTGTTAACGAATCCATGTTTTAGATCGAAAATATTTTCGCGGAAGCAAAACTTGCCCTTATAGTTGAGTACAGCGATGCAAACATTACGTTTGACTTCTTCTTCAAGGACGATATCGGCGCGCATCAATTGTTCGTTATATCGAAAGGTCCATACAGCTTCGTCCAAGGGATCGGGTTTTAAGAAAGGTGGGTCGTCCCAACCTATCGTCAAAGGGTAGCAAAAAACAATAATTCCCACATCGATACTTACTAAATGCTTACGAAGGAAAATATTATTACACGTCGTCGTGACGGACCGAGGACTTACCAGCTCGCACAATCTCGATCGATCCTGATAAGCAGATAACCAGCACTCCAAAGCAAATACCGAACGTCATATTGCCTTGTTTGTAAGCTCCTTCGTAGTTTCGAAAATAATTTGTTTTGCTGATATATGAAAACAGCTTTCTGCTGGTACAGGCGATGTATTTTCTACGGAAGAAAATATGAATATTGAAATATAAGAAAAGAAAAAAAAATCGCATTTTATGTTTAAAGTCCCTACATTCTTCGTTACTTCGATTACGAGCGTTGTCGTAATAGGTATATCGTTTTACAGAGCTTCCTGGTGTAAAATATGTCAAAATAATCGTACACTGCACTGCTAATGATGTGGATTAAATGATCGATGATACATATAGATATGTGTACATGTATAAAGTTGTATATATAAATGGTACATAAACGGATTCTCACGTATCGCAGTAGCAATAGCAGTAGAATTCTTATCACGCTAGAAGACAGTCACTGTTTGACCTTTGTGCACGCACTGTCGCGCACCCTCTTTCACGATTCAGCATCATGCATGTTTTTTCGAGGTCATCTCTCGTGACTTTTGCCACACGTTTTTCCTTTTGATCGTTCGGCTACGTAGACACCATCCGATGAATTAAAATTTTCCGTATTCACAACTTCACTTTTCAACGCGATAGAATGAAAGATAAAGGATGAAAAGAAAGAAATTTTGCAATATATTCGAGTCGAGATTTCGTACGAAACGCGGGACTTCCGTTGGCTTTGACGTTGCGTAGTCGAACTAACGGGTATATCACCGCTAAAGAAACCTTTTATCGATATAGCAATTTTATAAATTTGCAGCATTATCTCCCGCCCCCTCTCCCACAACGGCTGATCGATATTAACCACTTTATACATTTATCAGCAGAACCGAGGGGGGTTTTTTTTTTTTTTTTTTTTTTTTTTTTTTAAGCGATGAGTAACATATCAATACGTGATACAGGAGTGGTGCAGCGGAATTGATCTTTCGTATCAGCAAGTAGAGGAAGTCGTAGAATATCGATTTGGCATCACAATTTATAATTAGTCCAGTTAGTATATCCGAAAAAACGCTAGAGAAATGCAAATGAACCGAGAAAGCTGATTTTTTGATAGTTTTTAAAGGGGATTTAGAAAAGTTTAACTTGAAATTGTCGACCAAAATTTCGTATGAGCTTTCTCCGCCATCTTGAAAAAAACGGTTAAGTTTTGTGTTTTGCGATAAATCGGCTCTCCGTCGTCCTATACTTTTTTGTTGTTTTTTTATGCTCTACATTTAAGGTCCCATGAATTGTTCACCGACCGTTGATCGTTGTTGAGATATCGAGCGATAAAGTAAATAATTAAGAGATTGACATTAGTTTTTTGCTGTTTATTCCTTTCTCGTGATGCATATCGAAAAAATGGTTATTTTCCAAGATGGCGGAGAAAGCTCATAAGCAATTTCGTCCGACAATTTTACGATAAGCTTTTCTAAGCCCCCTTTACACGATATCCAAAAATCAGCTTTCTCGCTTCATTTGCATTTCCATATGATACGTTTTTTTTTTCGCTAACGCAATAAGTATAAGAAAGAAAAGAGGTTTTTCGTATTAGATACTAAAAACAAATATATTTTCTTTATAAATAAATATATTTTTGTTTTATTTCAAGCTTTAATGTACTCTTTTTCAAGGATCAAAAGTTTAATTTAGCAATTTCCCAGCTCATTTTCTTTGTGACTATACATGTTTTCCCCTTTGCCCTTCCGTATGTATATACCGACTGGACTAGCTGTTGTCATCGAGTCGAGTCGCGGTTAAATGAAAAAAGTGAATGCCCGCCGAGAGAGGTGACTGCGATAAAAAAAAGCTAAAAACGGAGCATATTTTTGCATCACGGATTATCATTTTTTAACTAATATGTATATATATATAAATATGTCGATGACATACAGAAGACTGTCAATTACTTGTTAACTATATTTTTACTATTGTATTATCTCTGGAAAATATTAATTAATTCTGATTTATTTTCTTTTATATAAACGAAAATTTGATTCATAATTATATTCGAATGATCATAATTGAAAGATCGAAGTGGTGTGTAACAAGCGGAAGTCATAAGGCTTATCAATTTTATGTATCGCATATTGCATGTATTTTACGGAATCCAACTTCAATTAGGGCGAATTTGCACGTCGCTCAATTCTTCGTGATCATCAACGAGAGGGCAATTACATTTTTCTTTTCTTTACACTGCGGTGCAGTCGTTATTCACAATCGAAGAGTGTCATAGGTCAAACCCGATGAGATATCTCGTGAAACGTCTCGAACGTGCAGTCGTCGTCGGGCACTCCAGCTTAACACCGAGGCGTTCGCCGATCACTTCGTTCTCTCCTTTTTGCTAATAAACAATTGTAACACATATCGAATCTGGACATCACTCGATTGATTCAGAGTGCTTTACACACATATAAATAGGTATAAGATATCGCGGTGTTACACTGTTGGAATTGTTCTCGAGATAAGACGGTTGCGCATACCTCGACTTTTACAACTTTCAGCCGAAGCTTTCGTAAGTACCCTAGAGAAAGAGATTTATACATACAGGACAAAAACTATCGCGAAAATTTACACAATTGTTTATTTACTTTGCTCATTTCGGTAATGCGTTCAACGTTTCGTGCGAAACGTTGTCATGTTATCACATTATTATCATGGTATATTTACTTCAAAGTGAACTTTTTATGAAGTTCAAACGATTCGTGCTAAAATTAATGCCATTAATTCATTATGGATTATGTAATTAATTATGAGAGTATGAGTTTTATTAAGCGCATTTATCGATTTATCGGGATTCGGGTAGTACAATGCCCATGATTTATTTTAAATAGCACTCGCTACGTATGTTAGTATTCGCGCGACACACCCGTCAACAAGATATTTTAAGAGATGACGATAATTAATTTTCAAAACGATGTAAACACACGGATACGTCTCGAGAATCGGACCGGCGTGTTCGTATTTTATATTCAATTCATTCATTTTTTAATCCACATATTGTCGCGTCTTGTACTCCGGCCGAGTCGACGGCATTATCTATATTTTTTTTTTAAAGCGATCGTTCAGTCCTATCTTTTGTTATGGCTACTGATGTCTTTCTTTTTAAACATCTTTATTCTCTTTCCTTTTCGTCGACTTAAACAACGGCTTGAACGATATCGCTCTCGAGCATCCCTCTTGCTTTTCTCGTGAACCGAGCCGACGCTTTATTTTTCTTATTTCTTCTTTGTTACGCGCGATTGTACGTGCATAAATACAAATACGAAATGAGAATGACTACTATCTTTCATTCGAGGAGATCTTTCTTCAACTACTCTTGTCGTTCATAAAAAAATGTAAAACCTTTTTTGTGTATAACGACCGAACTGTTTTCTTTTATCTACATTATCTATTCGTTGTAGCGTTAAAGTTGTACGAGAAATGTCACGAACGTACATCAAGAGGCGACACTCGGACGTGCTGCAATTGGAGTCTGTCGCGAGAATCTCGAGTTTGCCGATCGTCGAGAGTGGAATCTACATAGCCGGGAACGTCTACGATAAGATCAAGGTACTTTGCATCGATCGAATTACAGTGTGAATTATCGTTATATTAGCATCGCAGTTTTTAACAAATTTCTCAATAATCGTACATCGGAAGTAATTGCACGATTACATAAGTATAATTTTTAATCGAGATAGAATTTATATTTCTTCTATTCAATTCGAACTTAAATTATAAATTAGAGTGTATAAAATCTCTCTGGAAATTATGGTAGCGTTCAAACTCATTGATGAGCTGGAGTCTCGACACTGCCGAGCAATCATTGGCGATGGCAACGGCGTCGGCGAGACCGGCGATATTCGCATTAAACGGGCCGATAACGACGATCGATCAGTTACTGTGTCGAGGCATCGGTATCGTAGAACAGAGAGTACCGGCGGTGCATCTACCTCCGCAGCTCGTAAGATTTCCAATATTCGCCAAATTCACGCATGGGTCATTATTATAAATCGTTCATGATCGTTGATTGACGGATTTTTTTCTGTAGATCTATTCGAACACCCGAGAATACGTGAATAACAGATTCGTGAGGCCTGTGCTGCGACGAGCTGGAAGCGTCAAACACATCGGCAGTCAAGCGGCTAACGCAGCCGCCGATCGTCTCGACGGTGCGCTTACCGTTGCTGAAAAATACGTCGATCGTTACTTGCCCGCCGATCCTACGGACAAAGTTGCCGAAGGTTCGAGAGTCGACTCGACGATTTTCGTCGATCATTTGTTTAATTCGACAGATGTTATTACGCCGATAATTATATGAAAAGCGTTTGACGATTAAAATCGATTGATAAGATTCTTCGATCGATAAGAAATTTCGTCGATAATTTCTACGGTTCGGTACTGAGCTTCGGCGGTCAATGACACCAATATTTGTATTATTATTTACAGACGCAACTCAGGTGGATACGGTGAGCAAAACGGCTCGAACGATCAAGCACGGCGCACGTTTTTCTAGGAAGTTACAGAGAAGAATAACGCGTCGTACCCTCGCCGAAGCTCGAGCCCTCAAGGAACAGGGAACTGAGTGCATTCACGTACTCCTATACGTCGTCGAATTGGTTAGTTTTCTTTCTTATTTCCAGCAAGAACGACAATTATTCTTAACAATGATTTTATAAAATTGTTCGTCATTTTTTCGTCGTCAGATCGCTACGGATCCCAAGATGGCGCTACAAAAGACGAGAGAACTATGGGCAGCTCTGAGTCTTCCGGAGCCCGAAAATCAAGCGAGACCAGCGACGTTGGAACAACTTCTCGTTCTTCTCACTCGCGAATCAGCACGTAGAATAGTTCATTTGGTGAATGGCACTGCAACGCTCGCTGCTCGCACCCCGCGTCGTCTTGGCAGAGCTCTCGTTGCTATTTCTCATCAATTACTCACAGTCGCTGACACGGCATTGAAGGTCCGAAACTTAAAAAAAACAACGACCGACGTATATTAATTTATGTTATCAGGGTCTTATCAGGGTCACACGTTGATCACTCAAGTGTGAATTTGACGAAGCGCATACTTCCATTATCGAAAAATTGTAAAATTATTTGTTTGTCCATTTTTGTTGTTGTCATGTGTGCGCAGATGACGCCTATCGTTGGTTTCAAGCCCAAAAACGCAAAGGCCCAAATTTCCGTCTTGGAGGCTGCCATACTCAGGCTGAACTCGACTACAAATATCTTATTGGTAAGGATTTTCCCATCGGCTAAAAAAACGTTTGTGATCCTTTCGATTATTGTTATTTTTTCAATTTCTTATTCGCCACAGGAGCGTATGGCAGCATTTCTCGCTGGACGTCCCGAGACTCCGAAAATAACAAACGACACGCAAAATCGCAATCAGAACAACTACAATCATGTGACAGTGCCATCCAGTCGTCCGTTGAACGGAATTGAATAGCCAATATATATAATCGATGTTACGCCGAATCGTCTGGACAACCCATGGAAAAAAACATCATTTTTAATAGCTCGGTAGAAACGAGGAAAAATAATATTGTAAGCGACGACTGCGAAGAGTCTGAAAAGCAATAAGCAATTCTTTATCTCCGTTACTGATAGGAGGATTATGGATTTTATATTTCCAATTTAATTCCATTGATTTTTAATGCAGGTATACATATATCTCGATACAAGAGGTCTCAACTCTGACTAGCTCTTATCACTTTGCACTATTTTCCAATACCTTGTGTCTTCTCTCTCAGTCACGTTCTCTTATCTCTAAGAAACTTTGTACTCCATCGTCAGGTCGGATGCGCGAAAATTGAAACAATAATAATCATATGCTCAAATAATGGGTCACTCGTGAGGATGTACGTTTATTAGCAATAGCGATGAGTTATTAGCTGTTTCGTGAGGGTGAAATTATTTCGATAAAACCATATCGAGAGACGTGCCATAACGTCTCGACGGCGAAGTAATTATGAGAACGTTAAAAATATCGTAGGTTCAGGAATCTAGACCGAGTCCCAGACGTTTCGAATCGGTCTGAACTTGTACCAATATAGCTCGTGATAATCCGTAATAATAGTCTGACAAAAAAAAAGTTAATGTTCGCGTCCAATGTTCGCGTCATAAATCTGAGCTAAATAATGAACAAAGATGGTTTGCAAAAAATAATCGTTTGCCGCTGTCTACAATGTCTGGATCGCGCCAGTTTTTCATCCTGCGTTATCACGTAATTCCAAAAGATATCATTTTTTGCAGACGAGCTCTCTCTCTCTCTCACTCTCTCTCTATGTCCCTTTTATATACGATCGGATAACCGCAGACCTCAGAAATGATATTGACCCGTAGACTCGGCGGTTCATATATACATATATCATTTTCACTCTCCTGCGTACTTCCGCGTATGTATTATATCGTGTGCACAACGTTGTACATTCGGTACATGGGAGATCGATCGTCGCTCTTTGAGACTGCGCTATATAACTGTCCATGACGTTCGTGTCCCGTACATAATTTAATTAACGACCACGCACAGCTCTCTCGCTTTCTTCGCTAAATGGCACATACATATATAAACCTAGTTATATATCAAAATATATTAAGTAAGATTTATCGACGATATCTGATAATTTCAAGATTTTCGAGCGAGAGATCGACCGTTCGTTGTCGAGAATAGATCGGACGATACGGGTCACGAGCGTGATTATCAGTGTGAAAATCGCTTTATAGTATTTTTATAGCTGATATATCACGGTTTTTAAAATAGCGTTTAATTCCAATCTTATTGACAAAGAAAAATGCATCTACGAAAATGGATGCCTTAATGCATCCACGTACAACGTTTGATTATTTAGTCCAACATATAGGAAACTTTATACCGCAGTGCTTCGTGCCAATCGATGAGAATACGACGCCAACTTTTATGATTTATGCTGATATTTCCAATCGATACATTCGAGCAAAAAAATTATAATCTTAAGAACCGTGATTTATGAATTTCTCGGCTAATAAGCGAGTTGCCTTTTCCTTTTCAAGAAAAATAAGGACCCTTATCGATAGTCAAGTTACGACTAATTTTGTCTCTCGTGTACTTTAGACGCGAGAATTTCTGGATTATTCTGATATTATATATTGGCGACGATTTACAATATAATTTCACGCGATGGATCGGTGTGTCTCGTGGACTTTGAGCGGCGGTCTACGTTTCTTTCAGATGCGAACGTCGCTCGTTGCCGTCTGCCGCGACCACGGTGCGTTTCCATTGGCGCGTTTCGTGCGTTCGAAAGCCTCTGACTGTAGCTCATCTTTTACGATACACTGTATAGTCGAGCATTGTGGATCGTCGACGTTCGCCGGCTTTGACAAGCATTTCCGACTTGGCGTTTGCTCCAACGATAAGCGTTCCTCGCCTCTTCGGGTGAAAATTTCTCCGATGAACATATAATAAGTGAAAACGCTAGAGTCAATGGTCTCCGACCGAACTTGCCCTCTCTCTCTCTCTCTCTCTCTCTCTCTCTCTTTCTCTCTATCTCGCTTTCTCTTTCTCTACGCCGTATATATATATATATAGAAACACACGGAAAATTACGAACTCTCACACTCGAAGCCTGTAACTCAATCGACTCTCGTTCTCGCGTCGAGCTTGACGCACTGTACCTCGGTAACTCCCTGGAACCACACGGCTGCTTAATCGGTGAGTGATTTGCAAGTTTATTTGATTTATTGCTTATCGTCCGAAGCGCATTTTGATTGATTAATTATGGAATTAATATGCGATATTTGTCATTTATTTGTTTCAATGCAACCGAACGATTATCGAGCTCGTTCAATACACAAACACTATATATATATATATTTATATATACGGGTCGCGAGCTTACGCTCGAGGGTGCCGGCTAATCGCTCGATTGTTCTGGAACCTCTTTTTTTTATTTATTTAATTCTTAATTAATTCGCCGATTATTCTTTGCGACGATTTTTATTTAATAACCGTAAGCTATTTATACGTTTGGATACGTGCGAAGTGATATCGAGTATGTTGCGGTTCTGTGCTTCGTATCATAACGCTCGATTATTTGACCAATTTTGAAGAAAGATTGGTCGATTGATAATACGCTGGGCGAGATAGGTATACCTCGAAGGTCAGATCTATTGACAGTTTTTGCGCAGTTTCGTCCATCACGATGAATATACTTGATGGAGCTATTATTATTCATACTTTGTAGTTAGATTAATCTTACCTTGGATACGAGATTCTATAGAATTATATATGATTATTTTACATTGTAATCTTATATTTACCAAGGTCGTACGATTATTTCGTCGAGCTATTACACAGTTGCATAAAAAATATTGTTCACCGTTCGTCAGCCGAATACGATATTATTTGCTCGATTCGTTTCCTCTCTTTGGGACCAAGACCGTCCCATCGGTCGTCAAAAATACGCTGACGCGGTTAACGTTATTTTTTTCTTCGCTTCGATACGTTCGACTCGACCGACGAGTATTTAACGTCGATGCGTTCACGAGAGTCGTGTCTCGTCTATACCGTAATTCGTGAAACGCGGATTATCTTATCGACCATTGTACTCGTTAATAAATTATTTATATATCGACAGGTGTTTCTAAAGATGGTTGCGCAAATCGAGAAAATGCCACACATAGAAGTATTCAAAAGAGTGTTGGAACTACCGATGATCGAATCGGCCCTCGCTGTATCGGCATCGACTTATTCCCGGGTCAAAGATTCGAGTCAGTTGGTCCATTGGGTATTATCAACGGCCGAGACGTCGCTGACAAATGCAACGAAACAGGCTGTGCCGATAGCAGCTCCGTTAGCTAAAAAGTTCGAGAACTCTATACACCGCGTCGATCACAGCCTTTGTCTCGGACTCGATAAGATCGAGGAGAAAGTTCCGATCGTTAAGGAGACTCCGGATCACGTGAGTCACATTAAAACAAGATTTTCCAGTATTTTCTATTTTAAATATTTTCCATTTTTCATTTGTTTTTCATTTTTTTTTTCTTTCAATGAAGATTCTCGAAAGCGCTTATATGCTGGCCGTGGATGCGGTTAGACCGGCTGTCTTCACGATAGGCTATGCCAATGAGTTGATCATTGCACGAGCAACTAATCTGAAGGATCTGAGCTGGAACAAGGCCAATCAAATATTAGGCACTCATTATGGAACCGCAGCGATCCACAGCTTGGACAACACCGCGGTCGTTGTCGACAAGTTACTGGACAAATATTTTCCAGCTACTGGAACGGAGGAAGAAATAGGTGAGTCACGTTGCATCGTCGTATGAATTCTTTCGGAATAATTTTCACCCGCCTCTACCGTAAACAACATTTGGAACTATCGTCTAAAATATATTTCACGAATCAGCTCCAAAGTCGGCGGAGGAGGACAAGCTGTTGCACACTCTTCAAACGGTCGGACGACTCTCGAACAAGACGGCCCGTCGCGTATACTGCAGCGTCATTCGGAACCTTCACAGCATCAACAAAGACAGCCTGAAGACGTACGTGAGTTCGGTCGTCGAGTTTCTCCAATTGACGCAATATCTTCACGCCGTTAACGAGAGAGTCCAACACTTGACCAGCAATGGCAAAAATAATGTCGAAAAATCCAAAACCACCTGAAAGAAGAAAGAAAAAAGAAAAAAAAAGAAAAAAAACAAAGACAATTTACATTAGTTCATAGATATTTTTTATGTTTTCGTCCTTTAGTTGCTATACCAATCGATAACGTGGTTGAGCATTAATTCGTTGAAATGAATATATATGTTTTTCGTTCGATGTACGTAATTATTTATAGAGTCTGCAAAGACGCCTAGGATTATCGTCGGCATAGTATTATTTCTCTTAGAGATCCTCGAATAAAGTGTAATATTCCCTCGTTTGTGTACAATTAAATAATTATTTATATATATACAAATATTCATCAATTACGGATGGTCTTAGTGAAACGAATATTATTTCTTCGCTGCTTCAACACTATGGGAAGACACTGTCGTCGCATATCGCCGATGACCCCCACGTCACGGTACGGCGTATCGGAAGTTTCGTGCGCAGGCGCCGTTCGTTCCATTAGCTCAGGGACGCTATCGTCGAAATTTTCTCGTCGTCATCGTTCCTTTTTAATGCAATTTCACGAACTCGGGTCATTTGGGAATTATATTTGTATTTCCTATTCACAATGATGAGAAATATTAAACGATTCTAAGGTTGAAAAAAGTCATTAGTCAAATGTTTTAAATAGTACCGAGGCATCAGTGATAAGATGATGAAATTGGAACTTGTACGGCGGCCCTGCCAGTTGTCCCCACCATCGACGAAACGACTCATCGCTCGAGCTACGTGTTGCTATACACGGATATAAGCGTCAGTGTTTCCCGGTCTATTGCTTAAACAGTAGTGAAGCTTCGTCAGATTGTATACCGGTTCTCTTCGGAGTAAGAAATTTATCAGAAATACGGAGCAATTTCAGAGCTGCGACAGAAGCAACGAAGTAAGTACAACTCGCTCGACTATCGTATCATAATAATTTTTCGTTGGTTTGACAAATTCATGTAAAATCATGATTTTCATTATCAATATTGTCTCGTGATAGTAAAATTCAATGACGAAATATCACGGTCTAATGGAGTTTTAATCGCGGGGTCTGACCTTGATTGTCGCATGCTTTCAATGTTCAAGATGTTTGTAGAGGTTTCGATGCATCTACTGGGAACAGAGTTTGTCGATTATTGACGAATTTTTTAGGTTAAATAGGCAACATAAATATTTTATCCTCATTACCAAATTTCCGTTCAATCAGCTTGTATTTAATTAGGCCGATTAACGTGATAAAACAATTTCGTAACTAGATAGAC
This sequence comes from Netelia virgata, assembly GCA_951802705.1. NCBI lineage: Eukaryota > Metazoa > Arthropoda > Insecta > Hymenoptera > Ichneumonidae > Netelia > Netelia virgata. The sequence continues at coordinate 26,571,746 of OX637867.1, read as the reverse complement.
TTCGCCCTCTAAATAGCCCACGTAACCCAGCACACGTAGCACACGTAACCCTGCTACGTATATATAGAGATATATATTACGATAAATAAACATCAGTTTACACATCTTGAATCGTATTTGAAAATTTTATTGCTCAAGAATATGAAAATCATTTTACGAGTATGTATTTAAAAAATCATTCGCGAAAAATGAAGCATGGCAGATACATATTTCAGCAACATGAAACAGTTATTGGAACATTTTTAAGAACATTTGTTCTTAAAAATGTTGAATATTGTTTCATGAATGATTCGTTATTCATTGTCATCGCCAATTATACATATTAGCGGCGACAATTTTGTTATTACATAGAAAAATGATTAATAAATCTCCTCTGGACGAATGAAAGTTTGGGAATAATATCTTGATATTTTTGTCCATTTATAATAAAAAGGAAATTGGTTAACAAGTTATTTTCTTTAGTATACAAAGTTCCCATTTGAGGTCTTAATTAGGCATACTCGTTAATAAAGAGATAATATTTTGTCTCGCACGTGAAAGCGACGAGTTCATTAATAGGTCCAAAGGTTCATTTCAATAATAATCTGCTTGTAATCTGCGAACGTAACGTCGTCGCCGTGCCACGCGACGATTACTCATCGCTGCTTAAATGACGATTGATACTGATACCCAGTTTTGTTTTTACAGATATAACGAAAATAAAAAACAAAATGGCAAGTCCAGCTCAAAGCCCTTCAGCACCTACAGGTGCCCATCTCGAAGTGCTTGATCGTGTAAAAAATATTCCGGTCGTACAATCGGCGATCGAGAAAACTGGATCGACGTACACGTATATCAAGGATTCTCATCATTTGGTCAATTGGGCTCTCAGTTATGCCGAGGCCGGTTTGCATTACGCTACAGCTACCGCGACGCCCATTGCTGCACCGATCGCCAAGAGATTCGAAGATCAGATCAACACGGTCGATCAAAAACTGTGTCAGGGCTTGGACATTGTCGAAAAAAAAGTGCCGATCGTTAAGCAACCACCGCAACAGGTATACTACGTGTTATTATGAAAACAAAAAAATCACAATTACTAACGACCGAGACGTACAATATCGCGTTATCTATCGTAAAAGAGTCGAGAATCGATCACTCGATATTTAAGATTATCATCGGAACCAAAGTTCATACTCCAGAGTCTCTGTTGACCGTACCAATATTACGTTTATTTACACACTTTCAGATTTATGACGCAGCCAGAGCCGTCATGAGCAGTTCCCTTCAGCCGACCGTTGAAAAGCTGGTATCTGCGAAAGAATCGGCTACTCAACAGGCGACGACTCTCAAGGACATAAGCGTAACGAAAGCGAATGAAATTTTAAACACACATTATGGATCGCTCGCCGTTCAGGGAGTCGACAATACGAGCAATCTCGTCAACAAATTGCTCGATTATTATTTCCCTGCTGTCGAGAATGAGGAATCTGTTCCCGGTATGTGATCAGGCTACGCTAGAATATTATTTTTGTCCTATGGTCCGATTTCTTTTCAGTTCTACATACTTTCATTTTATTTAACACAGCGCCTATATCGGCGGATGAGAACAAGGTACTGCACGCCGTGCAGACCGTCGGTCAGTTATCAACGAAAACCGCGAATCGCGTTTATCATTCGGTCGCTGCTCAACTGAAAACCGTCAAGAAAGAGGACGTCGCGGCGTACATCAGCAGCGTCGTCTCCATTCTCCATCTGACACATTTTCTCAATCTCGGCAACAAGGAAATCGTGGATAAGAAGAGCCCAACTACACCGCCTGCCACCAGTCCAACCTCCGAGAAGAAAGATCTCGAGAAGGAATAAATTTAATTTTCGAGGCAATATATTATACATATCACATGTCTATAGTTTGTACTACAGTTTTTCACTTTTTCGATACGATTACGTATACGCATATGGAAAGCATTTGTGTAATTTATTTTTCTACGATATTTGCACTACGAAGAACAAAGCGTAGATTCAACTACTGTCGTCAATTTGATTGTTATAAATGTGTATTCGTTTATATTACGACACTCCAGCTAACAACTGGAAACAAAGACTGCCGAGTTTATAGGGAGTTTCGCAATTCGAAATGGTGAAAATTATTTAGAAACAATTTAATTGTATATATTTATATGAAATAATTGAGACATCGTATTTGTGTATTGCACGATGAATGCACACCATTTTAGAACCAATAATATACAAAATAATGATCGAATAAATGATTTTTCACTCAATTAAGGAGTTAGAGTCACTTGTAACGACCGAAAAAACGCCTTTTTTGAGATTTTATTTTGAAGACTGGTTTTATTATTTTTTGATAATTTTTTACCATTAACTAATACATATATAAAGAATATAGAATAACATTCTAAAGACGAAATCATAATAAATGGACAAGCTATAAGCCAGTCTGCAAGGGGTTGAAATCAAAAAGGGGGTTTGCTGTGATCACTGCCCCTCGTTACTGGATCATCCGAAATCAAAAAATTTAGCGGGGATCAGTAGTAAATGCTATTATGCGGCCTTTGAACGAAGGATTAATAAGAAATTTGATTTTTGACAAAATGGCGGATGTTCAAACAATTTTAACCATATATTCACCTAGAAAACAAAATTATTTACCAGAAATAACAATCCTTCGTTCAAGGACAGCAAAATTATGTTTAGAATAAGCGGTAAAAATTTCTGGACTTGCAGTCATCACCGACTTTGAAACGTCCTTTCGAGAAAAACGCGTTTAAAGTTTAGGTCGAGAATGCATTAACTACGTACCAACTCAACGGGGCTGCACTCAAAATTGCATTTCTTCATAAATAATACCCCGATTTGCCTAAAATTTTCAGTTTTCAAATTACTTTTAGAAAATGCAAAACAAAAATCGATTGTTTGAAAATGCTGAGTGACTTTAACCCCTTAACACGTTAAACGCCACGCCACGACTTTTCGTTCACGTTATTCCCGCCCGCGTGTCGGTTTTTGCTTACTTGTGAGACTGAACATTCAATTTAGGCGACATTGGTTTTTGTTTGGTCAATGTTTTAAAAAAAAGAATATAATAATTGAAAACATTAATGTAATTTATTAAAACAATGTAAACAAAGGTGAGGTTTGCTGTTTATATTCTGGCTCGTCTATCGGCTAGCAGCCCGGAGCTACCTGGTTGACGGTTAACTGTGGTGTGATCGAAACGTCAAGTGAAAACGGCACGCGTGGCGTTTAACGTGTTAATAATGTTCTTTTCTTTTTGTGTTTTATGCATTAGGTTCTTCAACTTTTGGTCCCGTTTATCGCATTTATATCCTGGTATGTTCTTTCCCGTTATCAGATATTTTTTCGTGAATTGAAATTTTCATAAAACCAGAATCCACGATTATTGATTTCAGTTTCTCCAACTTCCCTACCGACACGAATCTCTTCGGTTGAACAGCATATTTTGTTCAATATAGAAAGCACCCGGTAGCCTAGAGGGCGGGCTGCACGGTACATTTTCTCAGAGAAACAGAATAAAGCATGGGTCTGATCATCTTCAGCATTTTCTCCTAAGTGAAAACAGCCGGACGTGGCTCAGCCAAAACTCAAATCGCTCTACCTTCCGGATATATAAACAAATGTTGTTCTGCGATGAGTCAAAGATCAAGGTTCGTTTTGGTCTGTAGATAGCAGTTATTTATGCCGATACGGTGTCTGGATTTTATAAATTTCGCAATCACGGTGAGTACGAGAATGGTGGATTTAATCGATTTCGCTACATGACGTTTATAGTCTTTCCACTGAATGTTTCACTTTTTAATTTCCAAAGGTTCGTACGTATTGATATTCATACGTTTTATCGTGAATACATGTACTTGCAGCGAGTTTCAACCAAACTTCTATGTACCAAGTGTGAGTGTTGATTGTTTTTAATCCCCTTAAATTGAAGGTGCTTTCTCTGAATAATTTTTGGCACACGTATTATTATTTCTCTTTTACCCACATCTGCGTTTTGATCGATATATTTTGTAGCTATTGTAATTCGTTTATAATGTTATGGCACTATTTTCAGCGACAAAAGTTGTAATATCAACATAGTCGAAGCAAAAACTATATAACTATATTGGTTTTTTGTGGACAAAATGGAGAATGAACTGTCCGAAGAATTCTCCAAGATCCGAGCGATAGATCGAGCCCTCAGAATACCAAGCGTGAGCTATCTTTGGTGCAAATCTGCACAGGTGTATGAGAGAGTGAAGGGAGCAAACGTCTTTGTCAATTGGGCTTTCGACACGGTGGAAAATGTCGTTGGGGCTTTTATCGAAAGATCTCTGCCAGTGGCTAGACTGATGGTGAGGCCCATATACAATTTGGATAAGACTCTCTGTCAAGGCTTGGACTATGTTGAAATAAAGCTCCCGATCATCAAGGAAGATCCCAAAGAAGTTAGATTTGTTAAAAATATTAATTAAACTTAACAAATATTTTTTCTAAAAAGAAACAACATTTTTTTTACAGATTTTAGATCGAACCAAGTCTCTCTTGACAAACCACCTTCGCCCAGTCGTCCAAACCTTCATAGATCTGAAACAGGAGACCCAGCAAAGGGTCAGAATAATAAGGCTGCATACTTACTACAAAGTACATTATCTGAGAGTTTACAGCTGGCGGCAGGCCGACAAAGTAATGTCCACAGAAACCGGAATGAACATATTGAAGACCGTTGATACAACGACTGATCTTGCCGAATTGATGCTCGATAAATACCTGCCAGCGTCGGAGGACGAGAGCTACGATGAAGAGGGTGAGATTTTTCGCATTTTCAGCCGACCCAACCTATTATTCTTTATCCTGAACTTTGAATAAAATGGATTGTTCTTTATATCTATTGTTAACAGACGATCAGTGTTGCGAACATGCCAAGCTTCATCACACGATTATAAGACTGAGCGAATTTGGAAGCAGAGCAACGCGTCGTATACACGTCGCGTTTATGGATCGATTGCAACACATGTACAAAATAGAGATACTTATAATATTAATTCACGCTCTCTTTGTAATACAAATGATGAAGTTTCTCGAAATGGCATTACAATTCTTCATCAAGGTGGTCACCGACTGTTTGACAGCTTACTAAAAGACACGATCTTATATTCTTTATATTCTGTGATAAGTATATTATATATATTTGTATGTACACGTATGCACGACATTTATTCGGACCAGGCATTTTTTGTACTGCGTCTTTATCTAGCAGCATTTTCTACGTTAGTGACTTATTTTTCATTAACGACAACTAACGAACGAGTGAGAAACCATATATATACATGTATAGTATACTTACGAAATACTTAAGGTGATATTACTTAAACTATTATATATACGAGTGTAAGATAATATTGACAAATCTTGATGGAACTGAACGACTCTAATTTCAAGAGCTATTTATCTTATTTACGATAAAAGTGAATAAAAAAATTATTTTGTTTGCACGAACCAGAAGAAATTGGCTTCTCATCTAACAAACTAAAGAAGCTCAAGCTAATGAAATTTCAAGTGGCAGTACTGCAAATATACCTCAAAAATATCTCATCGGAAACTGCAATCCAATATTGGAAGAGTGTCTATAGTTTTGACAATATTGCCAAAAATGCTACGAAAATAATGCAGTACACGATTTGGATGAAATATTCCCAAAAAATTGATAAAGCAGGTTATAATCTCCTGTGAAACCTCCGCAGGACAAACGTGGTCCGAACGGAAAGTATTGCCAGTCATCGGTAACCGACATGGCGCTTAGCTGTTAAAAAGAAATATATGTACCTGCCTATATTACCAGCCGGGTAAGGGAAATAACAAGATCCATCAACATCAACATATTCTTGGCGTATAAAGCGACGGGTCATAAGGAGAGGAACGACGAAAGCCAAAGTGTGGGTTTGTTCAACCAAGAACCATGAGAAAATTCTGGCGCGAGGAGTTTTCCTTCAGTTTCATCCCCCGTATGATTCACTTCCTCCTCCCTCTTGCCTCACCTGCCGTCCGATGTAATATATAAACAAGTCGACCAAACGATAACACGAGTTCGGACCTCGCGGGTTTCACATTTACTTTTTTTTAACACGGCCGATTATTTATCAACCCTGTAGGTAGTGCACGATTCTATAAATTCCGGTGTCCTGGGCGATTTTAACAAAGTCTCAAAAGCAGTCTGAAGACGCATCCGGAAGTTAGGTGTAAGTTAGCGAAGTGCGCGTAAATCAGTGGTACTGCAGGGAAAATGGAAGAGGTTCGTGAAAACCCGAGTATATGGGTATAGACTGGCACAGGAAAAATAAAGTATCATTTACGTACAGTCACAAAAATATGCAGGAACCGATATAGAGTTGCTCTTTCTGTTTTTTATTTCAGCCAAACGTTCGGAAGCCCAGCAAATTATGGTATGATATACAATTAGACGATACTTTAACATACGTACTTTTAACGTACATACGAAAATTGTAGGTGCAGGTAATCCTATTCAACGACTATTGTATATATTTATTAATAGTAAGCCAACGATACTCAAGTATTTTTGTGACAGACAAATTCGCGGTTTTTTCGGATCTCTCGCATTATTTAAACAATCGTACGTACGAAATAATTATTCTTTGCGTTCGTGTTACTTGAAAAATGTTTTAACATATCGTAAAATAATTTGCTGGCACTTCGCACATTTAGTTGAAATGGAGAAAGAGTAACTCTATGTTGGTGTCCGAGTATTTTCGTAAAAATTTTGTATTTTCATTTCAATCATTTCGAAGAAGTTCTTTTTCACAATTCGTACAAACAATAAATTTATCGGTACGATGACATTTGAAGACTAAATCTGGGACAACTGTATACAGATCACAGATTATGGGGTGTCTGAAGTACGTAGCGGGGTAGGTATAGGTTTCTGGTCGAAAAGCTTTGCCGCAAGCATACCGGGCCGGATGACCAATGTATTCCGGAACGATTGTCGTTGGCATGCATTGTCCAGCCTTGCAAACCTGGAAAGAATTTATCCTTATTGTTCGTTTTGTAATCTTTCTTCGAAATTCATAAATCTCATTTATTACCGTTTATTATAGAATTTTAGTTTTGACACTTGCTTTCATATATTCGCATTTCGTTCTATCCATAAGCGAACCTACTATCAATAAGACCCCGCCAACACGATTACCGTTTTTTTACGGCGCAATAGAATTCTTTGCATACGAGGCTCAGATTCTTGGGGAAGTACTGGAAAATTACAGCAATGTCAACATTTTTTTAGCGACCGAAAAGTGAAACGAGCGAAGACACTGCTAAAACGAGACGTACTCACCAAAATAAGCTCCTACGTACTTCTTTCCGTTTATGGCGTTACATTGATTAGTGACGTCCGGTAACGTACATGGCTATCAAGTGATTCCATCATGAAACAAACAACGGATATCGTTATAAAACATTTGCAAAGGAAACTGGTTGAAGGAATTTTTCATTCAACAGCAAACGAATTTATGCCATGATCCGAGCGAAAAATATAATTTTGACATTTTTCATCTATTGTAAATATACGTATTAGATATTGAAATACATTACTACAAAAACATATGCGAATAAAAATGCAAACAAAATATGCAGTCAAGTTTTTGAAGAAAATATTTAATAACCGATGTTTGGGACATTCGTAATGAAAATATTCGTTGTAATCTACTTAACTTACATACAATCATTTCGTACGCACATTGCTTTTTTGAGATTTTTTTGTAACTTACCGGAGAACAGTGAACATACATCGCAATGAACAGGATCAAACATGCATGGAAATAAAAATAACCCGTTGCGCGACATATTGACGAACAAGCGTACAAAAATGCAATACTATGCTGTAAGAAATTTGTTTGAGTATGGCAAACTGGGAACTAACTCTAAAGGTTCTCGAGTAAACTTTGATTATAAACACCTACGATATTTTTTAACGATTTTCAACGTCGTAAATTCAACTAACAACCAGATTATCTGTTTTTCCTACTTCGTGTGTCATAAAAAGTATACGAGTACAAACAGATATATACGTACTAAGATAATGCTACGAGACGGCGACGAACATATGGCTTGAAATTATTTATTTATTTTAAATCAACGTCCTATTAGATATATTCAGTTTTACCCCAAACTTCCCTAATGTGCGCCGCGGTATACTCTTGGAACGTAAACTGTCGAAATTTGAGAGACAACTGGAGGAAGATCGAGTTGCTCTTCTAAAACGACCGAATCACGCAGTATTCAAAGTTATTTGTTGTTTAATTGTTCGAAAGTCGAAATGTATATCGCCCGTAACAGCAGGCAAATGGAAAAAAATTCATTCGGCTTCAACGTTACCGTTACCGCGATTATTGCTAACAGAATGTAAATTCGGCCGTTTTTTCCTACTTCGTGAATCATAAAAAGTATACGAGGGCAAGCAGATACACGTGTCTAAAATAATGCGATGAAACTCTGACGCACATACAGTTTATAATTAATTATTTATTTAAAATGAAAGTCCTATCGAATGACATTATTAAGATATTAGTAACGGCGATTTAGCTAAAGATTTTAAGTAATAGAAAAATCAATTGCAATGTCCCCAATTTCACCACACATTCCTCTAATGACCGACGTGGTGTTCTATCGGAGAGTCGACCTTGATAAAACAATAGAAGGCGTCGGGTTAAAACTCCCCGCGATATTATAACTGCAAACTTCACTTGTCCTTGTAATAGCAATAAACACGAAAATAGATTATATGTTGTGTTGGTATATTTACATGCGCGCATAATCTTCGAGACAGGAGTTTTTATTTTTTTACCATTCCTTACATCCATCTCGATCTCGTTTCGTTGGCTGGCACAACTCTCATTTTTTGTTCTTTATTGATTTAGAGTTTAGGATTTTAATTATTGGAAAGTCGATTTTTCTATCGTACGTAATGACGATCAAAATGAAGCAAATTCATTCGGTTTCAACGTTACCTTGATGAAAAAACACCGATCCGTAGGACTGCAGCGATAAATCTTAGTTCCCTTTTTTTATCTTATCCATCTTGGACATAATTATATAGACCCGTATATGGAGTCCGAATTGGGGAGTTGACTAAACGGCGTGTAAAAATCTGTGAGAGTCTTTTTGAGGGCGAGTGGCCGGCATTTCTCAAGATTCGTACTACGACCAACACGGTCGGATAAGAGACTGGGCGGAGCGATAGATAAGGGTACAGCTGCCAAGTCCTGCAAATGACAGGCCTGAAACGGAGGGTAGATTTTTTTCCTCGATTCGAACTATTTCTCGGAAAATTTGTCACATGGGGTCCGGCGAGAATGTCCGAGTTGTGAGAATTCCAGTGTCCGACGCAAGAAAACCGAGTCCAAAAATCGTATATCGTATGGATAAAAACGACATTTTGCAAATATTTAGGAAATTTATTATCTTTCACGTGCAAAGCGCACGTAAATTCTGATTTATTTTTCAAATTTCCAAATCAGATTGCCAATGTTAGCCACTTTTTCCTTTTTATTACGATTTCGACAATTTTCAAAAGACTGTCGCGTTGTTATCGCAATCGGGAAAATGAAAATCTTAATACGAAACAAAATATTCAATAATTTCACACGTGCATTCACAGCGTTTAATCAAACTCTCCACGGGCAATCATCAATAATATTATGACTGAAAAATGTTGACATTTTCAGGTACAAAAAGCAAAGTGACTTTTTATACGGGCTAAATGCGTGGGTGGGGCGCACGTAATACCGTGAACGCATTCAGCACACGAGTCGTAAGGCAGATGAGGATTTTGTCGGTGGGTGTTCTCGACGAGATGGGCTGGAATGAAGTAGAGGCCTCGGGACTATCGCTCCGGCCTCGGGGAATCCGCGGAGTTTCCAACATCATTTCGCAAACTATAATGGATTACAAAGGAGTCTGCCACGGGGTATAATACCGGGGTGGCTTCCGGTGTGCTTCCGAAAGATCAACGAGGACAGCCAGAGAGATAAGCTCGTGCCTCATAAGCAGAGATGTTATCGCGTTCAGCTTTGGTAGCGGAGAGGGATGGAAGAGAGGAGAGAAGAAAAAGAGAGTGAGGGAGAGGGAGCTTCTTGGTGGCTCCTGCTCGATACTTTTCTCGCGACCTATACTAAATTCATGCAAGCCACCAAAAAATGTACTTCACAGCCCTTTCAAATTTCTCCTTCGAACTTCCAAATTTCGAAACGAATATTTCAACATTTTTTAACGGGCGACAGTTTCCTCTCGGTCGGTAAGCATTTAAATTTAAACTGAAAATAAAGAAAAAATAAATAAAGGAAAGCCAAGGTAGTTACATCGGATTTTCGCGTCATGCCGTTATTTTCTCCTCGTACATTATTAAATTCTTTTCGGTTAATAGGACGGTTGGTGCTCGTGAACGAGAAATCAATAACGAGGGTGGTAACGAGGGAATAACGAGAGTAGGAGGGTGACCGGACGTTAGAGCGTGTCCTGGTATCTTCTTGGCGAATATATAGAACAAATTATATATATATATATGAACGGGAGCGAATCGTTGCGTCCGATGCGCGCTGTGCTATGCCTTTCCAATATAATGTGAATTAGTCGAGGGCGTATATACGTATACTATATAGATACAGAACTGTGAGATTCCAGGGTGAAGTTGGAGCGAGATGGACGACGGTAGCGTAGCTCGCCGTTCGTTGCCGCGGAATGTTCCTTCCTGGCTTGTGCTCTTGGCGCGCGCTATAATTTGTAGGCTCCTATAATGCTCGGGCTCTTTCCAACTTGTATACATACATATATATATATATATATATATATATGTGTGTGTGTGCTGTTCGAAACGGCGGTAAACTTCACTCCGTACAAGCAGTGATAAATGCATTTTGGACCGGTATCACGTATAAGCGACGAGAGAGTCTCGCGGAGAAGACGGTAGAATTTCCGTGAGAGGTCGGACACCGGTATAATTCACGGCCGGTAACAGCAAAATGCTCGCCGATCGTACGCGAACAAACTTTTCTATTCTCATTCCCTCACCACCGGTTTGTGGGGCAATGGGAATACGCCAGGGGATGAAATACGCAAGGTGAATTTGTTTGAAACGTAAAAGAAGATTGTCGAATGACGTAAATATAGTTGAATCAGGGGTAGAAATTTTTCTCGGTCGTTTGTAATTAATTTTCATCTTGTGAGATTTTTTGAAAAGCAAATAATTGCAATGTGTCTAATATTCATCGTGAGAAGTTCGTAGACAATTCTCAGGTTAATTTTAGATGAATAAACTCATCAAGATATAACTGATAAAACTGAAATTATGATTATTAATGAATTATGGGAAAACACATGGATTGTTGATTATTGGCAGGAAAAGAAGAGTTTTTTGTTGGAATATCGATCGTTCTCGAAGTTTATTTTTGCCACTCGGCAGGTCAAGAACGAAACGCGAACTATCGTATACCGAAGTATCCTATGAATAAAGTTGAAGAAACATTTTATTCAAGAATAACGATAGAGTTGGATAAAGGGCGGCGTATAAGCTTCGCGTGTGCTAGAAATTCATCGATCTCTCTCTCTCTTATATACACTGCTATTTCATTTTTAGTGTCTTTCAATATCCGAGGACGATTTAACCGACGATTGAATTATACACCATCTCGAGGGGCGGGGGTTGGCATCGGCGTCACATGGATGGAATTTTACCACCGCGAGACTTTTTACTCGTATCCAATGTGCGTAATTAAAATCCGCGTGGCCTTGCGGTTATTATGCGGCGTGGTCGCTGACACGTGAAATCATGCAAAATGTTGAGCTCGTAAAATCGCCATCTCTCTCTGTCTCACGTTGCTGCCATCGGGTCGCGTCTCCAAAATGCTCTCAACCCTGTACCAGCATGCACCGGAGCAACACGCGGTTAATGCACTGGAAGCGGAATAGCAGCTGTCGCATTTGAATTCGCGGACTACTGGCCATACGTGCATATATATATATATATATATATATACATATATAACGGTGGATAGAAAATACCATATAACGTTAAAACTGGTGGAAAACCTATGGGTTTATGCTAATGTCCAAGCGAATATAGAGGGCGGGGGGCATCGTGGTGGTTGAAAAAGCCTCAGGGCTGCTCTAGAACAATCGGTCGTTTCGCGAGTGCACGGTCGAGGGTGTATAGAGCTCTCAAACTCGACCTCAGCGAAACGCGGTCGTATGTATATTATATATATATATATATATATATATATATTCATATAACAACGGCCTATAGATAAGTGCAGCCGAACCGATACCGCTCGAGCACCGAGGCGAACGCCCCTCCTTTTCGAACCTCCCCGACATTACCATATCGAATAGAATTTTCATATCCCCGTGTATATATTTATATATGTGTGCAATACAGATATGTATGTATACATATATCCGTGTATATCCGGGAAACTCGGCTGAACAAAACCGCATCTTCTTCTTCGCTGGCGCTCGTATAACGAAACATATTCGATTCTCTCACGGCAGCGGGGCGTTACGGAATTTTTCCTCCATCTGCTTTTGACTTGTTGCAAAATATATGGGCAGATAGGTGTACATATATGCGCTACGTATAGCTTCGCGTATTCGCATCGACCTCGTTCGCATATTGCCCTGGCTCCTGGCTAAGTTGCTAGCCGTTCGGGATACCGAAACTAGTAGCGGCGTAGCTTTGGAAATAATTGAACCCTATCTATCCCTATATACTCATACATAGCGTTTTATTTTACTAAAAAAAAAAAAATATAGAAACTAGAGAATTTAGGAAGAAATAGAAAATAACGAGAATAGAATAGTTTGCGGCGTGGACGCACAACATATATATTATGCCGGATGTCTGTGTTCGTGTGTAACGTGAACAAATTTGTGTCGGCTGAAAAAGCCCTGAGCATAAAATTTTTTCACACGCGAGATCAACGAACGACTCATTGAATTATTGCGAAGATCTCATTAAACTATCATAAAAACACTATAAATAAATTGTATCCTTTGAGCAGAAGCCGAAGCGATGGAAATTATATTTTTCGCACGTAGATACGGGAGGATGCGCGCACGCGCACAGACACGCACATACACAGATACACACACACGCACGCACGCACACACACCGGTGAGTTGGGACTATAATAGAGTTTTTTTATCCCATCCCATCCTCGTCGCGTACTCATTAATTCGTGTTTCATCATAGATTTCGCATAAAACTCGATCAACATCTCCTCTTCGTTCATAAAAAAAAAAAAGAAGAAAAACAAATCCGTAATCCCGCGGCGAGTTCAACGAAATATTCAACTTCAACCTATGTGTGGTACGAGTCGAGGGAACAGCGAGAGGGAGAGAGTCAATTAGGTATTCGTATCCGGCCGCGTACAGTTCGCTCGAGCGGACATCGTACTCTTCATCCAACGACCCCACTGCGTGACTCCTATTAATTTGCTCGTGATGAAAAAAAAGCCAAGAACAAAAAAAAAGTCGTGGCGAGGGAAGACCCTATACGCTTCGGTGAGAAATTGAGAGACAAAAGGAATAATGCACACGGAAAGCCGGAGCTTCCGACGAAAAGAAACGAAGCTCGAGGGCAGAGTGGGAAAGTGGGAAAACGGATTTAAATAAAAATGTTATTTCAAAAAGCAATCCATATTTGGTCGTCCACTGGTAAAGGTAAAGGGCAATGGCGGGTGATTAAACTCTATCCCCGAGTTGCTTCTCAATTTATGATTATATCGCGAAGTATTCAAATCCCGATCAAATCAAACTAATATTTTGTCTTACAATTAGATCGAACACTCTTTTGTTCTTCTGGGTCGACCGGCGATCTGCAACAGGAACGTATGTGCGCGTGTTCGTGAGAGAAAGATAAAGAGAGAGAGAGAGAGAGAGAGAGAGAGAGAGAGAGAGAGAGAGAGAGAGGGATTAAGTTACATTTAATAGGACAAAGCTTCATCGACTTCGTATGATTAAAAGTAAATATGTACAACGAGCCGGGTAAGGAAAAAAACAAAGCTTCACCAACATTGGCGTATTATTCGAAAATGGAGCGGTGGCCCATGAGAAGAGGAGTCACGAAAGTCAATGTATGGGTCCGTGCGACCAAGAAGTCCGAGAAGCTACCGGCGCATAATATTTCTCCTCAACTTTGACCTCCGTATATTTTACCGCCTTTTCACTTTGCCTCCACCTACCACCTTATTGATATAAACCGGTTCACCAAACGACGACACGAGTTCAGACCTCATTTCAAATTTGATTGTCACGCCGACATTTTTGTTAACTATTATCGATCCTGCGACTATCTAATAGGCACTTTTCTGCGGATTCCCGTATTCTGGACGATTTTAATGAAGTCTTTGAAGCTGGCTGAAGATATAAGTGAAGCACGAATTACGCGTCAGTGGGTGGTACTACGGGGAAAATAGGAGAGGTTCGTGAAAATCTGAATATAGGTACCTTTGCGCTTGAGACGATGGGAATATGAGAGAAAGAGAGGGTGGAAGAACGAGAGAAATTGAAAGTGAGAAGAAATCGACGACAGCGATAAGATAGAGAGAGAGAGAGAGAGAGAGTATGCCGAAAGGGAGAGGAGGTGATCCACGCAAAAGAGATCAATCGAGAAGAATCTAATATCGACCATCGTGCGAAGAAGTTGACGGAGATCATCCACCGACATACCGCCATATAGAATCATTAACAATTGTTTGGCCAATAATTGTCTAGGGCGTCATAGGTCGGATGGATATCGTTGTCTCTGCAACACTCCGATTTTTGCCGAATGAATTATTGATTGAATCGAGTGGATCGGCCTAATCATCTACACGGTCTCATCTTTCTTCCTCTCAAACTTCACCGCTCCGGGAGACTGGTCTCGACGACAGTTGAGATCCCGCAATGTTCCAGGATTTAGAAAGTTATATATCTATTTGGTGCGATTTTTATTTGAAAATGAACGACTATTGTAAATTTATTTCTGATATCATTTCTATATAATCATAAGACGTTATAAGAGAATTTTCCCTTTTTGGAATTTGTGTTTATTTGAATATCATTTGAAATTCATAACGATCATGGCATAAAATAATGAATCTTTATCGATATAAACGAATGTTATTAAAACAAGTACAAAATGTTACGCGCTGGTACAACAAAAACGAAATATCAATGAGCAAGATTATTTACGTATGCGATTCGTTGAACAAATTTTTTATTTTTATTTTACTCATTTCGTAGAAGTTCTTTTTCACAATTCGTACAAACCATAAAATTATCGGTAACAATGATGCTTGAAGAATAAACCTGGGACAACTGTATACGGGTCACAACTCATAGGCTGTTTGAAGTACGTAGTGGATTACTGCCATGTGGTATTTAAGCTCATGTGCAGAGATAAATGTTCGGGGGACCAACGAATCTTATATCGTCCTGGCGTCCATCAACGCATTTTCCTTCCTCGCAAACCTGGAAAGAATTTACTCATTATTATTTATTTTGTGAACTTTCTTCAAAATTTACAAATCTCGTTTTATCGTTTATTATATTTTAATTTTGACACTTGCCTTCATATGTCCACATTCCATTCCATTCATAGGTTTACCTTCAAATACCCCGCGATAACGCCTACGGCCGAGGCCTAAAGCGCAATGTAATTCCGTGCATTTGGTGCTCCACTTCTTAGGGCGGGTCTAAAAATATATCAATGTTAACATTTTCTTTAACGATCAAAAAGTGAAATGAGCGAAGATAAGTCACTGTTACAATTTGAAACTTTCGTGCGTGTCAAAATATCGTATAAAATAAGATGTACTCACTATACAAGCTCCTACGTAATTCTTTCCTTTTATGGCTTTACATTGGTCACTGGCGTTCGGTATTTTAATTGGCTGTCAAGTGATTCCATCATGAAACGATCAACGAATATTGTTATCAATTATTTGCAAGGAAAACTGGTTGCAGGAATCTTTCATTCAACAGCAAACGAATTTATGCTATTATGCGGGCAAAAAATATAATTTTTACGTTCCTCATCTATCGTAAATAATATGTATTAGATATTTAGATACATTACTATAGAAACATATGTGAATAAAAATGCAAACAAAATACGTAATCAACTTTTTGAAGACAATATTTAATAACAGATGTTTGTGACATTTGTACAAGATACATTGGAAATGTGAAAACTTTCATTATTTTCATGCAAATGAAAATATTTATTGTAATCTCCACATACAGAGGGTGGCCAAATTATTATACTCAAAATTGAATTTTGTTAGTGATGTTTGAAAGACTGTATCTCAGTGAAAAATGGTCGTATCAAGATGAAAAAAGCATTTTGAAGCTCCAAGATTCTAGTTTTCAGTCTCCTAGTCAAGAAATTTAATGCGCTACGGATATCACCCAATCATAAGAAATAGCGCGAATAAATTTTGCCAAATTTGGTCTATTATTTGTTTTCATGCACGGCCTTAAACATTTTTTTAGTTAAACAAATATATGGACCAGATAGCCTATTATTTCAGCTTCAATTTGCTTTTTTATTTATCTCTTTACGTCAATTTTTGGCCGAGATATCCGACTTTTAATGAAAAAGGGTCCTTTTGCCTTTGTTCATCAATATTTAGCAACCAATGAACGCACCGAATGAGTCAGGAAAAACGATTCAAATACATTATTTACATGGGTTCTAAAGTCATTATATATTTCTTTAATACTAGTAAGTGTATTTCCCCGCCACCAGTTTGAAAATCATAACATTTATGCGTTGCCATACTAATGATAGGTCAATTACAATAAAAACAATAACATTCTTGCCATAATAAGTTAATTATCAGCCATCTCTTCCACAGATTGTGATGAATTTTTGTTTGAGTGTAATAATTTGGCCACCCGCTGTATTTATCAATACGCGGTAAATTTAACTAAAACAACGAAAAAAGTCTCGGTTTTATACTTTTTTGAACTCGATGTCGAAGATAAAACAAACATTTTTTTCCAAACAAGGCGAAAGGACCCGTTTTCCTTAAAAGACGGATATCTCAGCCAAAAATTGACGTAAAGGGATAAACAAAAAAAAAATTGAGGCTGAAACAATAGGCTATCTGGTCCATGTATATGTTTAACTAAAAAAATTGTCTAAGATCGTGGATCAAAACAAAAAATAGACAAAATTTAGCAAAATTTCTTCGCGCTATTTCTTATGATTGCGTAGTCACCATAGCTCATTAAATTTTTGGGCTGGGAGATCTCAAAACTAGAATCTTGGAGCTTCAAAATGCATTTTTTTTAATCTCCACGCGACCATTTTTCACTGAGATACAGTCTTCCAAACATCCCTAACAAAATTCAAGTTTGAGTATAATAATTTGGCCACCTTCTGCACATAATGGTGTATAACTTACCGACCAAGAGTGAACATACGGCGCAATGAACAAAATCAAACATGAGAATAGAAATAGCTCTTTACATGACATATTGACGAATAAATGTACAAAGATGCAATAATATGCTGTAGGAAATTCGTTTGAGTATGACAAACTGCGAACTAACTGTAAAGGTTCTGGAGTAAAGGTTACGTATAAATACGATTTTTTAAACGAGTTTCAACGTCGCAAATCGCTATCATTGGCTAACAGAATGTAAATTCGACTAAGATTATATCTGTTTTTTCCTACTTCGTGTCTCATAAAAAATATACGAGTACGAGCAGATATCTACGTGACTAAGATAAAGCGACGAGACGGCGACGAATATACGCTTTAGAATTAGTTATTTATTTAAAATCAACGTCCTATTGAATACGACAGTATTAATCGTGATTTAATTCAGGATTGAGAATGATTGAAAAATCGAATGGAGGTATATTCAGTCGTACTTCCATAATGACCAATGCGTACACTCTTGGACTGCAAACTGTCGAAGCTCGGGAAGGAACTAAAGAAAGATCGAGTTACTTTTCTAAACCAAGCGTATCACGAAGTATTAAAATTCCGCCCAAGTGAAACAAGCAATGTTAGAAGGAACGTTAGAAGAATAAAAAGATACAACACTTTAATTAACTGTAATAACTTTGATTTCGCTGATTTGCACGGATATTGTTTTATAAAAGTGATAAATTCGTCGAAAATATTTAAGTAATTCCCGAAGTTAACTCAGAAATTAAAAACTGCTGACTTGATTGGTGTTGACTTAGCAACTTGGGAATTGTAACTGTTTTTGAAAAAGCTCAGGAACAACCCTAAAATATTTCTTCTTTTTTCAAAGTGGGAGGGGCAACGTTTCAAGAGTTATTCGTGTATTTTCATTGTTTCGAGGGATGAAGGCTCGCGGAAAGTGGAGAGCGTTTTCTACCCAGTTAGTACGGGGTATCGCGGAAAAACTAAATGGTCAACCTCCATTTAGTTTAGGGTGAGTAATAAACTTGTTTGCTATCAATCGACTCGACGGTCTTTCGCCGGTTCGGCTCTCCCTATTCTACTAATCGAACCCTGCTGTTTGTTTCTACTAAATTTAATTCTTGGTTAATTCTTAATTTACAAAATTAAGCGAGGCTCAAACCAAAATCATTAAAGAAATAAAAATGAGAGTTCTGCCAGCCAACGAAACACGGTCACGGTGGATGTAAGGAATGATAAATAAAGAAAAATTCCTGCTTCGAAGATTATGCGCACATGTAAATATACCAACACAAGATATTATCTATTTTCGTGTTTAGCGCTTTCACAAGGTCAAGTAAAGTTTACGGTTATAATATTGCGAGGTATTTTTACTCGACGCGTCCTATTGTTTTATCAAGGTGGACTCTCCGACACAACACCGCAGCGGTCGTTAGAGGATTGTGCGGTAAAATTGGGTACATTGCAATTGATTTTTTTTTTACTTTGAATCTTCGGTTAAATCTCCGTTAAGGCCTTATGACTTATTCGATGTTTTTGAAATTTGGCATATTGTTTATTTATATTTTTGACTGCTACAGCTAATTTTTTTTTTATAAATGAAAAATGGCTGATTTATTGTGCAGTCTTCGGGGAAGTAGGCATCGCGAGTTGTTTATCGGTGGGGCTTCTAGTTCTTGTATTCATTCGAAAAAAAAACAATTACAGATTGTTTATTAATGTTATAATTAGTCGGTGGATCTATAAAAAGGGAACAAAAAACGCGGATTGAGACACGTTATAAAAAAAACTTTGCAATTTTTGCTACATTTTGCTACATTTGTAGAAAGTAATGGTATAGAAAAGATGCGTGCAAAATTTCAGGGTAATTGATGAAACTCTTTTTTATTTATCTGCCCCACCGATGTGAAAAACACGTTTAAAGTTTTGACGGCGCGTGAGCGCTCAGTATAGGAGGGACGCGATTACACGTTGTAACACGAGTAATACTGTGAATTCAGTTTTATAATTGCGCATACTAATATTTTATGAAATAAAAAAATATTGATTTTTTGAAAATTCTATATGAGTCTCATTTGTCCTTTCTCATTCCACTGACTTACTCGAAGTTCGCTGACCTATGTTTAACATCCGGATTCGTCGGCCAACGGCTTATTACACTCTGCTGAAATCGTCCAGGACACAGGCAACTGTAGAAAACTCACGACGAGTAAGCGGTCACCGCTTCAGGAAGTGGCAGAATGAAAGTCGGCCATGTTAAAAAGAAATCTGAGACCGTGAGGTCCGAACTCGCGTCATCGTTCCGTGGAATGGTTCATATACATGGGACGGTTAGTAAAGTAAGAGAGAGAGAGAGAGAGAGAGAGGGGATGGGGCGAACCATGCGGGGGCCGAAGTTGAGGAGAAAAAGCTCGCATCAGAGGTTTCTCGTAGTTCTTGGTCGAACGGACCCACACATCGGCTTTCGTGACTTCTTTCCTCACGACCGGTCGCTCTATACACCAACAATATGCCACTGTTGGCGAAACTTTTTTCCTCCTACCCGGGTCGTGGTATATATTTACTTTTAATTACACGAAACCGATGAAACTTTGCACCATTAAATGTACCTCTCTCTCACTCCGGTTGTGGAGCACCGGACGAACCCAAAGAACAGAGAGAGTATAAACTATCCCGGCTGCGAGAGTTAGGATTTTGATGCAAAAAAAAAAAGAAAAGGACAATTTATAACATTGCTCGAGTTTCAAACGAATTTAAACGAATGAAAGATTACATGTTGAGACTTTTATTACAGAAGAGAAAGTTTCACTGATCCTTCGTAGTGTATGAATAATTTACGCTACTCGGAGAGCTAATGGGAGATTGGACGAAAAAAAAAAGATTTGAAACGAATTCAGCATGCGCTATAACGAACGTCAAAAAGAAAAAACTTGTTGTACCAAATGAAACGTAAAAATCAGTTTAAAAAACTGTCTCTTTCGGTACGAAATGATTTTATTTCAGTAGAGTAAAGATCTATTGTAATGGAAAAAATTTAAGGAAAATTCGTTGAACGTGAACGTTTTGAATTCGTGGTTAAAAGTCTACTGGCTCACTTTGCCACTATCTGGGATTCGTATTGCGTATGCAGTTTTTTCGTGGCATTTAATGAGAAAAGTATATAGTCTGCGAGTGTCATGTAGATAAGTATATATGCTCTGTGACGTCAGGAAGTACCCGGGGTCCTCCCGGCTTCCGGCCAGTAGTTAATCTTACAGGATTCCGCACTACCCGGACTTCTCTCATTTCCAGTGAACACAATCAGCCTAGATGGCACGAGTCTGTAATGTGTCCGTCGTCCAACGGCTCTTTGCTATACTTATTTGCCTCGTGTCCGCAACGACGAGGTTGCATTATCAGATTAAAGGACCCGAAGGCACTCAGACGAGGCACTTGGTGACTTCTTTCACGACGACCGTCCTCCCTCTCTTCCCGACTCTCGCCGCTTATTTCCCAGGACAAGGTGAGTTCCATCGCTGACCTTGCCGACAAAAAACCGTAACTTTGTCGTTTCCATTCTCACTGTGTATCGTGGCTCGCTGAGATCCTCCAGCTTCGTTCAACAATGCTGCTCCGTCTACCACGAGCTGGTAGATATTATCCTCGGAAATACATTCGATACCTCGAATCCCAGATAAGATGGAACGGTGATAATATTGAGAGTAAGAAAATGCGTGCGAAAATTCGAAGATGACGATAGATATGAAAAGATAATGTGACGAAGAGGTGAAGAAATGAAGACGAAGTTGATAAGGATGGGAGGAAAACTAAGATGACGATGAAAAATTAAGAAGAACAAATTGTTAATGAGAATAACGCGGGGAATCTGAGCAAGAAATTATCGATTCGTTTTTCGCTCGAAAAACGGAATGGATTTTACGAAGTCCTGTCATGAAAGAGGAGAAAGCATTGTGCTCGATCGCAACCTCCTACATCGGTATTTGTCGCGTACCGTACAGAGAATATTTTGCGAACGTATTTTGAGCGCCTCGGACGAAAACGAAAAAAAAAAGGAAACTACAACGCGCAGCGATATTCACGACGAAGAGGATTGGCGAGAGAGATCGCGCCGGTGTTCGTAGAAGGGGTGTTCCAATTAAACCGCCACGTTGTACGTGATATTAGTTGGATGTTGACAGTGGAGCCGATAAGATCTCGAAGGGGTTGGAGACGCGCTAGACCGTGCTTATTATTCATTACACTTTGAAGCACGAAAAGCTTCCGCGATGCTGCTTGAACCCGCAGATTTTTCACGGAGGTGCAACATTATTTTTTCGTTTTTTTTTTCACTTTTCTTTAAAGATGGCTTCCGGAAAGGTTCGTGCACGATTTTCCCCGCATATACATTGCGTATATACGTATATACGGGCGGTGAAAGTAAAAAATTTCGACGTCAGCAAAGTCTCGCGGGAAATGATATTTTCTTTCCCGATGGTCCTGGTATCGACTTTGCTAGCATTTCTCACATTATATCTATATACGTAATACAGTAATATACATATACATGTAAATACATCGACTTTTTCAAGATTCGCCAAGTGCGGCTTTGCTTGTTGGGCAAAAGCAAGCAAAACCCCTCGGGTCCTCGTTTGTCTCTGGATATTGAAACGGTAAACGGGGTGGAAGGGCGCGAAGCGAAGATAGCGAGATAGACGAAGACGGGATACATACGTATATACGCGTATATTCTCCCTTGCGAATCCTTACTACAAAGGGAATCGAGTCTCCGGCGTTCCGTCGAATCGCTCTGCCGTTTTGTTTATTCGTAAACAGGCTTTGTGCGAACGTTACTACGCGTGTACTACGCTAGGGATGAGTTCCGGGGTGAAACGGAATACTCTTGAAAAATTATGAATTTCATACGAATATCAGAAATCTTAAGAAAAATTTCACGGTGAAACCGTTCGATCGAAATCGTTGCTTGCTGTCGATCATAAGAAACCAATCATCTTTTCCATTTTTGAAAAAAATCGTTCTAGTCGATTTTGAGACTTCTCGAGGTGCAACTTTCGTACGTTCGAAAATCCTCTTTTCTATACAATAGACCATTTTGCCCCAGGGTTCATTTTACTCTGCTCTAGCTCATATGTGCGCGCTCGCTCGTCACATAAGATTATTTACATACTCATAGAGCGTTCCCTGTACTGCCTGAGAATGTGTTTACATATGTATACATATATATAATACATGGAAGAATTTACCGCAGAATTCTCTGCCGAGTTCCCACTGGCAATGTGCATCTCGGGTACTCACGTACATTGTGTACACGAAGCTTTTACGGAGGTATTCACGGGACCCGTCGTAGCGTTCAGGAACGAGAAAACGCGCGTTCACGCATCCACACGGAAGATCGCGAGGGAGGTAATAAGTTTCCTTGGGAATACCCCCGTCGGACCGTTGGATACTTTATTCCGTTTTGCATCGAGTTATATATCTCACTGGGCACGAGGGAGGGGGTAGAGCTACGAGCGATATATTTCTCCAAGGTAGCCAAAAGGCAGAAAGGGAATACGTGAGAACGGCCGATAGAGGGCAACGACGTTGTATCGAATGGCTCTCAGCGACTATACAGGTATCTCTACGGACTCGAACACTAAATGCCTCTGTCGTATCGATACTCGACGCGAGAAATTGCTATTTCTCCGGGAACGTTTCGATACGTAAAACTACCCTATATTCAACGTTTCTTTTTTAATTACGAAACAATTCGCGCGGACCGCATTTTCGAATGTTGCTCGAAAAATATATTTCGATAGACTGCAGTTTTCTTTATAATTGGACGTGAGTAATTAAATTAAATTTTGCAACGTGTAACGACAAATTATGTTCGATTTTAATAAACTTAATTTCATTCAAAAATATATTTGCGATTAATATATTTACTTTTAGGAAGGAAGCTGGTTGTAAAGTAAAAGAAAATGGCGATGTTTTTACGCAGAAAATGTCTTGGCACGGGTTGGGCGTTTAGTCCTTTGAGAACCGCGAAAAAAGGAGAGTGTGAGAAAGGGGCGGAAAAGCGACGGCGCGAGAGGTCATATTCTCCGGAAAAGATGTTTTAATGGACGAAATAAAAGTTTTGTATGGCACGGACGTCTTTGTCGTATATTTTCTCTCGTGGCATGTCTGTGGAAGAGAAACGAGTGTCGAGTGTTGCGAACTACTGAAAATGGTCGTGGTGTATATCGCAATAAGGCCATTGGTACGTTAGTGCGCGCGGTCGCTGCACATAAGCTTCGTGGCGAAAAAGAAAAAGAAACGGGAAAAAAGAAAAAATGGAACGAGAAAGGACGGGATAAGCTTTGAGCCGGAGGCGGAAAAAGGAACGAACGTCACGGAAAACTGTGGCAGAGCTTCGTTAACGACAACGACGTTCTCCCCGTCACTTATCGTTTCCAACGAGGTCATTGATTATCGACAAAATGATAAAAGACTTGGCGACCGAATTCGAAAATGTGAATTACGTAGCTACGATGATGTACCCTAAAATTTTAAAAATCATCGAAACAATTACTACTCGAACATTGTACGAATTCATTAGTCGAGTTTATTAATTAGCATCCAAGATGCATCATTTTTATCGACAATGGCGACAATTTTTCAATGGCGTTGATTACGATATTAAAACAAAATAAAAATTCATGTCTTTCGGTAATACGAAGCAATTTCCAGGATTAAATTCATTCGATTTGTTCAACATCGTAAACTCTTAATTATGAATACAAAACTTACGATTGGAAACGCCGTATATTCGTGAAATCTCGACGATGCGTATCGCGATAGATATATATTCGTCATCAGGAATGACGCAGCACGTCGAACCCGCGTTTTCGATCTTTCGTCCCCTCCTGCGTCCTATATTCCACATCGTTGAGTGCTTTAGGTCAGATCTCTTATTCTCCTTTTTATACCGGGCAAATGTTTTCTATTCGGATTCGTTCCCTTGGAAAATAACACGAGAGAATTGACGTGGAACGAGTATTTTCTGAATATAAATTGCTATATATATGCAATCTCTCTCTCTCTCTCTCTATATATATATATATATATATATATATTATATATACGGAAGATTCTCGTGCAGTGGTTTTTGGTCCACTGACATTTGTCTCGCTCTCTCGTTGCTCGGCCTTCTTGCGCGGAGTCGTCCGGAATAAAAGTACATTCGTTCGTCCGTAACGCCGACGGTAAGCGACATGTAAAAGCTCCGATTGTACGGATCCACGGTTAAAGTTCAGATTTATTCAAAGGGGGCCTTTTTGTCGACGCGCTCGTTGAAAAAGTGCACGCTTGACCATCCTGCCGGCTTTTATAACCCGGGAAATTATCATTAGAGTCGTTTACCTCTTCGGCCATAATTCATGATGTTAATTTTTGTCGCTCGACGGCTCTCGCGCGACAGCATTCCGCGTGACGAGTGACGCCATTAAAGTGCTCGTAGGAAATCCTAGACTAGACAATCAGCGGTCCCTCGTGCATATAAATGTATATATCTATATACACGCCTATAGACCCTGCCATATATATATATATATATATATATTTAAACGAACACGCCCCGAAGCTTTCGGCCGTTATTGCTGATAATAAGGTACACCGGGAATGCAGTTAGCGTATAGCTTACGGGGTACCGTTAACCTACATGCAAAACATCATCTGGCCAGGCCTCCCCCCGCTGCCATACCATAAGAGGATAGTTGTCGGATAGTTGCTTCACTCGTTGGTACACTGCGCGGATCGAGGTGGGATCTCGTTGGTCTACGAAATGAGACGGTGCTGCAGCTACGGAGATACTCGGGTCTATACGTATAAGCCGAGGGAGCTGTAGATCTTATATATGTGTAAGTGGGGGGTGGGGGCGCATCTGTACGTGTATACGCCACCTCTTCACCAACCCCAAACCACCCATTGAATCACTCGTAATCTCCTGCGCAACGTATTACGTTCGTGAATACGTTGTCGCTTCAACAAACCGTCGTGGTAGTACGTGCCATGTTTTCTAATCATTTAACCCTCGGAAAAGTGAAAACGTAATATTGTTGTTACTATAATTTGTTGACAGTCTGTGCAGGATATTGAAAGATGTATTCCGGAGATAAGTTGTTAACGAGCTTGAAACATCAATTTTAAAACAACTTTTATTTATCTATTCCAGAATAAATTTGATTCCAATATCCGATTTTATTACCGCGAAAGAAAAATAAATGATTAAACAGTACCTCGAAATACCTAGATAATTCAAAAATATTCGATCGAACAACATGATTTTATCGTTAGAGAACGAAATATAAATGAATTATCGCGTGACAATTTCGTCTCCGAAGTATAGCAAAAACGCATATAAAGACGAAACATATTTAAAAAATATTAAACTAAAATTGTTATTCGCGGCGTTGACCACCTCGACGCGGAAAGCCCTGTACACGGTTCGCGAGGACACACATGTCGGATTTTTACAAACGACCCATTGCCCCTTTACGAGGTAGTTCACCGTATTATACGACGAGGCAAACCTCTCGTTGTCCGATAGTGTGCGAACGTTGAGAAGAAAGGGATGCGATAGAGAGGATGCGAGCCGTGGGAGGAGGGGGTGCTTGGAAATCCCGTCGCATCCTCGTAGTCTACCTTATCTATGCACACGCTATACACAACCGAGTATACACGGACACGCGGATTCAGAGTTTCAAGATGGCCATCGATCATCGTGGTCTATCCATTGTTACACGCTCACTGAATCGTACGGCAAAAACACGGAGGCGCGAAGACCGACCAATGATAGTCACCGCCTATATTGATACCCATCAGCATTAAAAAGGTCAAGGGACAAAGGGGAAAAGGGGCAGAGAGGTTTACTCGATTTTGAATGTTTGCTCGAATTCCTCGGACTTTGTTCGATTGTTTCATTACGTTGGTTTGTCCACGTAAACACGCGTATAAGCCTATAGATGAGTTCATACAGACGTGCATAGAAATATGGTTTCACTGGTGTGAAACTTATGCACACCCCGCGAGAGACTGGGTGAAAGTTTGGACAAACCGAGCCAAGGGACCATTCACGAGTATCCACGTCGTTTATCCAAGATTTTGTTTGTTTCTTTTCGCGTTTCCTCTTTCTTCTCCTCAGCTCCTACGTTGTCTCTTCGTTCTCTCGTCTATGTATCGCGCCTAAGCCAACTTTACGTCCTCCGCGCATCGGAGATCGACGGAGCTTGATACGACGAGGAGCCTCCTCTTGTTCGGAGTCTGAACGACACGGGGCAGTTACTACTGGCCCGATCTTCGGAACCGCACGAAAAGACGCGAGGATGGGAGGATGGGTGTGTTGTATATGTCTTTGGGGAGAGTTCACGAGGCTTCGAAGTGTCCCACACACGCGAGTCTTAGTCAGCTTCCATCCTTGTCCTTCGTCAGAAGGACAAGGAGATGGGACGAGATTTTCCGGATGGGCCGGGCCAAGGGGTACTGGAAGCTTTTGGAAACTCCGGGCGCACACCCTCCGGGGGCCAATGCCGGAACGGGAAGAAGAAGAAGAAGAAGAACACGAGAGTGGAAGATAGGGACGAGAGACTCGAGTCGAGACTGGGCTAATACTAGGGATAATGCCCACGGGGCAAGGGAACCCGTTTGATGTGGCTCTCACGGCATCGTGCTTATATATATATATATATATGTATATAAGTATGTATTGGGTCGAGCGTGTGGGACGAGGGCCTCGTTGGAATTGCTGAAAAGCTTAGGCAGGCCTTGCGTCTATTCGTCCGTTTGCCGCAGAGAACTAACCCTATACGATTCTATATACGTGTATGTATGTATATGCGAATCAACATTTGCAGAGATAGACGAGTTTATATTAATACCGCGAGATGTTTACGGATATGCTTTTAATGCCTCGCTCGTAGGCCACCACACTCACGGTACCGACATTCGCATATCCGGAGGCTCTCCACCGAAGTTATGAAAATATGAATATTCCAGGAGATTTTTTATGTGTTTTTTTTTTAAATATATATATGTAATTTTTTTTTTTATTAGGAAGTCTCCTTTTATGCCGAGGAACCATGGGCTAAAACCTCGCGAGGTCGTTCGAGCATACGTGACTCGCACTTTTACATCATGAAAGTGTATGTAATATTTAGTATGCGCGGACCTTTGATGTTCGATGGTGCTTCATTCGAGAAATGAAGTATGATTGAGGACGGTGGACCGAGCGCGAAGAGGAAGAGAATTGAATTGAATCTCGGTGCGTTCATCTTAGTTTTTTTATGAAAATGTTTTTTTTTTTTAAGTTATTTGTGTCCAGGATAATTATTGACAAACATCGGCATTGGTTAGTTTATCGTTATTGATATAAGGATTTATTTAATATAAAAAAAAACCAAACCATGCAGGATTTTCTGTGAGTATTGATAATTTCATTTTTTGAGATAGTTTAAGGGGCAAGGAATGTGGGATTAAGCCTTTATAGATTTTCCACGCCATTTACGATGTGCTAACGATTATCGACAACCTGTCGATATATTTTAATTATTTATTATTCGCGTTGAAATTAATTTCAGTCGAGAAAAAAGATATCAATGGAGAGAGAAATTTGTGCCTCTATGTATTTATTCAACAAGAACTTATTTCTTTGCACAGTGGGGGAGACATGTATTGAACATGGACACAGACAGAAACACACACAGCTCATCCAACGTTTGCGTCTTCTCGTAAAGCTTCTCTCCTCTCGCAGTATTTTATCAAGATTTTTAATGAAAGCAGCTAATAAATGTTCGCGAAATGTCTGCGAGCTACCGGTTTTAAGCGAGATTTATTTTACGACCTTATATATATATATATACTCTACTTTTCGACAAGACTCCGCTTTAAATTCATTAAACACGCGGACCGAGAATAAAAGGGATGTTTCCTTTTTTTGTCGTGGAAGTCCGCCCTGGTAGTCGGACGTAGCAAGTTATTCGCCCTTGTTGCATCATCGTTATCTACATATCGTATTATTTTCACAGGACAAACCAAGAAGATTAATAAAAATTAAGTTTTACTTTTCAACGAAACACTCGCGAATAAGACAACGAAAATAGTTTTACTTGTTGTTAGTAAGTTAGCTTGAGTTTTACGTGCGCCGAAATTAATTTACATCCGACATCTTGAAATAAATTTCGCGACAGAAATCAGTTTCGGGCAAATATTAAAACATTCTCGCAATGGCATTCGATGTTTTACAGTAGAAAATATAAAAAATATAAAATTATTGGGCCAATTAATGATAATAAATAATCAGATGTGGGTAAAAATAGTCCAATATCTGAAATGATCGATATTTCTATAAATGAATAATTTGCCGATAATACAAAGTAGTTTTTTTTTCCATTATCCCGTCAGCTTGTACAGTTTCTTGGTAGAAAAAGCGGACAAGCTCAGAAATTACTCCGTTTTGACAGCTGCCTCCGTACCAGAGAGGGTCGTAAGCTGCGACATGCTAATCCCGATCAAAACTTCATCGCGTAATCATCAAAGTTTCGGTTTTAGCCAAGTTAACGGCTGGTGACGTACAATGGCTTGTAACTTTACAAGAGACATGTACCTTTGCCTCATACACGTATATATATCACGATATAACGCTACCGTCTGTGGCCTATACCTGGCTTTTGGCTTGCCAGGATCGCGAGTTCGGATGCAAATTACTATTTCCATCCGCTCGTTCGCGAAGACACTGAACAGAACCGGACGAAATATAATTCTCATGAGGGAAAACGAGCAAAGACAGAATGAGAGAGAGAGAGAGAGAGAGAAGGGGGGGGAGAACTCACGATGCATCAGCTGGTGCGAATGCACTGTATCTACTAATATACACAAGGTGCGCGTCTGCGAAATCCCGACATTGCGTGACTTTCGTTTTATCATGAAAAAACAAAATGAAAGATACTTTAAAATTGAAGGAAAATGCTACTGTCCAGAAAAAAAGAGATCAGTTCGTTATATCAACGAACTTGTGTATTACTTAAATATATATAAATAAAATCAACGGAGGGCCGATATCGTATAATATTATGATTTTTTTTTTCGAAGCGAGTCAATTATTTTAATATTGTATTACAATTTTGTGATATAATCGAATATAATAAAGCAAAATCAAATCTGGTTAATCTGGTTAGTAACTTAATACAATTTTATCACTGTACGCTTTTTTAATTTCTCAGCTTCCCTTCGATCGCTCGTAATATAACGCCCGTCGCGTTAACGTTCTTCGCATAGGAAATTACGCCGTAATTTTGAAATTTCATTTTCACAGAGTGCAAAGCCCTTCTAATGCAAGGCACTTTGCCGCGGTGCGAGCGGTGTGTTTATCGAGCAGAGATTTTCGAGGGTGCATGCAGCACACATACATTATTATTATACACATATACACACACATATATACGAGAGGTAAAGAGACGGCTGTGCGAAGTCGTGAAAGTTTCCCAACGACTAAGGGAGACGAAGATTTCATCACCATTCGGTCTACGGTTATTTCGCTGCGTGCCGTCTATATACTCTGTAGCTCGTATATGCTACGCATATACCACCCTAAATTCCATTCCATACACATCTCCGATTCGCACGAAAGAATCACAACTTTAGACCCAGGATCCAACCCCGCAAGCTTCTGGCAGTCGCACTGCCGTTCATCGAGACTAATAATGAAATCCTCTTCCTTTTCATCTTCCCCAGGAACAATTTATTCCAGAATAACAACCCGAATTTCCTGCAACGAGAGATAAGTGCCCAAAATGCCAAAACACGCCTTTAACTTTCGTCCCTTTTCCGCACCGAGTGATACAAACCGGTAAAGGAGAAAGAAAATGCAACGAAAGCAGAAATAATAGAAATGGAATTGTCGAGCCAGTGTGTTCCCAGGGATGGCGGGTTTTTGTGCGGTTGGAAAATCGAGTTGTCGGTAGATAAGAAAATTGCTGAACAACCATCGGACTTATATCTCAAAAAAGAATAATCGTGTATATATGTGTGTGTGTTAACTATATAGATTCGGATCTATATCCTCCCACTTTCCAGCAATATGTGCCTATATACATATATAGCTGGAAAATCGGAGGATTTTGAGGGAAGCGGATTGATTTGTGGAACGAAATTGGGGATCGCCGCACGTTGGTTATGGGGAGCGAGGGAGGAGGTGAAGGTCCGTCGAGGAAAGGAATAAAGAGCGGGCAAGAGTGAAGGGGATCGAGAAAGGTCCGAAGAGTTCCTTCGTGGACTAATGCGTTTCTCATCCGGGATTACGTAGCTTTCCGGCTATCCGCGTGACGTCCGATGTCTTCTATACATATATGTGTCCTAGACTTACCCTCTCCCTCTCTCTTTCGAGACGCGCGTGCTCTCGGTCTTTTCAGGATCGTCAGACCCATATATCGAATGTCTCGACTTTTCGTACCTTCCATCCGTTATCCTCTTTTATACCATGGTCAATCGTACGACGTTATACGCCGGTCAGCACGAGCTATACATTCCGACAGACTCGATTCCTTACAGTAGATATATAGTATTACGTATTAGGGTGAGAATACGTCCGGATAATATAACCGATCACTGAACAGTGAATTGACGAATGTTCTTCGTGATTTGTGGATCATTTCCGAAATGTTTTCTTTCTTGAATTTAACGTCGAGAGAATATCGGGATTCAGGGACAGCCTTAGCCGTTGAATAAACATAGGTAGTGGCAAAGATGGATGAATTTTTATCATAAAAAAATCCCACAAGAATTTATTTTTCTTCCAATCGTTTATTCTTTTACGGTACTTATATCTTTTTTTCGGAATACGCTATAGGTATAAACAAATTTTGGTTTTTCACAATTTATCGATCGTGGATCTAAATTTAAACAAATATATAAATATATGCATTTTTAAGGGTGGCTCATTAATGTTCCTACGCTTTCCCACATTATCGCCAGCTGATAGGGCAGACGAGAATTTCACAGCGAATCGCCTTCACGACGGAAGACGAAGAAGGCGTGCTCACTCGTCTCATGGCAATTAGTTCAAGCTCTTCCAGCGATAAAAGTGAGAATGAGAGAGGGTGAGGTGAAAGAGAAAATGGTGTGCCAAAGACGAGCGAGGGTGGGTGAAGGACGGGTGGCGAAGAAGAAGAAGAAGAAGAAGAAGAAGAAGGGAGCGGGGGCGGGGATAGAGGTCGGAAACTACGTGAGGAATATAACGACGAGTTTCCGGGGGTTTCTAAAATAGCTGTGCGTTCCACTCCCTGTATATTCGTAGCCGTTAGAAGAGAGCGCCTCTTATATACATATATATATATATATATATAGCAGAGCAAGAAGGAGGAAAGACGGTTGGGGAGAAAAGACGTCGTGATCGATGGGGTGCCTGAGAGTTGGCGAAACGGTCCATCAACAGTACTCTTTCACCCTCTGTCTCCGTCTTTCGCTTTTACGACGTCTGTTTTCCCTCGAAATTGGCTGGGCCATTGCAAGGTGGCGCGTAGGACGCAGATGAAAAGAGTTAGCTATAGTAATTAGAACACGTTCCTTCTTGCCGTATCTAATAAGGCGTAGCGGTGCTTCCCTACATAGGAACAAGAAAGTAACACACGACTCTCGATATCACATAGTGAATATTATTGAAACGAAGAAGAGATGTATATATATATATATATCGCTGTATCGCTGTTGTTGTTTGAGATCAAAGTGAAGTTCGTGACCCGCAAGCACTTGCCTCCTTAAGGAGCTTTAACAATGTCGCAAAAGTAGGCCGAGCCTCGTTATCGGATCCTCATAGGACATACTAAACACCCACACACAGATATATATATATACATATATATCTGTGTGATAAACCGCCAGAGCCGCCTGAAATGCGAATTTTTCTATTTCTTTTGTCGTCGATAACGATCCTACGATACTTTGGTCCCGTGCAGCGCGCGTATAGATTTTCGATTTTCCAGAATGCGGGGTTTATAGGGTGGCAGGGGCAGATGAAATGCCGCAAGCCCTGGCGTTTTTTCACACTGAATGCAATCATCCTTTGAGAGAAAGAGAGAGGAAAGGTAGAGAGCGAAGAACGTACATTCGACCGAGAATCCTCGACGAAACTTCGGGGGATTAATAATCGATGGTCGGAAAAGCCGCGAACACAAACTAGGTCGCAACAAAATGTATATAGGATTTCTTCGATGGAATTTCAGTTTTTCTTTTATAGAATTCCTTATTGTAATAAATAAGATAATGATGAAAAAATAAAATGAAATTCATTGTTATAATAAATAATAATGAATTTGAAGTTATCACTTCGTTCGATCAAATTTATGTTCACGGGCGTTCGAACAACTTTTCACCCCGGACAATAAATACCATATGTCGTTGCTCGACTCATACTTTGAATCATTGAGTCGAATGATCGGTAAAAATACCGAGGATTTAGTTGGGATAATTAAGCGTTCGTTTCAGCAGCCGTAGAATGAACGTTTGATCGGTATAACTATATTTGCATGCCGAGCACATACAATCGCAACGATGTGTGCGAATATCGATTTTTATCGATTTTTACCGATGTTTACCTAGTTTTATGCACGAAAAAATAAAAATACGAAGTTTTCTCATTACCCTACGATGTAAAAGGCTACACATTTTTTTAGTTCCTTCAATTTATCAATTTTTTGCGATATTCGACCTTCGGTACACAACGACCCACCCGCACATTTTTCACATAGCATCGCGATTAGTTATAATTAAATTTTTAACCCCGTACCAATCGCATTCTTCGGAAACTAAGATCGATAAATGTAATCCCGAAAGAGGTCTTCGGGAGACTTCCCGAGGATATATATTTAACGGAACTTTATTATTAAACGATACAGTTATTTTGTTTCGGCACAGCAATTTATAGCTCGAAAGTCCAAAAAACGTGATCGTTCACAGTTTTATTTTCGATTTATGCCTATTAATTTCGAAGGTCAGAGAGATAACCATGATTTTCCTATTTTACGAGAAATTTCCGACGAAAGTATATCTACCCATGAGTCATTTGTGAGAAATAAAATTTTGCCCATGCGAGGTCCTAGACATACCATCCGTTTTTAGCTTTCCGATACCATCGAACAGAAATCGTAACGTTAAACTCTTTTCGTCATTGGCCCATCTTCAACATGTTTCCACGAGCCACGAGATTTGACAGAGGGAACCACGCGCGAGTGTATATTTTATCTATAGTCGTTTAGAAACGATGCTACATTTTTTTCACGGCACACTTTTCCAACTGTCTCTCGCAAAATACATTTGGAATATCGTAACTTTTTTTGCTGGCACCCTTCGGCCGAGAAAGCGGGAGGAAGAGAGAGAGAGAGAGAGAAATAATCGCAAAAGGGAGGGAAAAATTTAAATCGAACGAGGAAGCTTTTTCCATGCCACGATGGAAACGCAGTACGAATTTCAATTCGA
This sequence comes from Netelia virgata, assembly GCA_951802705.1. Lineage (NCBI taxonomy): Eukaryota > Metazoa > Arthropoda > Insecta > Hymenoptera > Ichneumonidae > Netelia > Netelia virgata. The sequence goes on along the minus strand of OX637867.1, from coordinate 26,537,811 downwards.
GGAACAACCACAGTTTCTATATCTGTATACACGCCTTTATAAAATATATATTCGCAGTACTTTCCTTACACACCAAGGGGGCAACGCGATAGAACCATCCCCCTTCCCTCCCCGTTGTACCAGCATCCCTTTCGAAGCAAGAGTTAAATCGTCACGGACCCCGAAGGGGTTTATTGCTCGTGACATATTCAGGAAACTTTTTATTCCAGGCAGACGAGAATGATGCGGGATGTATAGTGGTGTATGTAGAAGAAGAAGGAGACGAAGAAGAAGAAGAAGACGAAAAAAATGAAACTCGAAGAAGAGGGGGTTGGGAATTCATCAGCATTCGAGAGGACGGAAAATATTTTCACGCAGAACGGGTGTGCTGACTATGAAGGGCGCTACGATGATATATATATATATATATAGTTATATGGATATAAAATTTAGTTTCATAGTTTTCTATATCTGCAAGCTGCGAAGTAAATTTTTCTCGGGCAGTCTGAGCGTATTTATATAGCACGGTGCATATGTTATTCCACGAGTAATCAAGGAGACATCGCGTATCAAGTTTTCAACACTCATGCATTATATGTCATAAAAATAGTCGACTAGAAAAGTTGAACACCTTTAACTCTACAGATTTTCGAGGAGCTCGAGGTCGATTAATTTTCATATACAAGATTAACGTTATTACTGCATCGATATTGAGACTCTACAAGAGTCTCAGTCTTAGAGTGAGAAATATGAAAAAAAATCAACTGTACATCCCACTCGTTATTTTATTTTGGCTATAACGAATACACATTGAAAGTGTTGCAGGGGTTCGCGCGATAAAAATATTCGTTATTAAGTAACCGAAGTAAACGATCGATTCAAAGACTGATTGCGCCACGTTACTTCGTTCATACATGAAAGCAGTTCGATTTCAAGCGTCTGGAGGACCCATCGAGTTGAAGGGCTTGAACTTTTCGAAAGATCTATTTTTACGACGTCGAACACGCCGTCGAAATCGCAGGTGAATAAAAAATTTGGTGCCGGATGTCTGGGTGGTTAATCGCAGAATGATCCATACACGCTCTCGATTCTCGATGCTTGAAAAACAAAATCAATTGCAACTTCCTATTCAACCGTAATAGCAACAGTTTCCTTCGTTCGGTTGAATTATCTGCCGAACCAAAAAATTATATATAATCCTTAACCGAATTATTACCGGGAGTCGAGAAGTACATTTTTAATCTGTTTCTATAACCGATCCTTTCATCCCTTATAACTGTAAATTTTTCTCCCCTTCATTCGTCGTACAAAAAGAAACCTATGTATACACATCGCGCCTTTCCGCTCCACAGATTATTTTCGTCCACGGGAGCTTTAAATCTTTTCGACCGGTGATACACGGTACATGTATACACGTGTATTTATGTAGATATATATGTAGCAGGTCGGCACTTTCAAATAAAGTTTACGATCGTAGCGACCGAGTTGATTTATATATGAAAAAACGAGAAGAAGAATAAGAGAATTGCGAGGGAGCATACAATACACGCTAGCTGCGCAGAGAGAGAGAAAGAGAGAGAGAGAGAGAGAGCCTGGGAGTAGGACCTCTTGAAATCCTCTCGTTTTGCAAAAGGTAGGTATTATACATATATATACATATATAAACATATATAAACAGATACATGGGGAGATTGAGATTTGAAGAAAATAAATGGTATTCGGCAATTCGCCTCTATCTGTTTCCTGAAATCAATCTGCGAACTAATTAATAATCCCTATATGTCGAATAATTATTAATAGTAGTTCCTGTTCATAGTTTTTTTTTGTAGTTATTTTCCAACACGGATAACTAAAATATGAAAATTGAAAAATCGAAAAAAAGATCCCATCGTTGTCCCATTATTTAACTAGGCTTAAAAGTTGTGGAATAATTGACAATTTTTTACAAAACAAATTTCAAGAAAATCGATCATTACGTGTTTTTTGAAAACCAACAATTTATATTTGCAACTTGAAAAATTTGTTCGCTATTTTTTATCAAAAGTGCGTTTAAAAATAAAAATTTCAAAAATAACGTCCAATTTGGCCATTTTTTCGTAAAGTTATGAACGTTTTAAAAAAAGTAACGTAATTTTTGAAAAATCGATATCTTGAAAACGGTTCGACAAAAAAAAAATTGAAAAAAATCATGGAGGCCTCTTTCAACCAATACTAGAACATAAAATAGTTTCAAAAGAATCGGAGATGCAAAAGCTAAATGGTGTCCGATCTGGCGTAGAATGCCCCATATATATAGATATAGTCACCATATACTTCCACAACTTATATGTATCATACAGGCGGCCGCTCCTGTGTTTTCCGTGCAATATATATATATACATATATTACTATAACTAACAGGATATGTGATATATACATACCTATACATGTAACGGAGAAAATCCGGGAGATCCTGCAACGCGATATTAGCTACCGTTCTCTATCCGCCCGTGTAAGTTTCGACTCTTGTAAAAGTTTTCAGCACCCAGCTCGTATATAGCCACAGATCGAGCTCTCGTCTTCTCAGCGCGCACTCCGCGGTCTCATCTCTCCTTTTTTGATACGAGAACGAAGAGTCTCGATCTCTTCTTTTACAAATAAATCATGTCGGCGTTTCACTCACCGTTGGTGCACCCTAGCAAGCTCATAATATAGTCGTCATTCGACACGGAGGGTAACAGTTGTTGTCTGATGAGAAATTTCGAGAATTTGAGAAAAGGACGTTCCAAACTTTATTTCACACTTTACTCTTTGACAGCATTTTTTTAATATACGATTTAATAAATTAGTCAGCTGCGTGAAAAAGTTCTTTTCTTCGAAAATTATTTTCGCATAAAACCCCCTATACATACATTGCAAGGGGCTGAAAATCTTCGGGAGCGCGCCAATGCCGATAAAATTTAGCCATCAGACTCCGTGACACGCAAACGGTGAGAGTTTTTCCTTGGGCAAACTTTTTCCAACCGCAGAGACGATGGAAAAACACACGGGGGTTAAAGCGCGCCCCGAGTAAATTCACTTTGTTCCCGGCTCTCCTTCTTAGCACTTTCGCGACATATTCTTGTCTACGTAGGCGCGGTACGTGACATTTGCATACCTTTATACATGAATGTTATGCATTATAAAGCTGGTCAACAAAATCGAAATATTTTCCCTATATAAATTTTCCGTAACTTCAATATTCGACGTACGTGAACCGAAGTTGCTTGGTTATAGAGCGGAGAGACATATATATATATGTATATAAACATATCTATGTATATTTTACGTACGCTCTCGGCTTGGTATACAGGGTTTGCGACAAACCATGAATCTTAATTCGCACCCTCGGTTATATATATAAATACACACACACATATACATATACATATATATATACGAACGTCGTAAAACACTGTATCGTAAAACGTGCAGTAGGTGCATCTACATATACGTATATATATATATATATATCAGGGCTTCGCGGATTCGCGGTAGGTTAAAGACATACGTAGACGTGTTTACCTTTATATATATATATATCCAGACATAAATACATAATATATATACGTAGTACGTACTAGAAGAGCAAAACGTACCGTAAACTATCGCGGAAACGACTCTATTTTCGTCTATCTCTCACCCATCTCTCGGGCCGTAATGGGAGAGAGAGTATGGAAGGCGTCGGTCGAGGCGTGGATACGGGGAGGAGAGGGAGGGAGACACGGAGAGAGAAGGAGAGCAAGCACGTATGCGATCACGCCGCGAGCATCACTACTGGCAGCCTCGGCGAACTCGACTCCACTTCCGCGACGGCGCGAGCACATCGCGAGTTTATATATATATATATATATACACCGACATATAGATGGGTCTCTTTGCCGGACGTGGAATCTCCTAGCTCTGCAAGCTCGATCTCTCTGATGCTCGAATGCCGTGTGAGAGCGAAGCTCTCGACCTCTCCAAGCGATCGTACAAAACGATATTCTGGCAATCGTGTAGTCCTGTGAGAACTCCCCTCCGGCCCCTGTCCGCGCGCCTCCCTTGCGCTACGTTTCAGCGCGCATTTTGCTTTCCCTCTGGAGATAGCTGAAGTTATCAAGCTCGCACATTTACACGTGTGTATATCTGTATATATGTATGTACACGTGTATGGTTGTGAGACTGCGGCAGGAGGACGTTCCCGAAGAAGTTGTAACAAACTTTGAAAGACGAAGAACGAGGATATATATATTCTGGTCTTACATGTATGCGCTACGTGTGATTCATCCATACAGGGAAATTTTTATAGATTCTAAATACGAGACACGTCGATCGGAAAGTCTGCTGGCGTATATATATATATATAGCAGAGCAGTTTGCGAATATTCTCTCAGCGTTTCATTGACTCATTCTCGTGTATAACGGGGTTGAAAGTTCAAGAGAGAAAAAGGATTGCGAGGCAGGGTGAAGAAGACACGGCGAGAAGGTGAAAAGAAGAAGATGCAGAAAAAGAAGAAGAAGAAGAAGAAGAAGAAGAAGAAGAAGAAGCTCTCGCAGTTTATTTACGATTCTAGCTAGACTGCGAAAATGCAAATTCCATCGGTCCCAATGCCCTCGCGAAAAGCGGAAGAAGCTTCGCGAGGGCTGTGCTTCGGTCCAGGTAAATATATATATGCGTACACAGATAACGATGAATCCTGTCTGACTTGACGGCTATGTACGCCAGAGGGCGTGTGCTCTACAGGACTTACCCCCTCTCGACCACCCCTACTTCGGGAACCACGAAAGCTTTCGGTGGTACCCCCAGCTTTTCAATTTGTGCCGTACTCTCTCTCACTCTCTCTCTCTCTCTCTCTCCCTCTCTCTCTCTCCTTCTTCGCGGTATTTTCCTACGGTAGAAACAAACTTTCCACTTAAGTTGCTTCATTTAGTTATCCCCGGTGTAAGGTATATTGGTTCGCTAAGTTATTTCGCCAAGTTACTCCACGTTACCTCCTTCTACCCCGCATACATGCTTACATTTTACTAGAGGAGTACAAGTACATATAATGTATACAATGTATACATAGGATGTTCAGCATCGAAGCACCAAGGACGCTTTACTACATTTACTCACACCCATAGCCGATATACTATTTTGGTCCTTTCGTTGCCTACATACTAAAACGTTTCAACTTCCCCTTTTCCTCAAATCCCCGGAACTTCGTGCATAAACCCCCCCCCCCCCCCCCCCCCCCCCCTTATTGTTTGAGACTCTGAGTGAAGCGACCGTGCTAACCGAGGGGACTACCTAGTTGAATATGTATTATTTCACTAACCAGCGATTGTACGATCGCGGCAAGAGAGAGAGAGAGAGAGAGAGAGAGAGAGAGAGAGAGAGAGAGAGAGAGAGAGAGAGAGAGAGGGAGAGAGAGAAAGGAGAAACGCGTGTCTGGCCAAACACCGACTATTACTACTGTGGCACTGCACTGACCACTGCGGCCCCTGCTGTGTCTTTATATATACTATTATCGAGGTTACCTATGCATCTAACGTTCTATATACGGTATCTCCCGGCGTGGATAGCGTGCGGTATTCATTTCCGATGCGAAAGCATAGGCTATTAATAATAATTAGGCCTTTCACTGGGCCTCGTTCGAGCAGAGACACATTATGGCGAGTCACGAGAGGCTTCGAGTCGTACGTTTGCGACGAGAGTTCTCGAATAGTGAGGAAAAACAAAGAAAGAAAGGGGTAGAGAAAAATCATAATAATATATGCGGTCCGTTGACCCCGCGTCCCCGACCCACGTATCGTCGGTTACGTAGTCAAGGCTTGTTATATCTATAGATACATTAATGCACGTCGAGAGAAAGAAATAACCGTTATGAAAAGTCAAACAAGCGTGCAGAGAAATTTTGTAGGAGGATGCAACGTTTTGGACGGACCGAGGGTTTTGCAAACGTTACGGGGGTGGTCTGGGGGTGCAATGCGGGATGGACAATGAAGCACATGGTTCTATGCGGCTCTCTCTCTCTCTCTCTCTCTCTCCCTCGCCCCGTTTCGCTTACCTATAATACATACGTATATATATATATATACAACGTGGGCATGCAACCATAAATGCCACAACTTTAGTTATTTATGATAGCCTCCATAAGTTTCCTCGCCAACTACTTTTCGCGGATGTATTTATTTGTTATTCTACGTGCCGGCAGTATAACTGGAGCGTGTACGCGAGACTGTGGGATAGAATACGTGTATATATGTTACGTTTGTACAACGGGGGAAAGCGCTCTTGCGCCGTCGGAAATGTTATTTACCGAAAAGGGTTGGCCAAAGGGGGCGAGGGTTTCCACGCTCCGTGACGCGGGCTGTTTCGTCGGTAGGCGATAAATATGCGTAATTACCTATATGTGAGCATGGGCGCACGAAAGCCGTAGAAATCTCACGGTTCCTCAGAGGCTGCGCGGTGTCCGGAACACGTATAAGCATATATATTTGAGACGGAAGTACAGATATGTCCCAGTTATATTTACGGGGGGAGGGAGGTAGGTAAGTATACAGGTACTTTGCGATTCTTTTTTAATTACTTGGCAACGGAACCATACCGCGTCGCCGTGATACATATCCCTGCATACATTTTCACGTTGCGCGTGTTAATAAATTTAATTACTATTTTATCAATTAGCAATTACCAAAATGTTTTTATGAAACGACGTCGTCCCGGTGAAAAGTGCCGGCTCGCTTCCTCGTTATTTACACCCATTCCTGATGTTTCTTTTGTGACCCAGCGGTTCATTCAATTTTGATTTTCTCGCAGTGGAATATCAGCTTTGCGAATAAGCGGCGATCATGAGGAAACAACGTCCAACTTTCGATTCGCAGGATTTTGTCCACCAACTTTTTAAAAAAGATCGGTCGTATTTCGGTCGTGCTTGATAATTATTTTCGGTGGAATTTCGTTTTTATTCGAGATATTTAAGATGCGATGAAATTATACAGGTTCTGTAAGCATCTGTAGGTTTTTGCAATAATGGAGCATAAGGTTTTGTAAAATTAATACACAAAAATATATACAAATTGTGAAATACTTTTTACGGAGAGAAAATTAATAAAATGAAACTTATTATACCTTTATTTTAGAGCATTCCCTGTAATCATTGAAGCATAAGATAACGTAAAGTACGTACAGCAAGTGACATAATATCGGTCATCGGTATACACGACGTCAAACATCGATCCGATGGCTTGAAGCCTCGGACGTCAATTAACACGCTGGAAATATTCAAGTTCGTTGGTTGATGGGCGAGTGTCGGTAGCGTGGATTATGCTGGGAATACGATGCACACACGACCCTCGTCCGATCGGTATCGTACAATAATAACATGTTTGCCAGTCACGCGTGAGCGATGATGCGACCATTGTGCGAAGCTGCGGTCCTGCGGAAGAGAGAGAGAGAGAGGGAGAGAGCCCCGGGTATAATTACATAAACAGTAAGGCAGTGCATACAGACCATCACGAGGGAGAGAAGCACGGATCGGTTAACATCATAGATATCGATGAACCGTAGGAGCCTCGGAGCCTCCACGGATCCGCTGGCTCTATCGGCCCATATACATATATATGTGATAACACCCAGGCTTACTCTCACTATACATATATCTATATGCAGGATCTGGGCCACCCAATTACACGCTCCCATACGATCAGCGATCTGGGAGACGCACAAATTGATCTGTCTGGAAAGTAACTCCTAACCCTACGCCGTAGCGTACTATATATAATAACGTACCATTGCTTCCTCCGCACTCCATATGTTCCACGGCGATTGTACTAATACGCTACGACAACGCATAGTCCTCTGTAATGGCGTATCGATCGCGTACATATAATGAGCACGGGATCCACCGTGTGCAGCGACCGATCAATCAGTATGATCGACGAAGATCGAAATCCCGGTCGGATTTCCAGGAAATTGTACGTTGTAGAGAGGTGGATCATCTACGAAGGCGTATATCGTCGGCAAATAAATGCCCACCCCGGCAGAGTTTGCTGTTTATAGATTAGGGGGTTTAATTGCGCGAATGGATCTTTTGATGATCAGGGTGCGGATTGTGTACCCAAATTAAACCCAAACCATGTCGTTACGTGAGAATTTATGTTTTGTTAAATTTCTAAGTCTACTTAAACCACGATGTTTCCATCGTTTTAACAATCTTATTGTCGTAAAACTTATTTAAATGACATTTGATTCAAGTGATTATCATCCGCTACCGCATTGAGAGCCAAATCTTATCACAACTAAACCCTAGTCACATACATTCTTCAAGATCGGGTCAAAGGAGATTCACCGTAGGATACGTGTTATTCAGCCGAGTGGCTCTGATGAATTATCCATCGAAGGATTTCCCCTAACATCCCCTGTGCCTTTCCTTTATCCCCGTTCTCCACGCTGGTCGAGAACACTTACAAATGTTCGTCCACGGTAAGTCCCCTTCTCGCATGTATTACCAAAGAGAGAGGAAAGCGAGCGAGAGAGTCGAGAGACGAGAGGGTGAGATCGAAGGATATCGCAGTTGGCATAGCTGGCCCCTGGGGCGACTTGGAACGCGAGCTCTCGCAAGGTTATTTATGCGGTTAGTCGGGATAGTTCAAAGCTCGCACTGGCAATGCAAATTAGTGTTTATCAGCGTGTAGTATAGGAGAATATGCCTAGCCCAGAGAGATGTGCCAGTCAGTATAGAGGAGAGTTGGAGTGTGTAGCCTGCGCAAATTGCAGAGGAGATCTACGACGGAATGGCCTAGTCCGTCCGCGGACCGAGCTTCTAGATTTCTCCTGGTCTAGGATTGTTCTATGTATAGAACGTTGAAGATATACGCGTGGACGAACTTGCTCTAGGTGAGCCGAGGTATCCTTGTGTATTTTATACCTAGGTACGTGGTACACCTATAGATCGCCCACCCAACAAGTCGCCGTTGACTGTACTCGGCGAATAGTCGCAAAGGAGGAGATGGAGGGAGGCGCAGCCTGCTTAATTTATATCGTCTGATGCTCCGTTTGTAATCCTGGACCCTCGTCAACGAGTCCACCACCCCCTTCCTCCACTGTTTTCGACCGAACTGCCTCCCACAGTCTTTGCTCTCTCGCTTCTACTGTCGTGGGCCCGTTTCTCTCCCTCTCTCTCTGTCTCTCTTACTCGTTCACTCACTCTCACTCTAACTGTTGTCGTCCACGCGCTGATTCAGAAACAGTTTATTTACCAACTCTCCTACTTGGCATCACGACGCCATGGGATTAATTCAGGCTACTTACCATAAATAATTGCTCAAAGAGCAACGGATCCTAGAGACGCTCGAATCCTCTACGGGCGACCGAGTATATGTGTATCATTACCGGTCGTTATATACGCCAACTATTCGGTACTCGTGGATTTCATTGTGCGGTACATAAACTCGAGTCGCGTTGGTGCCGATGGGACAAGAAACAGCAAGATTCGATAAGGGGATAGAAGCGGAATCAGCGAGGGGAGAAAGATGTGGAACAAATTTAAGTGGCCAGTGAGAAAGGGTCTCGAGTATGGTTTTGTGCGATTCGCCGAAATCCTTGTCCTTTATGCCTCGACCCTCCGAGTTACGAAACGCTATTGAATTACTCAAAACCGTACATATCTAACTTTTCGAGTGACACCGAAGAAAATCGAACGAACGAAATTCCGACGAATGTTACGCTGATTGGTAAAAAGCTTCGAATCGACGAAGTGTCCTTCGGAATGACGTAATGTCCACGCCAACACCATTCTCTCAACGTCCACGTGTATCGGGGCTAACACCCTCGCGTGAACGTGTTCGCGCCCTCGCAAATGCAAGGAGAGGGCGGGAGGGGGGGGGGGGAGAGAGAGACGAAGAGAGGGACGAAGAGAGAAAGAGATCATTTGCATAACAGACGAGTCGATAACAAGATTATTTTTAAGTGCTTAATGGAAGTTTGAAATGCAACATTATCGACACGAGTAGTGGAAGGGGGCTTGAGTTTCTAGCGCCGATCCATTTTGCTTTGCATATCAAAGGATCGAGGGGACGTATCCTCTCACGGTCGCATTCACAGACTGGCACATCGCGATCATCCCGGAACGCGTTAAAAAAATACATCCCCCGTTACACGGCGAGACATTGATTTTACTCGCCAGGTTTTTGTTTTTTTAGCTGGGGAAAAAAATTACTGAGATCGGTGTACTAGCACTTCGAGCTAAACAATGCGGTGAGCGTTAGAGGTCCGATCGCTAACTCGGGAGGTCTGGACGTCGTTGCAAGCATGGCGGAAATTCAGGCTGCGAAACGACGACTTGCCTGCTGGCGTTGCATCTTGAGGGGCGAGGGGGGGGGGGGGGCGAGAGAGATAGAGTGAGAGCGAGGATAGGTCTCGGAAGTTTGCCATTATAGTCCTGCCCGCGCCGTTAACTAGTCTTGGGGCTCTTGGTGAACTGAACGAGAGAGAGAGAGAGAGAAAGAAAGAGAGAGAGAGAGAGAGAGAGAGAGAGAGAGAGAGAGAGAGAGAGAGAGAGAGAACAACGAGAACGCTGGTGAATACCTTCCACGAGTGGCACATACACACGGGGTAAACTATGAGCCCGAACTATTCCATCGTTAGAGGGTATAGCCCTCTATACCCAGTTGGGTTTAATTCACCAACCGTAGGGTTTCCTCTCGTGCTGCAGTAGACACGATATATATATATATATATATTTACATATATGTATAAACGTTGTGGCAACCCCACCAACGACGTTTCACCTCCTGCCGGTGGGCCATGAACCGACCCGGGCTTTGCTGCACCGCATAGTGGTGACTGTATATTTCACCTATTATACATATATATGTATGAATGTATACAGATGGTCCGTTCGCTCGCTTCCTCTGACCTAAGTCCACAGAATGCAAATTCGAGGCTTCCGCCTCCGAATTTGCCCGTCCCGCGATCTGGCCAATATTCGTAAATGTCGAGAGGGCGCGTACACGAATATCCTGCGGTGTGCTTCCGAAATAGTACGACAGTTGGTACCACGCTCACTCTCTCTCTCTCTCTCTCTCTCTCTCTCTCTCTCTCTCTCTCCCTCTTTCCGTCTAGTCCTCGTCACGAGTGTGAAAGGACTTTACGTCCGTTCTCTACGTTCTCACCATGACGACTGTCTCATCTCGACTTACCACTTGCGGACGGTTGAAGTGTCGAGTTGACGGTTGCGATGAGAATCGGAGATACCCATGCCGTACACACACATACACACACCGCATCGTCACTTCACACCCTATTTGAATATCGACTGACAAAACATGCGGCTAAACTTTCACTCTGTGTACGAATGTACGTATTACAGGACTGAAATTTACAGGAATGAAATAACTCGGTCCCACTAAGGAGGACGGGGATGGGGATGGCGGATTTCCGCGTATTTTCGTAACACGTAAATAGCTATTTTAGGTCGGTTCTAAAACCAAAAATGACTCAGGGAAAACAGGGAGATACGATACAAATTCGGTAACGTAGTTGCTGCGAGGTGTGACGAGGAGGGAGCGAGGGGAAATATGACACAAAAGGGTTGTGAATTGAAAGTTATTTCTGTGGACTTGAAGAAGGTGCAAATCGGTAGCCATGATGGTATTGATAATAATGTGGTGCAATATCAAGATGTTTTTAACATTTAAAATGGAGGGTCAGGATGTGTTTAATTCTCTTTTACACCGCTTCTCGTTAAATATCTCCTGCGAAAGACACATGCTGATAACATTAACGATAAAGCACTATGCAGTCTTTACACCTGAATGTAAAAACATTTTATTATAATTAGTAAACAAATTTCAAAATGTACGATCTATTGTGTGCAGTCTTTGCAAATATATTTCTCGCATGCCCTATCATTTTTTACCCAATCCCCGACCACCACCACACCTGTCGCGCCAGTGCGGCTGCGAAACGCTCGTTCTACAGAATCTTCATCACCGTTGCTATACACCCCTCCCTTGAGCGGTGTCAAATCTCACTCTCTCTCTCTCTCTCTCTCTCTCTCTCTCTCTCTCTCTCTCTCACCGCAAACTATCGGCTAATGGTGGCTAAACACGTTGTACATTCATACTTCCGATGCCACAGATATCCTGCGACGGTGTACCACATCACACCTTCGACACCATTTTGTTTTTTTTTCTAAATATACTGTAATCCCACAAAGATTCATCTTCATCTTCATCGCCGCTGGATACCCACTAATATAACGAACACATACACAAATAAATCCTTTTCAAACATATTTCAAGCAACAGCACTTAGTGATGTTTGAAATATTCTTGGAAACGTGCGTGTTGTCAGCGTGAAATTTTTGTCGAAAAATAGTAGAAGCAGTACAATTTTGATGGCGTTAATCTTTTTTTTAAATATGCGATATAGTTTTCCATTATAAAGACTATCATACACGTATTTTAATCCTAATGGGCTTTATAATTAGAGAGCTTGTTAGATTTTTCAGAAGATGGTACCTGGCTGACAAAAATAATATTGAGAGATTGAGAATTTTCGACTCGAAAAGTATAATAAACGTATGATTTGCTGTTACGTTTCATAATGTGTATTACGTAGCAACAAACGTGGATATAATGTAGAGCGGATCCATTATTCTTGTTCGATCGATTTTTCGACGTCGACAGTTGCGGCACGGAGCCGCTGGCCCGTTAAATTGCTTCGTACCACCCCGAAAACTATCAATGTTCCTAGAGTTTCTCTCCTGCATTATATATTCTCCGTCTTTGTAGCTCTATCTAATTTTCGAATAATCCAACAAACTTTGTGTTTCGGGAAGCAGGTTGTACGAGCTTGAACCGTCTTCCCAAATCCTATGTTCTGTACTCGTTTGGATATGGTTGCAAAAATGCATTAAAAATTCAAAAATAATTGTAACTATAATAATAATTATTATAATTAATATGTTATAATAATAAAAATTAGTATTAAACAAACCGATGACCAAGGGTAAAAAAATGAACATTTTTACCCGAATAAATGGCTGAATAAATACGAAGGGTGAACAGTTCCAGAGGATGAGAAAAAGCACAGTCGTTCTTCGTTAATGAAATGGTGCACACGCACGAGGCGAGGAAGTTGTGTTAGTGGGTAACATTTTTCAATCCGCGCGAGTTCGCGCTCGGGCCCATGGGGCAACAAGGACGGCAAGGGAGCGGGAGGGGGAAGTATGCAGCTCTCGTGGTTCCCTACGCTGCACGGCATGAAAAATTCGTTTTAGAGGCCGTGGTACGACTTCCTTATGCGTTCAACTCGGCGATATCCGAGTACGTTTGGCTCAAACTCTCTCTCTCTCCCTCTCTCTCTCTTTCTCTGTCTCTCTCCATCTGTCTCTATCGCTTTTTATCTCACTCACCCCTACAAACCGGAGAAAGTTTTCATGGTCGCAGACGCTATTAATATCAGCAATCAACCTGACTCGGAAGCTCATTCATTCAGTCCGAACGAAGAGAACCGTTCGGGACGCAAAGGGAGGGGGGGGGGGAGGAGGACGAGTTGCTTAATTAAAACTGTTATCCTACGTGATCGTGACACGGCGTCAAGTGAGACTCGCGCCCCGCGACAAAACGCGCCACGCCACTTCTCTCGCCGGTGCCCGTCGGAGAAAAGTGAGACAGGACATGCGACAGCACCGAATTGCGGAGTCTTCTCGCGAGGTTCGCGTATCTCACCGGCTTTTCTCATTTGTCAAATCTTATTATAATTCGCGCCTAACGTCAACCGGGCACGAGAAACGCAAGGGTAGAATTTTCAAATGAGACTAATGAAGTTTGCGCGTGTTAAGATCGTGAAACGGTGGATTTCTTACCGAGCGAAGTCCTGCGGCAACGATTGTCACGCGCGATTTTATAATCCATCTTATTATTACTACGTATAACGAGAACGATTTCGGGCCAGAAATGTATACTTTCAGTAGCAAACAGTTTCCAAAATTGTTTCAATTC
>OX637867.1:26363840-26518840 GCA_951802705.1 Netelia virgata | reverse complement strand
GCAATTTTGTATATATATTGTTCAGTGATTTTTAGTTTAGATCTTATTTGTAAAAAACTTTCCTGCAGCTCATGTGGCCCACCAGGTAGAAGGCCATGTTCAGTGTCTATGTTGTAAGCCATGGACTCACGAAGAATGCTCAGGAATGGAAACTGACATTTTTGTTGTGAATTTTATTCCGCAAAATAACGTGCGATTTATTGGTTGTATTGTTTGCTCTGGTGGGCAATATGGCTGGTGGCATTTACGGCCAATATCCCCCTGGGTCACAATACCCAACCATGTTCCAATTTCAACAACTTTTCACCCTTCCGAAAACTTCTATTTTCAGCTATTCTTTGAAGTTATATTGCCTTAAGCTTCTAATTATTGATTATTAATAAGTTCAATGACTGACATAACCAATAAAGACTGCTTGATCTCGTGTACTTCCAGTTTTATTGCCAAAAAGGCTTTTGAGGTGTCATAATACCCGAACTTTCCCTATCTAAGAATGTTCGGCGGACGCGAAAAAAATTGTTTGCGTTGTTAAATAATGTTTTTCGATCGCAGGATGAAATGATTCATTGATTTACTTTGTGAGCAATTTATTGAAAAATGATTAATCGTTGTAAATGATTTCCGAGTCTTTTTCCAATTTTTTTAATAAAAATGAACGTATTTTTAATATTTCAAATTTGTTAAATCTTTCGAACACCTAGATTTGTTTTGATTGTTGTAGGATTAATTTTCGGTAAATGGATATAACACAGGGATCGACGCATAACTATGGCCAAGAATATATCACAAGAAAGATAGAGTAAAATCAAAATATGAAACGAGATAAGAAAGACGGGAACAAGAGTTTTGTCGTTTAGCGAAAAAACGAAGAATACTGCTGACTATCGTCGGGCGTAAAACGAGCTCCATGACATTAAAAATATCCGACAACGCGATTTCCGAGAAGATACTTTATGTGTCGTCGTAACATTCTAACTGACGAGACCGAGAGAGCTCGAGCGCAGGTATATGTATAGGTGTTTATGTACAAGATGGAACACCGATCGCCTATTTACTGGGCTTGTCATAGCCTCAAAGCCATATCTTACAACAATCTATATTTTATTTTTATCGAGGTGATCCAGCATAAAGATATCCGTTTTTTGCTTAAACTTGCCAACTCATCAATTTTGACACGCTGGAATAACCCGGCATAATAACAGCAATCGAGAAACGCACGAAATATGTACTTATGGCATATAAATAAAAGATGTCACATTAATTTTAATAACGCATTCAGAAAAAAATGTATAAAACCGTATGAAAAACAAAAATAAAACGAAAAAAGAAGAAAAGAAATATAATAAACATTCCGTCGAAAAGAAACGCGTAATTTTGTTCACGACAAAGATGGAGATTCTCGGGAATATGTTTACCCAATAATAAAATAATAATTGTGTCAACCTCGATTTTCCTATGGGTTTATTCTAGCCGTTTTTCATTACTCGGACCGCAGGAGTGTCCGTGACAAATAAGATTGACAGAATTGTGAATCGCCCCTTTTATTTTCGTGCCAGGGAGAATTGTGATGGAACGGGCGAGGGAGGACGGGTGGAACGTCACCTGCGATATCGTCCACGGAGAGGGCGAAATTTACGAAGGTCGTTTAGACTCAGACTACACACCGTAGGTGAGTACGCAGGGTGCAAAGAGTTATTTAGCAAGTGCATATATATATCGTATGTACGCACATATATTTATAGTACATAAATGCTGGGAACCGGGCATCAGGCAACACCGGAAATATGGCGTGGAAGCTGCAGCGTGAAACAGCCCCCGTGACTCTTTCCCTCGTTCCCTCTATTCCTCTCGAAGGGGTCGAGGGTGCGTTCGTGTGCGCACTTGAGCCGAAACTTTATAAGTTTTTCACAGATATTCTTCGCGAGTCGTCGGTAAGAATTTTCTGATGCAAAAGTTTTGAACGCTCTCTCGACGCGCCACTCGGAGTGGCAAGCCAGCAACGTCACTTTTCACCTTTTCCTCACACTGTGCGCACCCTCCTGCCCCGGCCATTCGACACACACGTACATACACATACATAGACATACACCAGAAACCAAAAACGTCTCCGCGCTCACGTATCCGTATTTGAGCTCACTTCTTCGAGGTCGTCGCGACTCTCGGACTTTTGCGAAAAATATAAAAGTAAGGATTCGCACGCCAACGTCTCGCGAGCACGTCCATGGAATATTCCTTTGCAGCGAACGCATACACGCATACACACATAGGCGCATACATATATATATATATATATATAGCTTGATCTGCTTGTTAGTAACTGTGACAGAAGGTTCTTTCTGCTGAAAGGTGCGGATGTCCATTGCGCCCGAAACCCGTGGATTTTCTTGGATTTTATGAGTTTTATTTTATAACAAAAAAATGCAATCATTCGGACTATTTTTTTTTAATGAAAAAAGGAAATCATTAGAGAATTGAAAACTGTTAAGCCGATTAAAATGAGATATGGCCGGACAGGTCGATGGTGTTCCAAAACGTGCTGTTAAAAATTGTACGACTCACCAATATTACACGATGCATATTTATATCGAGCTTTAATTCCGTGCTAAAACTCTCGAAAATCAATAATTTCTGAGTTAAATTCATATCCGATATAATATTTCGTGTTTTTTTATTGTCAAGCCAGATTAACAATACGCGTTCCATTTGTTCTTTCGATCATGAAATTGTCATATCGTTTCGTTTATCCATGAAAAAAATATTCTGTATACAATACGATATCGTATTAGCGATGATGAGATTTTGTTCGTTTTCCACGAGGCAACGTCGGTCGAATGAGAATTGTGAAATGAGAATTATAAGAAAACGAAATGGGAGAAAACGCGAGAGGTAGAGAACGAGAGAGAGAGAGAGAAAGAGAGAAGGGAGGGTGAGATATAGAAAGTCGTCGTCGTCTTGGTCGTTGCGGTCTCTGAAACGATCTCGAGAATATCGTCAAGTATTATTGAGAATAATAAATCCCCGGAGAGTATGAGCGGGAATTAATTGCGAGAGGCGATTGCAAGCAATTTGTGCGATACTGATTGCAGTTGGGAGAGAGTACGAGAGGGCAAAGAGAGGCGACGAGAGAGAGAGAGAGAGCGAGAGAAAGAGAGAGGGGGGGGGAGAGGGAGAGAAAGAGAGAGATCAACCCTCGGGGCGAAATGAGAGAACCATCTTGGGACTGGTAAAGAGAGGAAGCCACCGTCCCTCAAGCAAGCCCAATGCCATCGTCTCTTTCACAGTCCGAGAACGAAGAAAAGGGGAACCAGTTGGTTTCTTTGAGGCTCCGACGATTTGAATTCGCATTTTACGGCGCAATTAATCCCCCAAGGACGGGCCAGATAAGGAGAGAGAGAGAGAGAGAAAGTTGCATTTCTTACTTCTTTGGACGAGAAAAGGGATTTTGCCGTGTGTGCGTGATGTTCCGCAGACGAAGAAAGCTCGCCCGATATACCCGAAGATTTGCCACAAGGGAGGACTTAGACGGTGTTGGACCATCACCCATCCCCAACCCCAACTTTCATCTTAAAACCCTTCGCTACATCTTGAATACGTTCTTACGATCGCTGAGATTCACCAAACGAGAGAGAGAGCGAGAGAGAGGGAGAGAGAGAAAGAGAGAAATGGACGAAGCGAAAGTGGAAGAGACGGGCAAAGAAGCAAAAGCGTTATATTTGACAAGCTAAGGGATTCTCGAAAGACTTACTAGCGCTGCTCGCAATGTCCGCGTATTATCGACGAATCTTTGCGACGAGTTCTACCTTTCAATCCTACTTGCCTGGTAAAATTTCTCTTTTCATAAAATCACTTCGAATCCTCTTCTCTCTCTTTATCCTCAACGAGATTCGCAATAAACCACGACACGTAAATTCTACTGTATAGGCGGTTTTTTTCCTTTTCGGTTAAAAAAAACGAATTTACGATTTGAGTCCATGATTTGAAAGCAAATTCTTTCAGCGAAAAAAATCTCCCATATACTTTTTATCAGTGGTTGGGATTGAATGAACGAGTCACGGGAAAGAAATTGATTTGCTTCGCATGAGATTTGTAATGTATTCCTCTATGGGTTATTTGGCTAAAAGAAATCTATTGAATATAATAATAATATCTTCATAGCCGAGATTTATTTATATAAAGTAAATATAAATACATTTTGAAATAATATAAAAATAAGTAAATTTAAATGTCTTGATTCGAAACTAAAACTCGGATCAATATTTTTGTTTAAATAATCGCGTAAAAGTTCACAAATATATATATCGACGTTGTACGTCCTCGCGAAAGTCCATGTGAAAAATTGTAGCGCACTCGCTTAAGTGATTACAGTCTTTCGACAAAGCGTCCCGTCGATTCGTAACTTGGAGAAACCCCGGAAAATTCTTTGACGATTCTGCAATAGGAGTGTTCTCGTTACGGGAATGTGTACTTGGTGATTCGACAGGTGGAGAAAGGAGCGGTGAGACCGGAAAGAGGATGGACAACCCAATGGATAGCGCGAACGGGTGGTGAATATAAGGTATACCACATACTTTCTCTCTCTCTCTCTCTCTATATATATATATATATAGAGAGAGAGAGAGAGAGAGAAATAGCAAGATATATATATTTGTATTAAGCCGAGTGGCCAACACACGTCGCAACGCATTGTTCGATGCTCTTCCAGTAATTAGAGTCGACTTCCATTTGGACATCGGACAATCTCCTCTCTTAAAGTCTGCATTATGGTAACAGAGGAAGCGAGAGAGAGAGAGAGAGCGAGAGAGAGAGAGAGAGAGAGAGAGAGAGAGAGAGAGAGAGAGAGAGAGAGAGAGAGAGTCGTACAAATTGGAGAAATTCTATAGTACAAGAGGCGTGCCCCGGACGCCACCACGATGATATCATCCTGTGACGGAAGCAGTTTGGAAGCTTCGGCTTGATTACAACAAGCACGTTTTGTCTCGCCGAGCCACGACAAAACGGAAAGCACTTTACCCATCCCATCCCGAGATACATAGATCCGCACATAAATTTTGAATATGAGTTTAGAAACTTACCCCTGTTCAAGAGGGATGTTATTTTTGTGCGAAGGGGATAATGAAGGGTAGAATTTATTATTGTTTCTGGCGGTGAATCTGTGAGGCTGAATTTATTTATAGATAATTCGTAGTATAATCATGGTTCGGGCTGAAGTTCGAGGAAGAATCAATAATTGTGCACATATTATTGTTTTTATAATTACTTAAATATATCGACGATCGGTCGGAATTTTGTAAGAAATAATTTTTTTAATTTATTTCAAATAATTGACTCGTTTATTTGTGACTTACTGTGATTGATTTGTTGTTTTGTTATTAAAAAATGTATTTAAACCTTTGACTATTTGTCTGATAAATAGTTTGCATTTATTGTACGTTAGGAAAGTAAGAGCAGCCCTCGATATTTGGCAAAAGGGGGAGCAAAATTATCGAGTTAACGTCACATGCTAATCGTCATATCGACAGGCCTATCGTAATAGCGACTCGCTGCTGACGTTCCAAGAGCTCCATGACGGGGGTCTTGGCAGAAAAGATAGAGGAAAGAGCCGGGCGATGATCGATGGCTTTAATTTTTCACGGTAAGCGCAGCTAGGAGATGAAGTGAGTCGTATACGTTTCGTGGTACTCTTTTTATCGCTTGTGTATGTGCATCCCACGAAAAAACTTTTTCAAAGTGGAATTGGCCGTCAACCTGAGTGGGATGAATACTGGAAGGGTAAAAATTCTTTCCGTACGAAATGACTTTGCAGGGATCAATTTGCATTGCAAATTTTTTTCGTAATATACGAGGACAGTCCTGGAATGTTAAAAAAGATAAAAATAAATAAACACAAATTCACGTTCTCTCTGATTTCTTTGGAAAAATATTGAAATTTCAAATCGTTCGCAGAACGAAAATGTCGAGATATTTTTATTTCAAGAAACTGTATCTCTATTTCGGCCAGACTGATTTTGTTTTGACTACGGAATTTGTTGAAGCTCGCGAGTCCACTAATTCGCACGAGAACGAATAATCCCTCGTCTCAGCGTTAGCCAGGAAAATTGGACATTCGCGAGCCGGGAGAATCACGCGGCCGCGCGGATTGAGGTTATACGAGCCCGTTGACGGGGCTCGTTTTTCACATCTCCACAGGATCGAAAGCCCAGTTTTTTTTCCGGTCGCCGTCACTCCGTATAGGAATAGTGGACACTTTCTGTGCTTTATATGCCAACTGAACCGAGCTACGCTTCGAAAACGACAATCATTATTTCGACCCGATGAAAAGCGGAAAACGATCCAAGTCGCAGAGCGGCGACATGGAAAATTCGAATGCCCTCTTTTCGAAACGCTCGGATGAAAATGATTAATGATTTTTTTTTACTGTCACGTACTGTATAGATCATATCTTATAAAAAATCATCCACCGGTTAGAAAATTGTACGAATTTCTGTTGAAATTGAGCATATTGTGATAGAAATCTTGCAATCAAAAAAAAAAACGTACTTCGTGTATTCACTACAAATTTTCAACACTTAAGAACAAATTTGAAAAATTTTCCGAAGACCGATATTTTAAAAAATTCGCCGAAAAATGAAATTTTACTGAAATACATGTAACTTTTCTCTCCAGTATGATCGGAATTTGTCTCTTTTCCATCACTTCGTACTACCCTACGACCTCTTCACTCGAAACGTCAATAAAAATGAAAAAAAAGTCAAATGTTCAATTTTTTCGGATCTCTCGAGAAACGAGCCATGCAAAAAGAAACATTTTTTTCATCCAGAGAGGATATATCCTGTTCATACATACGCGTAGAATGAACAGGATACGCAAAGGGGGACTACACGGTATACATGGAAAATGGGTTCGTATAGGATCGTTAGCGTGTTCAAAGGTCAGCCGTTGTCGTGGCAATTACCTATCGTTAGAGCAATTACTCTGTCGTTGGTCGGGTGTCTATGGGTACGATATAAGGGATGAACTCCCACCATATAGTGGAAGAGACAGAGAGGGAGCAAATTCGAGGATAACGGACATCACACGAAGCAGCTGGTTTCGTTGCGCTGGTTCGATCATATATATACGTATATAACGCAGTTATGCGAACAAATATGCGGGACAACGTGAGAGCTATATATGAAGTGAAGTAACACGCGAAACTGGCCACCCCATACGGTTCCAACCGGATACCACGAATCCCGGGAATTACTTCTCTTCGTTCTCGCGTCTCTTCTTCTCCTCCTGCCCTTCCTTCTCTATGTACCGTCACTACACGTTTACATATGACTGTATATAGCACACGTAGTCTAACACTGCGGCAGGACGCGAGCTGCCGAGACTTTGCTCGAGAGAGCAAGGTGGAATCTTGCCCTCCGACGCGTACCTAAAGGATCACTATTTGCATCTCGTCGTGGCCTCCGAGACACTCGAAATTAATCGTTCCTATCTATAGGACCGTCGCATTCTTCAGCAACGGCTCTGATCCTTGCTGTTATCGTCTATGCGCCTATATATGTGCACGGAGGTTCAAAATCCACGCAACTTGTATCATCTGCTTTGATGATCGTAACCGTTATCAAGGGTCCAAAAAGGAGGGTGAAAATCAGTAGACAAACGTTAAATTCCTTTACGTTTGTTTGGTTTTCTTTATAGCGATGCTAGAGTGCAGAAATCCATATTTTTTGATTCGACTTTAAACAAAAAAATCAATGTTTAACAAATTGGCAAAAAAAGATTTATTTTCAATTTTTGCGCGATTCCATGTCGTAAATTGAACCGTTAGTCCTTTTCAGAATTGGTATTTGGAATAAGATACTCCTGAAGAGTTTGTAAATTTGTCAATAAATTCTCGATTCTACCATTTACCTGACGAGCCACTATCAATTAATTCATAACCTAGCAATAATTGCTTGAACGGAGTTTAAAAACACCGTTGCATGCCATTTTTCAAGTTAAACTTGCCGATTGAATTTTCTCATTACGATCAGGAGCACTTGGTATCGACTTTATAACGTCGACGCCGCGTAATTTCTATCGAATCATTCAGTCGTTGGTCGAGAAAGAAAGGAAAGGAAATTTCGCTGGTAGAAGCAAAAAATTAGAGCACGATTGAGCACACGGAGCAACGTTGCCTTGGAAAAGGGAAGGGATTGGTTGGGGGTAGGAGGGTGGCGTCTTCGAGACGTTCGCGGGATCGTGAAATCTTCGATCCCGGC
Source organism: Netelia virgata (assembly GCA_951802705.1). NCBI lineage: Eukaryota > Metazoa > Arthropoda > Insecta > Hymenoptera > Ichneumonidae > Netelia > Netelia virgata. Next base: position 26,510,591 of record OX637867.1, on the reverse strand, counting down.
GCGCGTCTCTCGTATATATACTTTAGCGCGTTCATCCCCCTCCTGCGAAAGGGACATTTTAAATTAGTTTGCGCCTTCCTACCAAAGTCTCGCGTCACGCTAAAACGAACGGTGAATGCTATGGGATCTTTCCAGCCAGGACCGAAAAGCGTTGTCTCGTTTCACCGTCGAGACTATTTTTTGTTCCTTCCTTCAACGTCTCGCACGCTTCGTCGATCCTTCTGAAACGATCTACCTTCGCGACTATGGCTCACGCTCGAAACGAACGTCAATTAAGTTCCAATTTCAAATAATTTTCCATTGCAACAATTATGTATGATTAACGTCGAAAATCAATACGCGATTGAAAATTAAATTACTTATAATTATTCGTGAGCATTCTCGATAACGATCTCGAGAATGCTCGAACAGTGATAATAATAGTTTACAATTCTCATAATTATTATCAGGAGGGATAGTAAATGCATAATTTTCTTAACATAATAATTGGAAGAAAATGTGAAATTTTGAAATTGAATAGCAATCCTGTCAAGTATTTTTGGGTAATATTTATAGTTTCTTATTGAATTAATTGACCATCTCGAGTTATCGGAACGAGATGTAATTTCATTCTGGAGTCGTATCATACTTTTGAGAAAATAAATATATTTCTTTAAAAATAAAATCTGTGCGTATAACGAGAGACACGAGATTTATATATGTATGTACAGCGCGCAACAAGACAACCGAGTTTCCCGGTGGAATGAAAGTTGAATTCCGCATAAACTAGGGAGACTCTCCGGTAAAGTAGAGATTTTGCGCGGACACTCATGGACCGCCGAGCTCGAAACTGACTGACGGTGAAAAAGATTAATTAACGTTCGTTGACAAAGTTGGTCGGTGTGAGACGAGAGAGATGGATGTAATAATGCCGAGGGTATCTGTTTCTCTCTCTCTCTCTCCCTCTCTCTCTCTCTCTCTCTCTCTCTCCCACTCACTGTATCTCTTTCCCTTTCTCTTTCTCTCTCTACTCCCGAGATCTCGCGGATGGACAGCTGGAAAAGAAGTAACGAGAATAACACAGAGTGCAAGTAGCAAGAAATGAGACGCGAAACACGAAGTACATTTTCCCGCGAAATTAAAACAAAAAATGGCATTGAAAAAAAAATCGGATCCTCCGTGACCGGAAGCGCGGTAAAAAAAATCATGCTTCATTAGTAATTTTCCCTTCTTACTTTTCTCCCAATTAACGCCTTGTGATTCGAACAATCAAACAAAAACAAACATGGAAATTGCGTACGTTTCCCGTGTACTTTGCAAAATTTAATATTTTCGTTAGACAGGTGAATAAAAACATAAAAAAATAAAATTAAAAGCAGAATCATAAGTGCGAAAATAAAATTTATAACGAACCCAAAAAGCAACAACGTTAAGTGCCTTCTCGTAACTTCGCTAGTCTCTCCCTCTCTCCCCTTCCCTCCTTTGCCATAGAAAACCAGGCTCATGAGGGCGAAATATCGTTGCCCAAAATCCGGAAAAAACATCGTGGAAATGTTGACGGTAACCTATACAGGTTCTCAAGGGCGTGACCGCCGGGGCTAGAGAGAAAAGGGCGAGAGAGAGAGAGAGGGAGAGAGAGAGAGAGAGAGAGAGAGCACAGGCGCGCCGACTCGCTTTAATTAAATACCCTTAATTGCATTTCCCGCTAATTACCGCGGGTGCTACTGCGAACGAAGCACGGAAAGAGAGAGGGAGAGAGTGCGAGAAGGGGAGAGCGGCAGGACGAGAAGAAGGGAGAAAGAGAGACAGCGACAGAGCTTTCCGGGTAGTAGGTACTATCGGGGCTGTTGGGTGTCCTACGCAGCGATATACATATATATAGCAATACCGTCGAAAAGAAAGCTTCGTTGCACCCCCTGGAAACGAGCAGTTCTCGTCGGTCGAGTCCCCGCGCGTAGTACTTTTTACTCGACCTTTCTTTTTTCGTGTCTGAAGGTGTTCGAGAGGTTCGCTTACTCGGGGCGCTGCTACTCCACAGAAAAAAACAAAAAAGAAAAGGAAACTTCCGGTTCACAAGGGAACGAGATGGGGAGAGAGCGAGAGAGAGAGTGAGAGAAAGACAGAAATTCGACCTCGGCGACACTCCTCTCGTTACTTAAAAATATATAAATTCCAGCCTACCGCGAATAACATTCTTTCTTTTTGTCGCCACGAAACGGTATACACATCGCCAATATTTCCGTCTTTTTGTTGCCCCTTCTATCCTTTTTTTGCTCTCTTTACCTCTGATGTCCTTTGTGAGCATTTGGCTCGGAAGGGCGAAGAGGGGTAGGGGTAGATGGCGAGAGGAATACTCAGGAGAGAAAGAGCTTTGGAAGAAGCGAGCGTGAGACCGAGAGAGACTTGTACCACCGCGAATTTCAGAGAGAGCACCGTTAGCCAAGAGAGAGAGAGAGAGAGAGAGAGAGAGAGAGAGAGAGAGAGAGACGAAGAGTCAGGCGAATACGAGCAACTTTACTCGCGCGGCGTGAGAGCTTTTTCCTGCCTTGTGCTGGTCGTTTTGACTCCACGTATATATACATAGATAAAGATGTATATATCTATAGACTACTCCCTGCACTTAGTCCAATGAGCGAGAGAGCCCTGCCATTCTCGTTGGGCCAGTTCTCCCTTTACCTCTCTCTCTCTCTCTCTCTCTCTCTCTCCCTTCCTCTCTCGAGTGAAAAGCACGTCTGCTTGCCTACTGTAGATACTTGGCACTTATCCTCCTCTATCCAACGGCTCGTAGCGCCATCGCCACCACCAACGAGATTCGATATTCGAAGCTGCGTTAAATTGCCCACCCTTTTCACCCTATTCTACCCCACGCCTGCTTCTCCCCCCCCCCTTCTCGCCGCCCTTGCGCTCCGCCACACTCTCGCGCCCGTAAGAGAAATCCTAATGGGCCCTCGACGCATAATCCACGACCATTATTTCGAACGTTTTCTCGCGTCTATACATACACACGCACACACACGCACACACACACATATGTATATTTAGAAAAGAACACTTTTGTTTAGAAGATGGTTATTCTGCGAATTCTACGATAATTGGTTTCTTCAGGATGGGTGAGATTGGGGAACGCTAATGAAAAATTAGATGGATCGATCATCATCTTATGGAAGTTCTGTCGCGATAAGGCGTGAACAATTACGTTAAGTTTTGAAACATAGACGACGATAATAATGACATTTTAATCGCTGAGTTTTCTTTTATTTTGCATGAATTTTAATTTAGTATCGAACGATTTAACTCGCGCGATTTATTTGGCTTAATGTAAAGTTAACGGTAAACCAATGAAACGAATTTCGTACCGAGGCCATTGTAAAATGAAATAATTAAATTCCTCTAACAGTTATATTTACAAATTGATGAAATTAATAAAGCGAGGTAGAAGTTAGATGGGTTTTGGTTTCCTAATTGTACAATGCCACTCGGAGATTTCTCGGTACAGCGATAACGAAGCTAAGATATGTGGGTATTATTTTGAGGAGTATAATACGATTTTCGTGTAAAAGCGCGCACGACGAGAGAGGAGACATGCGGGCGAGACGCGTGTGACAATGATATGTCGTTGAACTGATGAGAGGTACGACTCTCGCTAGGGAGGATCAAAATTGCCGAAACGTACGGCAGGTTGGTACTTTGTGATGGAAACACAAGAGCGGGAGGGAAAGAGGAACATACGTATATACGTTGCAGCTCATAATTAAGCTGAACCAGGCATTGAAGCCTACGAACCAGTCGACAGGAGTCTGCTGCAAAGTTTGACAATGAAACCATGTATATATGTATATGCATACGTATATAGATATATCGGTGTACGAGCTTGATGTGCCAGCCCGCACTTTGTGCAACGAATACGTACGACTCATGAATTTCAACACCCCCGCCCGTGGTTTGTCAACTCCTCGGATTCTATTTGCTTTGCAACGAGCTCTCCTTATGGGATAAAAATAAGGCAAGATAAGCTTCGTTGTGCCAACCCATTGATAAAAATTCATCGCACAAATAACGTCGTCCGAATTCGAAATAATTGATTCGCGTACAAGTTTGTTTTCAAATAGTTTTTTCCGTCGAATAAAAAAGATTCGATAATTAAATTTATGTCACATGGTTGCCAATGGCAACTAAATAAATAAATAAATGAAAATTTTCTTCGTCTCGAATCATTTTTCTATTTATTACCCTGAATTTCTTTTCATTCGTTCTTTCGAATCATTTTCTTGAATGAGAAGATTTGTTCGAAGGGAAAAAATTTCATTCGATCGTCGAACGAAAAACAGACTTTTACGAATCACTCAGACATCGATGTACGAGTTGTGTGAAATTTGTTACAGTTCGACGAGTGCTCGATCGTATATACGTAGTTTTGAATCAACGCAAGCACGAAAGGATTCTTTTTCTACGACCTACGCGCGCGTGTAAGTGAGCCCCGATACGACTCGGGCTCCCTCGGAAAACTTTTTTTTCTATCTCGACTTGTGAGAGAATCGACTTTGTTGGAATTCACAGATTTTCCGAAAAATAAAAAGAAAAAAGAAAAATAGCTTCTTTTTTCGTCTCTCTTTCGCTCGATAGCCCGCGCCTCGTGAAGGCAAGCGAGGCATAGACGCTGAGAGGTGCCGAGAATCGTATGGGGGAGAAAGAGAGAGAGAGAGAGAGAGAGAGAGAGTCGAAACTGCCTCCGCACGGTTACCGTACATTTCTCAAAGAGTTAAATCCCTTGAGCACTCGTCGAGAAAAGCGTAAGTAGCAAAAGAACGTATATACATCGAAAGGTGGAAGGGCAGCGTCGGGAGGAAGAAGAAAAATCGAACGAAGAAAAAAAAACAGAATATCTGAGAAAACAGTCGACGAAGAGGGATACCCATTCCGGATCGACTGTTTTCTGAACGGATAAGAGAACTGGATTACTACGGATTAGAAGACTCGAGACGCCGCGAATAGGGGTAGTTTTTCTTTTTTTTCGGTCTCTCACTCTCGAGTGGGAGACCGAAGGAGAACTTGGAACGCAATAACTTCATAGCCCTCGATCGGTGTCGGTGCTTTTACGAACGGAGACGACGAGTAACGAGCGGCGACGATTTATGTGTCGTTGGGAAAACGATATTAACCCTCGAGTGATCCGAGGGAAAAAAGAGAATTCTGCGATTGTTAGTTCGGGCGAGTCCGACTCCGCGAGTAATTTGGGCAAAAAAAGTGAATAAGTCTTGTTTTTAAGACTAACGTATGATAGCAACTTTCAAAAGGGTTAAAAAGGGTTACAAGTAATGAGGGACAAATATATGTACAAGTTAATGGAATTTCCCGGAGTTCGTAACGACGGGAAAGGGGTGAAACGCAAGCCGCAAACTTTGCGCCCGTTTGTGTTATAAATGTCATTCTTTTTCCTTGTCGGAAAACTATGATTTTTGTTTTAATTCTTTTAACTTTACTGTATTTGGTACACGAATGAGATTATTCGACATACCGCGTTGGATACTCGTGTATGCATGGAATTTCCCTTGGCCGTTATATATGCGAGCATACGAAGAAAAAAAAACTGTACGATTCGTACTCACACTGCACGTTTCGTACAGTTATGTATGTAAGTGTATACATATATTGTCGGAACGACCGGAGGAGGTCGCTAGTTACTATGATTTCCCACGTGTCCCCGACGCGAGAGGCCGCCACGCGCCCAAGCTTTTTCGCAGTAACGAGAAGCAAACTTTTATTCTCGCCTAACCCGGCGATCGTTCCGCAAAAAAAAAGAGACGAAACAGTCAAGAAATAAAAAGAACCACGCGGTATGTACGATAGTCACTTGCAGGGAATTTGAATTAATTCCCAAGAAATTTCTGGTTATTTTTCTCATCAATTCAAGCCTGCACTAATACAAATAATCTCGAAAAGAAAAAATCGCATTTACTGCAATAATTTCAAATGTTTCATAGCCTTCGCCATATCGAAAGTAAAAATCGCCGAACGCTAGAAGGCTCGATGACATTCGAGAAAGTTTGCGAATTTTATCTCGACGAGCGATTCACACGGTGGGAAGAAGAGAAGAGGCTTCGTTGGTTGAACGCGATAATCGCATAACGCTTGCCAACCAGACGACACACCGGTTCAAAAACCTGTTGTCTCTGCTCGACCGGGCTATTATCACATACCACACGAGTAGGTTCCACAGAGACGTATACGCACACTCGCGCATACGCGACGTTCTATCGAATAAAGTTGCCAAAGGTTTTCGAAGCTAGCATTGAATGACTTTATGTAAACAAAATTGATTTGCATGAAACATAGATTTAGTGGAGTTTTATTTGCAATGGATAACGTTTATTCCATTTAAATTCGATTAATTTGTATGAATATCAAACGTCATTGACGATAACACGATAATATTTATTAGATCAACTCGCAAATCATACAGAACGGCCGGTTAAAATTGTAATTAGTCATAAATACTTTTAATCATTAGGAGTAGCCAGAAATTACGAAACAATCTTTTTTTTTTTTGCTTTTTCATCAATTATAACATCTCAACATATTCTCTACAAATTACAAGTTGATTCGATAAAAATGATTGAAGATGGAAAATATCTTGTCTTAGTACATATCAATTGAGCTTGAAACTTTAAACGCGTTTTTCTCAAAAGTTTATGTTCAAAGCCGGTGACCGCTATTTCTGAAAAATCGCTCAATCTATCAATACGAAATTTATACAGTATCTTTTAGACAATTAAAACTAGGGCTTAATCAACGGATTTTTATTTTTAATCTATAGTTTTTTTATACACGAAAAACGAGTCTTTTTTTCCTTTGAAGTACATAAAATTACTTTCAGCGACCGCCATTTTGTTAACATGTTTGTTTTTATGTTTCGATTAAGCACTAGATACATTAACAAATTAACAAAGTTTTTTGTTTTATTGAGGTCCGGTGAACCAGTTAGAAGTTATAGTGGTCACCGCGAATCACCGTTTGAAAAATGAGCTTGAAGTAAATGATGCTGGCCTCGAAAATTTATTTTCATTAATTAAAATAAAGTCATTTCTTCTTAGTGTTTGTTCATTAAAGTCAAGCGCGTCTTCCGGGCACTGAAATCTCGAGGACGAATGGGATATGAGGATCTTTTTTTCTTTACTTGAGGAACGTGACAGAAAGAGTTTCGGCGATTATCTCTTGATTATATACTGCGAATGAATCGGGAGAGACAGAGACGAGCGACCACTCGGACCACTCTCTTTTTCTCTCTTTCCCTCGCATGAGTGTGGACAAGTGGTAGAACGAGTCGAATATGCGAGAGATCGGAGTCACGGGGAGAGCCCGAAGAGCGCGAGACTGAAAGGCCATTCGCGTGATGAAGTGTCTCTCCTGGTCTCTGCCGGTGAGAACACTCGCGGCGGGATCCTCGGTCATCCGGAGAGGGCAGCACCAGCAAATTTCGAGAGCAATAGCGTTCTCTCTCTCTCTCTCTCTCTCTCACACACACACACACCCACACATAAACACACAAGTATGCACACACTGTGTCCGCTGTAGTCGATGAAATCATTGCGCCCTGAGCTCGCCCAGCGAATTCATCGTTGTTCTATATTGCGAGAAGCGTGTAAATGTCACTCTCGTCACCGCATTCTATATTCTGCTGCGGATTTGTCATCGCGCATCCCATTGACGGTACCGAAGCTCGATATTACTGATCGAGTGGGTGTCAAACTGTTGTCGATAAATATATATGGGTATACATATATATATGGGTATATATAGATATATATATTTATGTATGTGTATTTGAATGTGTATTGGAGCGTTAGACAATCCCGGGGACCATCTAAAATACGTTACTGTAATGAGAAGCAGTTTGGGTAACAAATTCGACGGAATTGATGACAGAGTGGCGAGACACCTGTCCTCTTCTAACCGTTAACCCATAAAAATGGATATTCGAGAAAAAGAAATTATTCAAGCGTATATAATTTAATCAAATGCGAATATGACTGAGAAAAAAAGTAAATAATCTGTGTTTGTCTGGGAATATCGATATACGAATATAATAATAAGTATTTTTGTTCAATAATTATACACAATTGTGTATAATAAAATGAAAAATAACGATATATTAATATTAAATTCATTGTAGAATAACTGTATAGAATGATTGCGATGCAATTTTTCAATTAATAACGTTGCACCTAATGTTTGTTTTAGCTGCAATTGCAAATTATTGCGAAAAGACTTGATATGGCCGATTGGCTATTCAACCTTGGATAAAATCAGCTATTCAATATTTGGCACTCGACGACGAATGTGTACATTTCGCTTTCTACAATCTCGCCCGCTACTAAATTACGAAGATCTCACTGGTGACCAAGCCATTATGCATAATAGGTTTCACGAATTTCATACGAACCCATTCGATCGCGTCCGCACTTTCTCGCGTCGTTTTCTTTTTATATATATTTATTTTATTACCTAACCGGATCATCCCACTTAAAGAAAAATGCAGATGAGGATAGATTTTAATGTAACCTATATCATCGAACGAAATCCCCGTTTTTCCCACGACTTTCGAAAACTGCTTATTCGTGCGCCGACGCAAAAGGTTACGGAGCGGTAGCAAGGGAAGAATTTTGGACGGTTTAGCAAACATGTTGGGTTGTGCAACTAATAGACGGCAAAGCCTAGGAACCAGGGCGTAACTTCGTCTTGCCATATTGAATATTAATAGTGGTCGACCAACTTTTGGCTTGTTTTGACGGAAAAAAGAGGATTATAAAAGACCCAGGAATCATCGAAAAAGACACATTCACTCATCTACCAGCGAATTGATCAGACCAAATCATGAGGACCTTCCTGGTGAGTTTCCTGGCACATTCGATAACGAGGAATTAGTAATTTACAGAGCTGATTGGCCTCCGACCCTCTCCTCCCGACCAAACACTTTTAAACAAATTTCATCAATAAACAAAAATCTTTTACAGATTTGTCTCTTGGCCGTTGGCGCATTTGCTGCCGAGACGACGAAAAAGTCGGCAAACAAGCACGAGAAGCGCGGTGTGCTGACCGGTGAACACTCACCGAACGTGTACAGCTCTCAGCAGTACAGCGGATATTCGCAGCCCCAATATCAGCATGCCCTGCAAAGTGATTCATCCTCTTCGTACAGTTCCGGTTTGAACAGCTACTCCCAGGGCAGCCTGGGCGGTTCTTTCCAACAAGGAAGCGGATACCAGACTTACCCGTCCGGAAACACCGGAAACGTTTACGACAACGCCCTGGGACAAAGTTCGGTTTCTCAAATTGGACAGTCTTTTGATTTTTCATCCGGTCAACAAGGACAGTTCGGACAGACTGGCTACCCCAACTACAACACTGGCGCAGTTAGCCACACCAGTGAGCCAATCCAGACCAGAGTCGTGAGCCACGTCGTCAAGGTACCGGTCCCTGTGCCCCGCCCAGTTCCGGTTGAGCGAACGGTCCCAGTACCCTACCCCCACCCAGTCCCCGTTGAGGTTCCACGTCCCGTCACCGTTACCGTTCGCAAGCCAGTGCCAGTGTACGTCAACAAGCCTTACCCGGTCAACATTAACCGTCCCGTCCCAGTTCCGGTTCCCCAACCGTACGAAGTTCCTTATCCCGTCCCAGTCCCCGTCCACGTTCCTCACCCAGTTCCAGTCCCCGTTTCCCACCACGACCACCACCACGAACATCACAACGTTGGACATGATCACGGACTTATCGTCGACAACCGTGGCACGTACGGACAGGTGAATTACGAACAGCAGGGTGCTACTTTCCACGGAAATTTGGCTAATCTCGAGGGTTTGGGACATCACGGTAACCTCGGAGGACACGAGCACGTTGATGTCGGAAACCATCACTACAACCAACACTTTGGTGGACACAATACTTATCCTCATGGATCGGATCATTCCTTTGACACTTCTTTCAATACTCACAGCTATGGACCCGTTCAGGAATCTTCCGATTTTTTGCACGGTTCTGCTACCCATCAGGACTCGGGCTACCACTACGAAAAACCTGCCAAAAAATTTACTTTCTAACTTTGTGAGTTATGAAAGCACGCACATCATGTGATCTGTAAGAGTGAATAGATTATCAAATAAACCGTATTTTTGGAATTTTGTGTGGTGGAAAGTTGTTTGATTTGTAATCTTCGATTTCGTTATTCCTAAAAAAACATGCCTCCTATAATCTGTTAGAACATATTAATTTATGGGAAATATTGATAAGTAGTGGGGAGATTGATCGAACGATCGAAAGAAAGTTGAGGATTCGAAATCCTGAATGCAGAAGAGATTGCCTGATTTATAATCTTTATTTTCGTGATTGCTATAAAATATTCCTTCAACGTACTGTTGACCCAGATTTTATAAAATCTGAAGACCACGATCGAACTCGTCGCGATAATAACTTTTGAATTCGCGAGAAAACATCGCGATTTATGAAAAATATTAATATATAATATACGCAGATTGACAAAATGGTGGAAAACGATGAAGGATTAATAATCCTGAATGCAAAGAAAGTTGTTTGATCGATATTGTATAATCTTTTATTATGTTATTCCTGTAAAATAACTTAGATATCAAAATAATAATAGCAGAAGAAAGTATAGAAATTTGGGAAAACTATTGATAAATAGTGAGTGGACTGATCGAACGGCTGAAAGATAATTAAGGATTAGTAATCCCGAATGCGGAACGTTGACCGTAGATATTTATCGTTAATTTATAATGTCAACATCCGGCATTCATTTGGCGATCAATCTGCAGGCTCTATGTACTTGAGCCCGTTATCGAGATACACATAAAATACAGGACGATGATGGTGGACAGGGAAGCGAAGCTCGGTGCATCGTTCTAGAACGAACGTCCGCACCGAGGCTTTTCTCGTTCGCCTTTTTTGAACGATTTAGGTGCGGCGGATTGAGCTCGCCAAATACGCACGGTGATGCCGCTGCCGATGTTGCTGACGTAGGTACGAGCGATAAACGAACGAAATATTGCAGGGAAATTTCATCGCGTTCATTGCCCAAGCCATTAGGGATGGTCGAGATTCGAACCGATATACGCGTTGATTTTTTTTCATATCCCGCTTTCTGAGGGTTCGGCGCCCATTTATTCCTCTCTACCTTCCCCGCATGCGACTTTTTTTCATAACAAAGTTTAACAGCCGGAAATATTGCTTCATCAATAGCAAACAACGTATATTGGACTGTTGTTTGGTCGATGGTAAAATTGCAGTGTTTCAGGAGATCGGGCTCGGATGAAAATAGTGGAAAACCGATGGTACGCACCTTCGAGGGGTTTGAAAATAGCGAGAATAGTATCAACGCTAAATTCCCAAAATAAATACAACCATTGCACAATGTTCGAAGTTGCTGGAACCATCACGTAAGCTCGGTAAATTCGTAAAAATAAACAACAATAATCCATCAACTTTGACTTTTTATTTCACCAACCGACCAAAGTTTTATATATCGATGAGTCCGTAAAACTACGACCATTTCCGGAATAGAATTTCCAACCAGCAACGACTTTCGTCAACTGGGTAGTGGTGCCAAAAATTCACGACGTATATGTATCCCTCCCATCCCCCGCCATCGTAACCCATCGCCTGATTCTTACGCTATCTCTATACTCCCCCTCTCCGTATAATCGTATATACGCAATGATCGTACGGGACTTACGTGATACGCTCGCGTGCCCTCTCTTACTGACGAGACAACTTAGACACACATATGTGTAGCGTTACAAGTTTTGCACGCGCGAGGTGTGGCGCAAAGGGATGCCCAGCATGCGACACCACGAAACGTGTTTCCCGGAGTGCGCCAAAAGGCATCTTACGAATCCAGCTATCGCCATTGAACCGTATTACACTTCCAGTATCTACCGAGTTACTGGCGTAATACTGTACGGAATTTTTACGATACTGAATGGCGATCACGAATACAGTAAACTCCGTCTTTGTATATGTGCGCGTGTGGGATAGAGCGGAAGGGACGTTGCTTTATTTACTTTTTACGTTCCGAACAACGCGGGACAAATGGACCAAATACTAACGCGTCTATACACACACCTATATATACATGTGTGTGTGTGTGGGTGTGTGCGTGCGTACGTACGTACGTATTGTAGACCGGAGAATTTAACGTCGTCGTTCATTCGACGAAGTGAAATCCAACTCTCGTACATTTACGCGGTTCATGCTAAGCCCTTTACTTTTACGAACCGCAACGACTCTTTCTTTCGGGATTGAGATCGGGATTTTCGATGTACGGTAGACGGGGAATTCAAGCAAGTCTCGATACTATAAAAATCACCCGAGAGCATTTCGACCGTGAGGCGAGCGGTAAGATTGTGCATTTCGGTAAAAGGTAAGGGGCTCTAGGATTCGTGCGGGGAAAATACCGCACGATGGTGACACTTTGAGAAAGAAAGAGTTAAACGAAATTAAACATCGATAACAGTGGCGATTGAAAACGGAGAATTCGGCTACGACGTTATTTTTATAAAGTCGATCAACGTCTTATTATGATAATTTTTATGTTTTAGAAAGGACTTTCGTAGAATTGAGGCTTTCTCAAATTTTTTGCAAGGTTTTACTTGCTTGGGTAAACCATGTCTATAATGCAGAAAACAATTATTTTCATTTGTATATTTTCTTTGGTTTGATGAAAAAAGAAAACCAAAAGTTGATTGCTTGAAATTTTCCTTTACGCCAAACATACGAATTACGCCCGTCGATAAATTCATTTAGAAAGTGAAAGTATCACGACAAATTAAAAAAAATATTAATTTTACATTGTTTATATAAAATGTAGGTACGTAGTATAAATGATTCTCGTGGTCGACAATCGTTACACGAGGCTCGCGAATAATTTGATACTCCAGACAATAAGAAATAAGAGCATTCCCGTTATAGATAGGCCCTCCGTTCGGAAACTATTCTTGGCGCTAGAATACTTCCGGGTATACAAATATGTCTCGTATAAACAATAAGAGAACTCGAATAGCACGTACATATGGTTCACGCGCGTTATTACACCAGCCGCGACTGCCAGAGTTTTATTCTCTCGATGGCTGGAGGCGGGGGGGGGGGGGGGGGTCGGTGGTAAAGAAAGAACAGAAAGGAGAAAATGCGAGACAGCTTTTGCACAGAAAAATATAATTCCTACACCCCTCTTCGAGAAACGGGGAGAGAAGAGCTCCGCGCCTCGTCGGGGGCGATGCTTGGCGCCTAGGCCGAGGGCTAATTGCGAGCATTAATCTAATGAGAAGGATTTACAAGTGGTGTAAATTTATTGGTAAGGTATTCGCTTAATTATAAGGAATGTAAGGAGGCACGACGCTACTATTTCCCTTCCTCTCTTGGACCAGTTGTGTTCCTTTGCGTAATGAGTGGAAACAATAGATAGATTAAGGAGTTTCAATTAGTCAAATCAGTGAGTGTACACGAAAACTTGGCAGAGAATGGAGGATCAAGAGGGGGTAGAGCAGATTGATTAGCGCACGAAGGGATGCAAAAGTTTAGAGCGAGAAGTACACATGTATGAAGGCACTCTACGTTGCAGCTTCTAGAGCACTCATATTGCACCTCGCAGTAACATAAAGTACTTAAAATTGCTAGGTAGCTGCCATACATCTGGTATGAATTTTCTCTATTACAGAAAACATATATATATATATATATGTATATATGTTGAATGGTCTTCACATTCTCGTAGCTTAACATTTTTGTCTATATATTATATATATGAATATGTTTTTTTAAACATCCTCGCATCTCATATACATATATTGAAAACGTGTTTTACAACCACTATAAATGAAAGGTATGAGAGCAAAAGAGTACAGGCATCGAGGATTCTTTGATTTCGTTGTAGGTGGCAGCACGCTCTCCGTTGTTGACCAGAGGTATACGCGTATTGCAAGGGTATACGTGTGTACGTTCGGGACGACAGAGCCGCGTGCTTCCTATCTCTCGAACGATAAATCTGAGCTCCGAACGAAATGAATATCGTTGTACACACCGCCACGACACACAGGGGTTATAAATAAACACGTCTTTCCTGCGGATGAAACCTCCAGCGGGACACGGTGATTAATTGGCCGTCGGTGGCAACTCTCGCGCTTCTCTCATCTGCCTGTACCTACCACCGCCACCAGGTATACACGAGGACATCGCGGGTACTGTGGTTTTATATATATACTCATCTATACGCGACCGGTCGCATCTCCCGTCTCACATATACCTAATATACACCGAACACGAGCATATACAAATAAGAGAATGGATTGACGACGAACGAGCCGAAACTTTTTATCTCCGATGACCCGAGAAGCGAGAACGCGAGGTTGGAAAATCGAATCGGACGAGTTGAGAAGTAGAGAGAAAATATTTCTCCAGAATTTTTCGACAGGTAAGTTTAGGAGAGAGGGACGAGGCTAAATGCGATCTGTCCTGAATTATGGTCGATATATTTTCTGAACGACATATTCTCCTTAAAACTATTAACAGGGACATTTTGTTTATATCCATGTCGTCATATTAAAGCTGGCGGTCCATTTAGAATCCGAAAAAATAGAAATTTTTTTTATTGCTGAAATCAATAGATGAGATATTCAAGAATATGTATTCAACATTTCAGAGTCAAATTCTAAGTATTTCCACAGATACAGAGCCAAAGGCAGTGAGCCATTGAGCAGCTGCGTGCCCTTTGTCGTAGTGCTCCGCCCATTGGCCGTCTACTTTAAGGCGCGTTTTCTCGACTTTTCATTTTTACGACTTTACCCAATTTGTGTACAGGATTGCGAAACAACTAAACGAGCTATCGGTTCCACCCAAGTTGCGTTATCTTCAGTGTCGTTTTCTTTTCGATATGAGGTAAACAAATTTATGCGACTTTTGTACCCATTTGAAGTGATTTTTTTTTCTTGAAATATCACTTTTTTGTTAAAACTTCCACAAAAATTCGAATTTACGTGTTTTTACGGACTTTTTTAGTTCATATCGAAGAATATTACAATCAAATTAAGAATCTTTTTTGTGGTTTTTCACACAAAAATTGCGAGCTGTATCTTGTACACAAATTGAACACTTCAGTGACGAGGCGCTCCACAAATCCGCATTATTGGACATTAAACAATTTTTGTTTGTTAGTTCAAATACATTCATTTGGCTAATTGTTTTTGTCCGTCCTCCAATGCTTCGCGAAAACGGTTTAGTTCGGGTCGTCTAAATGAACCGCCAACCTTAAACACGCCAAACAAATTACCGTTAATAACAAAATTATATAAGAACTTATTATTATTTTTATCAATTCTAACGTTTACAAATTTCCTCGAAGAAATAGGAAGTTTTTTTTAGCTACGATTCAAAATTAATAATTTTTATATATCGCCCTACTGTTTTTCCATAAAATGCAGATTATTCGTTCAAAGCTGATTTGTGATCATATTTCAATCATGCAAATATAAGCCTACACACCATTTTCGAGATGACGTTGAAAAGAAAAAAAAGGTCCATACTTTTTCATCAGAAATGACGTAGCCGTGACGTTTCTTCGAGTCGCATCTGTCAATACGCGACGATACACGCATAAATATCTGTTTATCCGAGAGCGGAAAATATTGCTCTTTCTCGCGATGTTTTATGGACGAAATGGATCGTTTTCACTCGAGCTCGAACTAACAACAGAGCTACGAACGTGGTTAACGTAAATATCTGTGTTTACATATGTATCTGTATATAAGTATGAATATTCATGAAAATTGAAAATCAACGTTAATAATTTTGCGGTTTTGTCCCAGAGTCTTTGAGATGTCGGGACAAATCACGTGATATTTTTTATTAGCAGGGAATTTCTGATCGAATATGGTGTTTTGCTATTACTTGAAGCCCAAATTTATTTGTTATGCCCCGTGGAATCGTACTTTAAGATCGATCGGGAAATTGGGCTGCTTTCCTAGGCCTGCCGAAGGCCTATGTTCATCGGAAATTTCCCGCTAATCACGATTAAATGGGTCACTTTTCTTTCGTATGATAATTAATAGGTAAAAAGTCGAAAAAACCTTGAAATTTCATAGTGTTCTTGATTTTTTTCTTACTAATGGCCAAATACGGGAAGAATGTTATTTTTGCGTTCTATGACAATGTTATGTACATTTTTCTATGGGAGTGTACCTATATATTGATGAGATTCCATATAGATATACAAACAACGTTGGCCTGCCGTGACACGGAGGTCTATATTTATATAAACTGCCAATGGCTCATCGTAGGCCTAGCCGGTACGCTCGAGCGTATAGTAGCTTTAGTCCAGTCATTGTATTCGAAAAAACGGTGAAGAAATGCAAGTGAACCGAGAAAGCTGCGTTTGGATATTGTGTGGAGGGGGCTTAGAAAAGCTTAACTTTAAATTGTCGACCAAATATCCCATTTCGCTTACATACTTGTTTGTTGCTTTTTTATGCTCTACAATTAAGGTCCCATTAATTTTGTGTTGATCGTTGTTGAGATATCGAGCGAGAAAGTCCAACATTAAGAGATTGAGATTAGTTGTTTTGCTGGCTTTCGTGATACATATCGATTTTGCTCCTTTCTCGCGATACATATCGAACAATGTCTATTATGAAACTTGTAGAGTATGCTAATACATACAGTGTAATTTTTTTGTTGGTTTTTAGACAAGAATTCCGCGCGAAATTTCGATGTTATTGCTCGTGCGATTGCATACAGGGTAAGGCACGAGAAACAGAACAAGATGGCGGAAAATGCAAATGGGATATTTGGTCGACAATTTGAAGTTAAGCTTTTCGATGCCCCCCCCCCCCCAATACCCAAAAATCAGCTTTCTCGATTCACTTGTATTTCCAAATGTAAATAATGACTGGATTACTTCGTAGGGGTAGTCGCTCGAGTGGCCTATTGGCCTTATCTGTCCATTCATGCGTGCTGATAGTTCAAGGCTACGCTCGTTTTCGGATGAATTAAATGTATCAGTTATTAATCGGATACCATACGCGCGAAATATTTAACGCGTATTGATATTGTAAAGTTAATATTAATCCTATATCTTTTTTTGCCAAACGTAAACATGATCCATTCTGGGTTTCAAGAACGTATCTGTTCGATTGAAGAATACCCTCTGTGGTTGGGTGCTAACCAGACGCTGATTATGACTTGCGATAAAGTAAGAATTATTATTCAACATTGTCTCCTACCAAATTCAATGATAATTTCATATCGCACCTTTATGCAAGATGAAAATACTTTTTTTATTCGTACTATGTATTATAAATATTGTGGGATGAAGACGGTTGGAAGAAGTGGCAGGGGGAAAATGAACAGAGATAGAAATGACGATGTTTATTCGATAGGTGCTGCTAATCGACTGACTCTGAACTCGCATTCTCTTAGTACTCAGGTATGGACACGCCCACCCATTACTCAAGCCTTGTATACGTCTCATCGTACAATACACGCTTGTCAAACTGGCTGGCTCAATTATAATCTTCTACAATATTGTGTCATGTCTCAGAATCGAGCCTATTCGAGGAGAAAAATCGATGGGTGGTTGGGCGGTGTCACGGAGCTAATCGTGGCTCGAAATACGGTAAGTACCTACAGTCGGTAATGAAAATATTCGGACACCAGCATAGAGTTGCTTTTCTGTTCCGTATTTCAATCAAATGTTCGAAGAACCATACCTGGCACGACCGTATTTTCAGGTACGCTGTACTTTTTAATAATGATTTTAAATACGTTAAAATATGCAAAGTATGTTATACTTTTCAGGTAACATGAACGCAAAAAATAATTATTTCGTACGTGCGATTATTTAAATAATGCGAGAGATTTAAAGAAATCGCGAATTTGTAAGTCACAAAAAGATTCGGGCACTATACAAATTAAGCTTACAATGTTTAAATAATAATTGTTACCTTAAAATTAACATTTTATTGGATATCCTTGCTGTTGCATAACATGGCTTGAAACGGGTCGGCATATTGAAAATATGTTCTTTAAATTAATCCGGCCTAATACGACCTCATTATTCCACGAACCATTTTTTCAACTCCTCCTTCGTTGTTAAGGGGGTTTTTCGAATTTCCCGGTTCAGTTCATTCCACAAATTTCCAGGAGGATTTAAATCCGGCGATTGTGAAGGTAAGTGCACAATAATAGCACACGTATACATTGAATATTCGTGAAAAATCCGTGCGTTGTGCTTCGGATCGTTGTCTTGATTACATGTTAAACCTTGTCTAACCTCCAATCCTGTACCACTTTTTAAAAATTGTTTTGTAAAATGGTCGGGTATTTACACTTATCCAGCATATCCTCTACAAATACTATTTGACCCACTTCGTGCGACGAAATATACGACATAAGAATACCGAATCGCCACTATGCTTCACAGTGCGTTGCAGATGTTTTGGATTTCACTCTTCTTTTCGGTTTCTCTACACTTTTACTCTTCCTGCACCACCATAAATATCACGGCGAACGGTGATGTGCGGTAAGTTCTCAAAGAAAGTAACCAGTTTTGAAATCATTTTTGTGAACAAAAATTTCCCTCTCCCGAAGCCCTTTTCGCAAAGGATCGAAAAATCGCGATGTTCAAACTGTTTCTGTGATCACACAAATTTTGCGATGTGGGAGATATTCGGCTTATTCTTCAGCTATTGACGACCCCTTTAAAAAGTTGCTCGTTAAGTATCTTGTTGAACAAACGAAAACGGAGATATTGTATCGTGAAAAGTCGATGTTTTGACGTTTCGTGATACCCATCGAAGTTGGCGATATCTTGCATTTCGGTGAACAACATCCAGCATGGTCGATGCAACGTCCCAACCTGGTGGCAAGGATTAGGTTCGTTCATATATATATATATTCATATATATAACGACGTTACAAATTGAGCAGCGCACGCACTCTAGTCCCAATTAGCAAAATTGGTACGTTCATTACAGATCGCGAGGTTTGCGGCGCTTAACGATGCAAATCTTGAAAAAATTTATTAAGCAATCCTCCACCCTATCATCGTTCCTTCGCTGAAGTCTATTCCGGTATATATATATATATATATAGATGGGACGTATAAATTACATATATAATACTGGATCGTTGCAGCCTCATTCATTGCCATTACTACTTAACTTCTCGACGATCATTATACAGCTTTATCGAGCATTCGGTATGTATTCATAACTGAAGAATATACATAGCAAAACTTGTTAGTGAGAATTCATTCGAACGAAATGAATTACGTCTGAATGGATTTAAAATTAAAGCGAAGAAAGCTGCGAAAAAGATTTCATTTTATTTCAAGTTTGAACAAAATAAATCAGATATCACTCATATTAAACTCATTTTAATTGGGTTCCTACATTATTTTTAAGTTCTGTATTTTTTTGCTATAATGACGATTGGATTTTAATGGATTTTAATTTTATCGTAATTTACATTTTGCTTAATGGCAAATTTGTTGCGATTGAATTAATTTTATTTGATTGCAACGTCGTGTAACATTCGCGAGCATAAGCCAAAATTCATCGCGGACCCGAGAGTTTACGTGTAAAAAAAAACAAGCCTCGAGAGCTTACACTTTCCGTTTACACTTTCCGCGCGAACGCTCTCCGTGCGATGCTGTATATCTACGAGGAGGAAAAGGAGAAAAGAAGAGGCAAAACCCGAAACAACTTTTTTGTTGGTAGCAAGCTAAAGCGAGAAAAGGAAAGGGAGAGAGAGAGAGAGAGAGAGAGACAGAGAGAGAGAGAAAGAGATGGAAAGTGCTCGAGCATAGAATCACAAGAGAAAAGTTTGCGTCTCTCTTTTACACCGCGGATATACGCGAGAGATGTCCGCCACGATTTTCCGCGAGAAAATCGTAACGAGTTGCCACGAGGAGTTGCGGAAAGTAACCTCTCTCTCTTTCCCTCTCCGCCTTTCGTACACGCTCTGCACTGTCCAATGGCATTACATCCTGCTCAACACTAGAGAATAAAAATAAAAATGAAAATAAAAAGTAAGAAACTTGATGCAGGAAAGAAGGGGAAATATCAGAAAAGTTCAAGTTGGCTGAAATCTCAATAACTTTCACGGAACTAAGTTAAATGATTTCTCTTCGTTCAGAAATATATCTCTTTTCTTCATATACTAACAAGATTTCGATTCATCTCAATTAATTTGTTTGGAATAACAAAATAAGATTGATAAGTTATACCCTGTTCGTACAGGAATTTAGTTTTGGACATCGTGCTTATGTGCATATATTTTACATGCGGGAAAATAGTTTTTTCGTGCTCACCGTTTCTAGCTGCCACCTTGGAAATTGGGAAAACATTCTAAATCCGTCTGAGAATTATAAGTTTCATTCGCGTATTCTTACTCGCGGCATGTAAACAAGGAACGAGACTTGAATTTATCGCGACTTCGAGCTACAAACTCGAAAGACCCGAAGTCGCTTATCTGCCACTATAGCACCGAAGTATCTCCGAAAATTGTAAAAGCGCAGTACTCCCGCCTGTGTGTGCTGCGAGCAGTTGGCAAGGCAACCATGCGCTAACCACCGAATTCAAAGTTCTACTCCGACCGTGTATTTATTGAATGCACAAAGTTCAATGTACCACGGGAAGATTAATTAGTTTGAAAATATGAACAAATATTTATAGATATACATTATTTGAAACGAAATTAGGTTTTGTACATACCGTATAACTGCATGTGTGTCAATCATGAAGTGAGCTTTTTTACTCGACGTTCAAAGTGATTTTTTCCCGAGTACTTTGTATATAGCTAGATTGTACAGCGATATGTTCTTTGAGATTTATTTAAGATGCTCCCCTGGCCCAGTTACACAGGCCAAGCGCAAACAGAGGACTGGGCTAAAAAATTGTTGCGAGACTCCGATTTTATAAGCGTAACCGAGGGAGGCAAAGCTGCTTAATATACGTAAATTTTTCGAACGAATGATACTTCATCTTTTACTCATACCCCGCACGAATGATCAAACGTTAGCGCAGTAGCCCACCCACTCGAGAATCGCGCAACCTGCCTAACACGCTCATACTCATATGAAATGCATCAAGGCAACTGATTTCTTTGAGAATATGCAGTATACATACACGCCGAATATCGAATATATGCAAAAGCCGCAGTTGCATACGGAAATTGTAGTTTTTTTTGGACACATATCAATTTAGAGATTTGTATAGAGAAACCTGGAAATTTTACAGTTTTCTTCATTTTCCGCCTGTTAATTGTCAAGTGTTGGAAGGACTATGATACTCGATGTTTATAATATATAGAGACTATGCGTCCGTTGTTCTATGAGGCGTATGGAATTTCCTATATATACTATTAATCTATCGATAAAAGAGTATGGCATTTCTTATGTATTCTTTTATTGTACGGATATGAAAATAAAGGATTTACTTTAATTAAGGCAATTTTACGCAGTTGGCTTAACAAGATAGTTATTTTATCGATTTCAGTATCCGGTAGTATTATTTACAAAATTTGTTCATATTCTGCAGCGTACTTTTTTAAATCATCAATGAACCGCACTCGATTGCAAACAGAGCACGCCTGGCCAAAATTGTTATTTATAATTTTCTTTTAAATTCATTATGAACTGATTTATTGCATTGAAAGACACTATAAGGTCGAACAACACTAGAATTAAGAATACTTATATTGAAATCATTCAATATCAGTGTGAGAAATGACAATTAATAAGTGTTTCTTAGCACGAAATTTTCGCACACGGTCTGTTGATCTTTTCGCTAGATTTTTCGTCACCCGTTTTCTATCACGGAATTCTTTTTGTCGTTCCGCATTTGTGTTCGGCATCGTCAACGGTATATAATATATTTTTGTATGTTACATGAAATAGCAATGAAATCTGACGCGTGGTTAGGTATAAAGTGTGACGGACCATAACTCTCTCTCTCTGTCTTTTATTGTTAGTTAAACTATGAACCCTACGCATACATTCGCACTCGCCCCACTTCGTTTGAGCGGCAGAAAAAGTGGGGAGTCAGAGTGCTCGCACGGCTTACCATCCCCACCACTTTCGTTACGGAATTTCGTTTCATCCAGATCGGTTTTACACTTAAGGCGCCTAACGAAGTTTCACTTCAAAAACTGATAGTTGCATTCGATGAATTTTTATGATCAATAAGGCACCTTGAATTGCAAAGCTCACCGGAATAATAAGCAATCAATTCAGGAATAAAGTCGAGAAAATCGAGGTGTTCGAATAGCGACACGTCACGTGACGTAGCAGTAGCCATCTTAACCAAATAATAAGCCGGGCGTGTGAGACCGACGACAGCCATCGATGTCAAACGTCGACCATGTGGCGTATTATGGAAGTCGAGTAGTAGATTATTACGTGTTTTCCATATTATGAAAATAATAGGAAACTCGAAATCCAATAATTAAAAAATATTTCTCGAAAAATAGGAAATATACATAGATATATAACGGGTCGGTATCGCGGCGCAAATTAGACTGTAAGTTTACTAGCATGGTCATCACCGAACCTCCTTAACGAAGTGTAACGAAAAAAATAATTTTTTACTCAAGATTGTTAATAATATCTGGCGGTTTGAGAATACATGCTTCGCGAAAGCCCCACCGGTATTCTCCATTATCGCTACGAATCTTTGCTCTTTCATGTAATTATTCGATGATACATTTTTCCTCAAATGCACTGGCGATGAGCCGTTTTGAGGTTTTCTCCTTGTTATTCTTAATTATAATTAACCTCACAATGGTAAAAACGTGGGATGTAACATAAGAGATAAAGTAGATATGATAAACGAAAAACATATATATATATATGGGGCATTCCACGCCAGTTCGGACATCATTTGGCTTTTTTATCTCCGGGTTTTTTAAAAAATTTGTTATGTTCTAGTATTTGTTGAAAGAGGCCTCCATGATTTTTTTTCAATTTTTTTGTCGAACCATTTCCAAGATATTGATTTTCCGAAAATTACGTTACTTTTTTTTTAAACGCCCATAACTTTACGAAAAATGGGCCAAATTGGACGTTCTTTTTTTTGAAATTTGTTTGTAAAAAACTGTCATTTATTTCACAACTTTTAAGCCTAGTTAGATAATGGGATCGATTTTTCTAATTCCATATTTTAGTTATCCGTATTGAAAAATATGTGAAAAAAATACTATGCACAGGAACTACTATTACTAATTATTTGACATATAGGGACTGTTCCCTCTGTGTCGAATTAGTTAACAGATTGATTTCAGGAAACAGATAGAGGCGAATTGCCAAAAAGTATTTATTTTCCTACACGTTTAAATATTTTATAAATACGAGATTCAACAGATGAAGAAAACTCTTTAAATCCAAAAATGTCTGCTCCGTCTGGAATCACACAATGATAGTTTTGCGTCTCTGTTATTGTCTTTGCTCTCATATATCCCTTCTCTAATGATTCTTTGGCCCGAATATAATCTTCATTAGAGAAGAATTGAGCATAAATATTCGGCAAACAATTCGGTTTTATTTAATGGTTGTCCCATTATCTAACTAGGCTTAAAAGTTGTGGAATAAATGACAGCTTTTTTACAAAAAAATTTCAAGAAAATCGATCAGTACGTGTTTTGTGTAAATTAACAATTTATGTTTGAAACTTGAACATCTTATAGAAATACGATTTGAAAATTTTGTTCGATATTTTGTATCAAAAGGGCGTTAAAAAAGAAAATTTTCAAAAAAAAAACTTTCAATTTGGCCCATTTTTCGTAAAGTTATGGACGTTTAAAAAAAAGTAACGTAATTTTTCAAAAATCGATATCTTGAAAACAGTTCGAAGAAAAAAATTGAAAAAATCATGGAGACCTCTTTCAACAAATACTAAAACATCAAAAATTTTCAAAAAAATCGGAGATGCAAAAGCTAAATGGTGTCCGATCTGGCGTGGAATGCCCCATATATATATATATATATATATGGCATGTATGAGACTAAAGAATCATTGGAACATAAGCTCGACTGCGGGCTAACGTCGAAAGTGTCGAGTTAAAAAGCTTCGGTGCGAGAGGGAAGGCAGGAGAGTGAGACTTTTGCACAATAAAGAATTTTCTAAAGTCCACGCAGCGGCACGCGCACAGACACACCCGACATACGCGCGCACATAGTGAGTCTAGAAAAACGCCAAAGGTCCGACGCGACGAGAGAGGAAGGCGAGGAAATAAGGCTTCTACGGGGAAGGGCGAAAGTGCGGGAACGTTTTTTTAAAACCGACTCTTTTGAACACCTCTCCCCCCCCGTATTCTCTTGCGTCATGAGGATAGTGCAGGGAGAAGGGCGCCACCAGTCTCTTTAGAGGAGCAATAACTCTGAACGTCTGCCTCGTGTTCGTTCCCTGCTGGTGGGGCTGAGAGCTCGTCGCTCCGCCGACGAGCTCGCACCACTTTGAAGGGGTGCTCTTACTATGTAATTAAGTAATTTCGCGGCTGGCAGAGAAAGAGAGCGAAAGAGATGGAGACAGTGAAGGAACCCTCGGCCGCTTGAGCTACGAAGCACAATCGGATTCGGCGCATGCGCAACTTTGTATTTATGCAGGGTGCAACGTTCGAGGGAGGCTGGAAAGCTTTGAATCGCTAAAAATTAGACGAAATTCGTGCACGTTTTTTAATTTGCATTTTTCATTGACAACACGAGCTATGGGAGTCTGAAAAATGACGATAATCACTTTCTTAGCAGACAATTAAAATATAAATGTTTCTGTCACTGGGTATCATAATCTTATTATTATCATTGTCGGAATAATGAAAGCTCGTAGCAACATAAAAACCGAAGAATGATTAATTATTCGACATTCGTATTCATTGGCAGTAAAAAATGAGAACGGAATACATACGGCAGTATTGTCAATTTGCAATGAGAATTCAATAATTCTAACGAGTATATTCGTGTATATCGTTCTGTTTATCACATACTATATTTATCTCCACTTAAATGCAAGCTTTAATCGCACTCACCGGTTGATGCGAAGCATGATAGGCGCGACACGAACAGCGAACCGGCATACCGTATCCAGCGTCTCCTTCACAGACGCCAAGGCACTTCACCAATACTCCCGTTCCTTATATTATGTTTCGGGGATGACAAGAAAAAGACACTAAAAAAAATCTATTTAAAAAATCCATTTCGTATATTTTGATTTCCATTCGCAATTGAAAGATTCCATTTTTGTTATCTGCAGCATAAATTTGCGATCGCAAAAATTGAAATTACACACATATATCATCACCTATCATTCGCTTTATGTACAACAAGTTTCCAGTTTTAGAGTCTCTTAAATACCACAAATCCGTATGGATTTTAATTTTTTATACTATATATATATGTTTCATTCGTAGTGCTGGGCTTTTAAATAAATTAACGATAGAAACACAAACATACAATTTATTGCATTAAAAACTTTTGACTGTGGTAGAGCAAACCGTTTTTTTAAATATTTCGAAGGGAAGTGACACAGTTTCCTATCGTCCACTACACTTCAGAACTGGCGGAATGTCAGATGATTCTCGGCAGCACAACGAATCTTTTAATTCGAACCGGGATTCAATCTGTCACTTCTTCAGTCGATTTTAATCTTCAGGGAATAGTCAAAGGAAACTTATTATCATTGCGCCATGTACATCGAATGGAAGAACTGCGCGATTCTAATATATCCGCATTAATAGCTTGAAGTGCTGTTCAATAAACATCAGACATTCTTCCACCGTACAAAATACAATTTTCCTTGAAATTTATTTCTCTTCTCGGTATTGACTCATCAGCTGATTGAGTAGGTCGACGACTTGTCTGTCTCCGTATTCTTCGTGCAGGGCCTATAGTTTCGGTGACGATATAATCAAGGCTCTGGCCTTCACGAATTTCCTTCTTCCCGTCGCTCTGTTTATAAACGAAAATACTGTCCCTCCTTTATACCGGTGGTTCCAAAATTCCGCCCCTGCTCGAAGATCCTCTTCTGACTGCTTCCTCCTGGCAGCTTCTTCTTAACCCCTTACTCCTGACAGTTTACTCCGCACTGCCTGCTGATATCTCTTCATCGGTCCTCGAATCGAACCTCACTTGCGTAGTCTGTGGAACGATGTCTTTGGATCAGTTGTCTCTGTAACAGTATCCTCGTTGGGCCGTCTCCCTACGTTCCTCGTCTATCCTCAGTATCAGGCCACTGACACCTCACGAAATCTCGAACAAAAGCTAATTTTTTCTCGTAAATTCCATCGCCTTATAACCCGAATTTCGGTCCCTTCCTACTGGTTTTCCTAATTTCTCTGTCTTTCTATAGGTTCGTGGTATCGTGATGTTCAACCGATCTGAAAATTTCGGTGTGGTGATGTGCACAAAATTCTTTCTTTTTATTTTAGAATTTTTATCCTCACAGAAGGAGAACCTGGTGGGGGTATGAGACGTTGTCTCAAAACATACATACACACATAGTCAAAGCTAGTGCCGTTCGAGTGTATAGCTCCACAATACTTTCGATGAAATTAATTAAACGTTGATATGTTGTATGTACCTACATACGCATATACATCTATAGACAGCAAAAATAATTTCATACATATATATTTTGCATATACGGTTGTGCTATCTACAGAGCGGTGCTTTGGCTGGGATATATATTGGCGTCCCGTCATCAAGTTCGTCCAACGGGGAGTGACGAGTATAGCACTCGACAAACGCTCGAGCGACATGAGAGAAAAACTGACACCACTTACCACCAACATCGATAATCCCTTCAATTAAAAACTCGACAATGCACCTACGGGAAAACTCAATTAACGCGTAACCCGAACGACTTTGTCTCGTGAAATGGAAAAAAAGAAGCAAAAGGAAATAAATAAACATCTGTTATATATCGATGTGTATGCGTGCGGGAGTGTGAGTTAATCCACGTTGCGGAGTCAGCCAGGCAGCGTTCTCATTCGTTCCTCGAACTCCTCTTGACAAGCGTCTCCGGAGCACGATAAAGCATGACCCTTCTCCCTTATGCTCTCTTACTCACTTTGGTATATGCCACTGGTACGTAGAACGGCGAGCTCGTGCTTTTCTCGCTCGGCATACAAAGTGTCCTTTCTGGCCCCCGGTAGAGTGAACGTGCTCACCGAGAAGCAACTCTCCGGCACGCGATCAAACGACCTTCGCTTTCGGTGCGACGACACGCCGAGTCTCGTCGTCGAGGCCCTTTTCTCTACTCGACCTCAACCTCGTCATCGCACCACCACTAGTTCGTTGCTATCGATGTGTAATTTTTCTCACGATAATTAACCGCCGATTCGATTCAACAATTTTGGCCATTTTGGAGGTTATGACTCTTCGGGAGAAGAACGAAGAAATTCTAGTAAAAACGTTATAATTACGAGAAGGAGAATGCAAAAAGGTGAGTCGGAAAGTTCTTCGGGAAGCGACAGCTCTCAACGATAACGGGAGCTCGGGCCGAAGCGCAAAAAAGAACAAATTTTAACGATGTACTCTTTTCTCGAGTATCGCGAATCAATTATGCATGCGCCGTATGCACGGTTACGCGGGATGGGGTTATGTGCGTAATTCGCACGACCACGAGGTGCGCGACAAAGAAATGTATAATTAAATAAATATAAATACCTTGGTGTATAGACGCGAGTCTGGCTCTTTGCAGGATCGAATGCCCAACAGTATACGAAAACGGAGTATACTCGTGTAGCACAAAAGGAAAGAGGAAACGGAACAGCAGAAATAAAGGGACGGCAAAGAGAAGAAGGCGCACGCAGAGTATCGAGGAAGAAAGACGGAGAAGACATGGCGATGAGAGGCGCCGGTGGCGGTTGCGTTCGGTTTATACGGCAGGACGCGCAACGACGCTAGTGTGTTGGTACGGCAGTGTGCGTATAGCTCGTGTCGGTAAGGGAGGTCTGGGAGAGTGTAGTGGCGGTAATAGCCACGGTAGTGTGTGGCGCGTAACCCCCTCCATAGAGCGGCGAGAGCTCTCTTCCGTGCGGTAGTGGTGGGAGTCGAGCTTCTACCGGCAACGCTGTCGCGTCAGTCGTGCTGTGAGCGGCTTCGTGGTCGTGTCAGGTTAGTCGCGGAGTCGTTGCCCGTCGCGTACGCGGGTACGTGTTAGCGGTATGATACGAAAGGGTCTGCCGTTCGTATCGCGAGAAGGCCGGCTATGAATTTACCCAAGGAACGATCACTCGTCGACTTATCGTGAGAGAAGAAATAAACTAACGGAATCATCGGCGACTCTTTCCTCGTTCATCGATGTCATAAAAACGCCGAGTTTCCGTTGAAAGTATCATTCAACGAGCATAATCAGACATCGAGGAAACGATGTAACGTAACGTTGAAATGTCTTAATCGAATTAACGAGTAAACAAAACGGTCAGTGCATAGCAATCGCGACGAAGAATTTGTCTGAGAACCAGGATTTGTATCTTCAGACTCGATCGTACAAGTGCGTGTGAGTGTTTTACGTGCGTTGTTTCTGTGCTATATACATATCTAATACGTGCGTGTTCTAGATGCGTGTGCACGCGTAGTTTATTATTTTCCTTTCTTTCTCTTTTATATTCAGAATTGTCTCTCGGGAGTTTGCACGAGACGACGAGTTTCGGAAGAGAGCCCTTGGGTCGCGCGCGCAGGCGTTTCTCCAAGGAGCAAAGCCGCGTGGTTTAACGCGAGTATAACCCCACTCCAGTCGAGAGGTATAACGTGCCGTGAGCGTTGCGAGCGAGCAGGCAAGAGACAGACAGAAAGCGAGACAGGGCATTACTTTCAGGGTCGAGCGCCTCGCAAGCACTCTCATCGATTATTATTATACCGGCGAGTTCGTGCGAAAAATACGTTTGTACATTGACACGCGTTATACATAACGCGAATATGCAAACTTAACCTCAAAGTTTCGTAAGTACTATCGTAAAAGTAATAACGAAGTACATACCGTTCAGTGGGTGCTTCGGCAAACGAGAGTAAACGAGTTTAAAGGAAAAATCTCGTTCGTGCCAAGTCGAATGTCTGGAAGTAACGAGTGTAAGTGAGTCGGAGTGGGGGGGGGGGAGGTACGAAGAAGCCGAGAGAGCGAGCGATAGCGTGTGCGTCGCAGTAGCCGGATAGAAGTGGTCGAGTGCAAGCGGATCGGGAGTTCACCCGAGGCAACGGCAACCAAAGATCGGTGAAACCTTCGTTATTTCGCGGTGGTAAGAGCAGGACGGAGCGTGAGTTATACGAGTGTTTCACGCGAGGGTGAGAGGAGGACAGGTGTAGCGAGGGGAGAAAAAGAAAAAACGAGGGAGAGAAAGAGATCGAGCAGAGAGGGATCCCAAGGCCGCTTGCTCCCTCGATATATATATATATATACACCCATATATATAACACAAATACACACAGACGCGCCCGCGCATACATAGAGATACCTACGCACATAACCTTAAATTTCGTCGTCGACACGGTGAGAGAACGAAGCACGCCCATATTTTTTTCTCATTTTTTCTTTCGTTCTTCTTCTCTCGTGTTTCTCTTTCTCGCCGGTTTTAAGAAGCAATCACGGTAGCGCGTGACGCTTGGCTCTTCCGCCCACCTGACAAAATTCGTGACGAGTATTTCTTTTATATAACGGGAATAAAAAGAAGGGAATCGTTGAACGCGGTAAATACATAAATCACGATATACAAATGTCAATTTTTGTTACGAGTCTCTCGTGTTTATTAACGCTGTACGTATAGAGAATTTTGAACGTCCGTGATAAACATCGCGCGGATGCAAAGTGGGATTAAGTTTCGCCGTGGATCTTTCGACATGGGCGAGCGATCGCGAGATCATCGACGTTATAGTAATAAGGAGCACGCAAACAGGCAGATATTATTGATATAAAGAGGAAGAGTGAGCCCGGGGAAAACGTTCTTCGGAACGGTGCATGATGATGATTTTTTCGTCCCGTCGTGCAAGCGAGACGAGGGACGAGTGAGAACAGCTTTTTGCGGCGCGCTGGGACGAGACGAGAGGCGCGAGCCGCGGGCCAAATCGGTTCGAGAGTCGATGAAAGTGACTACAAAAATAACGGCGACATTGACTAAGCCGTTATAAATTAGCCAATAAATTATTGAACATCGAAAATAAGAACTATTAATGATTTTGATTGTCGTGTATCGAAAATGGCGACAGAGTTGAACGATAGTCCGTAAATCAGTGCGGCAAAGTTTCGAAACATCGAAAGAATCAGTAAAAATAGTGTTTTTTTGTTTTGTTTTTCGTCAATCTGGATAAAGAGCGAACAATGACTATAGCGAGTAATATAGTGGTGGAGTGGCTAAGATCGCTCCACCTCGGTCAATATTCCGAGTCGTTTATCGACAACGGCTATGACGATCTCGAGATATGCAAACAGATCGGAGGACCGGATCTCGACGCGATCGGTGTCTTCAATCAAACGCATCGCGCCAGACTGTTGCAATCGGTAAAGACGCTGCGCGAAGAGGGCGCTGCCAGTGTTTACTTCACACTCGAGGAGACGAACGACTGTTTGTGCGACAATGTCAGCTCAAAGTCGTCGAGAACGTCCTCGGAGAGACCGACGAGCGACAAAGAGACACAGAGAGCATCGCCTACCGCCAGCTCGTCGAGCGGCGGACAAGAGCTCACGAAATTTGCCGATGAGTACGAAGAAGGTAAAGCCGAACTCGTCAGGATACCGAGAATACAGCTGAGAATGCTGCTGCAGGAGAAACTACGACACGATGGGATACGACTCGCGTGCCAGCCGTACACGACACCGGTGAGCCTCCTTATTTTTCTCACGGCCGTACCCCTATTATTCAATCATTTTATTCTCTCGTTTCCTTTAATTCCAATTCTTTGTATTTAATACAAATTATTAAATACAAAGAATTGGAATTAAAGGATCTCCGGACTTTAGGAGTTTTTAAACATCGGTAGAAATCATTTCAAAAGTATGAAATAATTTCCAAAATATTTTATCCTTTCTAGATTTAATTCTAGCTTTAATTCTAGTGTTAATGATGAATAATCATTAATCTCATTTATAATAGTATCGCGAACTGTTGTTCCGACAACTTAGGTAAAATAAAACGTTCGTATCTTCCGATTGTTTACACGCGTAATTCAATAATATGAAGTAAAAAATAATCTTATGATTGAATGAGTTATTAATATTTTATGTAAAATTGAAAAACCATTTTTCTTCGCAATACCCGAGAGGCGTCTCGCTTTATTCTCGCATATTAAACGGATTACAACTGTTGCGAGGAAAAATAGTTAGTAAATTTTAGATAAATATTTGATAAATTATTGGATTACATATTTATTATTTACTTTGTATTACTGAATTATATCGGCATTATCTATTTAACAAATTGTATATCGACGATACTTGTAAATGTTCGGAAGCAACTAAAGTTGTTATCCAAACGTGTTTCGTTTATTTCCCTGTATCCTGCCTCATTCTCGTCTACTCGCCCTTCTCTACTCGTTAGTTTATATTGTCAACAGTGCTTATTGTTAAAGGGTTTTATAATTGCGAACTTAAAAGAATTTTTTGAATTGAAATATAGGTATAGTCCATAACCATTACTGAGACTTGAAAACTCGATGTACAGAATAACGTCAAGTGATTTTGTGACGTTTGCGAAAATACTGCGCACAAAGAAATGCTCCCCAATAGCTGATTGGATGAGAAACGCATGATTCCCGTTTTTTGTACTGCGGACAGTGGGGAGAAAAATTACCTTCTTTCATCACAGAAACAAATTTAATGTTCGTCGAAGAATTTTATACCTAATATAACTTTTATCGAAATAAAGATGAAATATTTACCAATTGAAGAAATAAAACATGCAAATAGGAGCGCATAATTCTTGAAAAAAGTCGAAATTCGAAAATAAATGTTTCACGCGAAAATTCTAGAAGATGAGTCGAACGATAGGTCCGAGAGATGTGGAAATATATTTTATTCGACGATTTGAAAAGGTTGCACGAAATTGTAATCCGTAAAATGGAAATTTTTAAGATTTTATTCATTTTCGGTAAATTTTGTTAAAATCCATTTCGCGTCCGAGAGCTATGATTCGCGCTCTAATGAGTACACCGATAAAGTGCACTCGCATATTTTGCAAAACTAACACGGAAACATTCGTATTTGCTAGAGCCAATCTCTACCTGACCCAGTTAAATTTCGCTCATATGGTTTAATGAATTGCGAATTTAAAATGTATTCCTGAATCGGCTATGTCGATTGATAATTAAACGCTTTACGGTTAACTGGCGAACGCCGATTAAAAGAATATATTAACGAAAATAACATAAACACTTTTAAAATAAAGAATTGTCGCATTATCAAAGCGTTACTTTCGATATAATTTGAACGACCAGAGACCTCGTAGCTCGAACGCGGTATTACACGTACATTTATTTTTTTGCATAAAAATCGATGGAGAGGAGAATTTCTTTCGACAACGAAAAATCGTGATAAAAAGTGACTCGGTCATATTTCCTCTTAATCGTTTCAGCCGCGAGAACTGGACAATTTACGAATCACATTTTGCAAACTCAGTCCGCAGTGGCGCTTCTTAAGCCCGAGAGCGCTGATTAATCAAAACTAATTGATCGCTCGGGGGCGTTGATCAATTAGTAAAGTGATTAATTCATTTAGTATATCGTATCATATTATTCGAAAGCTCGATGAAATTCGGGATTCTCACGCAAAGTATTATTTCGCGTGCATTAAACGCTCGCGCCAATCGATTAACAAAGGGGTTTAATGGTACAGAAAAATATTTCAACCATCATGCAAGCAATCGGGTCAATTGGTGTATATATATATAACGCTGAGGAACGATTTTCCGAGAATTGAGATAATGCGAATTATAGCACGCCACACACACACGCACACGCGCACGCACACACATACATATAGACACGCCCACATAACACGAGTTATCAGAGATAATCCTCTGATTCATTATTTCGTTGGCCGAACGTAGAAAGAGAGAGAACTTGGAGTTTGCATGTGTGAGCACGAGATAAGAAGCATGCAACCTGATATGCTATACACGTAAGTATGCATATATAAATATTTTTTTAATGATTTTCTTGTCGCTCATCAACGTATTCGTCATACGATATTTGCTTTAGAGTTACACTAAATAATTAATAAGTATTCACGTAAATCATAAAAAAAAAATACTTTAGTTGCGATCGAAAAAAGATATCTATTTACATTCAATATCGAAAGAAATATATTCGATATTAATATTTTGTTTTCCGTCGATCTGAAAAACTGCCCAAAAATTTGATGATCGTGTGTATTTGTATTTTTTCTGTGATCATATGTATATCTTGTTCCTGTGGGAACTTGCAAGGCAAAGGTAGAGTGTGGTGGGGTGGTGGTTAGCGGAGGGTGCTTGATCGCGTGTGTTCGCGAGTAGCCTAGATTTTCGTATCCCGACCCTAATGACTCACTCGCCTTTGCTTCCCACCTTATGCCTCCTTTCGCCGAGTGAGACTCTTTAGTCGCTCTCTCCCTAGTCGCTAGCTACGTTCTTTCTTGCTTTTCGTGTGTTTCGTGTGTGCTACGAAACCTACGAGTCTCTAATTAACTGAGCGAGCATCGGCTGCGTATACATCTCAGTCTCTACTCCCCCACGCGCGCGTGCGCATACACATGCGCAAACGCGTACACACACAAGCGTATACAAGTACAAGACTACTATATACCATGAAAAGATAAACATTCGATTTTGGAAAGCGAGCCTCTCCGTTATCTCGTCGAGTTATCCGAGCTGGTCGTGCACTGGGTTGCCCTTATCGTCGATAAAAATCAAGACGGACAGCTCGAGTCGCCTAGCGCAGTGTGCAACGCCGGATGCGCAGAACCCCAAATTTGGTTGTTTGCGCATGGTTACCATGGCAACCATTGACGCTCATTGGGATTTCAAAAAGTGGAGGAGAAACTTCGTCATTGGGACTGAACGTGGAAAGTCGGTATACGATATCACGATATCGCGGTTCTCGGATATCTAAACCGTGATAACATCGAAAATCGGGGATAGTTCGAGCCCTACAGTGCCCTTTATACCGGCGTTTCGCATTTGATTATACGCCTTGTTTCGTCGAGTAAGAGTGTGAGCGTGTTGGATCAGCTCCAAAACCCAGACGCTCAACGGTAGCGGAGAGCGCAGCGATTATCGATTACTTTGCCACAATTGATCGTCCGTGCGTTATGAGCGGAAAATACTGGGCATTGTTCGTTCGCGAATTTTCTTTTCCTTCGGTGAGCCCGCGCCTCTCGATTATGTATTGCAACAGTAGTAGCGGGTACCGTTTGAGACCTACGGTAACGACGCGCGTGAAAGATTCTCGGGGTTATTCGTGCGTCGCAGCGTCGCGGTCCTTTGTTTACGTTACCACGATTGTCTCGTTCCTCGTTCCAGGCTCTCTCGCTGTCGTTGAATAGTCGCACGGTGTGCGAGAAGCTTGAAATAACGAAGGAGTAGAAAAATTGGTCTCCTGCATGAAAATTAAATACAGGCATACGGCAGCACATGCAATACCGATTTCCTATGTGAGTAGTAAGACATCACTCAATTTACGGTCTTGCACATAGATGGCACCAATGTTGACATACTTATATTGTTTCTCGACAGTACTAACCTTCAAACTATACGTGTTGAAATTGCACGACAATCCGACGTTTAGTCAGAAGTTAACAGTGGTTTTAGTGAAACAACTTTTGTTATATTCCAAAACAATGGATAAAAAAGAATTTCGTGCGTTGATCAAACATTGTTGTTGATGGGAAAAAATACTGTTGAAGCCAAACATTGGGTTGATAAGTGTTATGGGGACTCTGCACCAGGGAAATCAACTATTCTTGACTGGTATGTTGAATTTACAAACACCGATGATGCTGAACGCTTTGGTTGCCCACGAGTGACAGTTGTTCCCGAAACCCTAATAAAAGTTCACAAAATAGTTTTGGCCAATCGTAAACTCTGAAGTGTTTGCAATTTTACACGAAAATTGGAGCATGCGTAAGTTGCTTTCGGAGCGGGTGTCCCGTTTGCCCACGTCGGACCAAAAACAACAACGTGTCGACGATTCACAGCGCTGTTTGGAGCTGTTCGAGCGAGATAAAAGGATTTCTTGCGTCGGTGTGTAACAATGAATGCAATATGGAACCAGTGGTACACACCTGAATCAAACAGATCGTCACCTGAGTGGACGGCAGCCGGTGAAAGTCGCCCAAAGCGACCAAAACCTCCAAAGTCAGCTGGCAAGGTTATGGCATCCGTATTTTGGGACGCGCATGGTATTTTGCTCATTGACTATCTTGAGAAACGTAAAACTATCAATAACGAATATTACATGACATTATTGGATCGATTGTGTGCAAAAATAAAGAAAAAACGGCCTCACGTGCACAAGAAAAAAGTGCTGTTTCACCAAGGCAATGCACCGTGTCACAAGTCGATGAAAACGACTTCCGCATTCTCCAGATCTGGCCCCAGTGACTACAGGCTTTCTGCAGACCTCAAAATGATGTTCCAGGGAAAGAAATTTGGCTCAAATGACGAAGGGGCATTGCCGAAACTGAGGCCTATTTTGCGAACAAAGACACATCGTTCTACAAAAAAGGCAGTGAAAAGTTAGAGGAGCGTTGGAATGAATCTATCACTCTTGAAGGAGAGTATGTTAATGAATACAGTAGAATTTCCAAAAAAAAATATTTTTTCTTATTTAGACCGGAAACTTGATGAGTTATATGAACTATAAATGTTTGTTTGCTATTTTAACCCTTTCGCTACTACGGGCGACTATAGTCGCTCTTCACAAATGCCACTGACGTACTACAGGCGACTAAAGTCGCTCTGCATAAAATGTCACTGACATATTATGGGCGAATATAGTCGCTCTGCATAAGACGACGCGTATTTTACATATGCCGAGTGACTGGAGTTATTGTACATCGAGTATCTTTCTCTGGAAATGTTGCGTCAGTATTTTGTTTTTATCATTTGGCCAAAAACCATGTCAAATCAGATTAGAAACGCTTGCTCGAATGTTTTCACCGAATAAAGGTAGTCCCGACTAGAAATTTTCATAGGGACAACCCTGTATGGCATAAGAACCTTTTCGAGTTCACCCTAAATGGGGAATCCCGTTCAAGGTCCTGATAAAGATAGTATGGGGACAACCCTGCGATCGGAAGTACCGATAACGCCCTTATAACGTTTTAACAGGGTTATCCCATCTGGGGTTTGGTTAAGGTAATGATGTAAGGTACCCAACAATGTTTATTTACCGGTAACCACACGAGTCATCGGTGAACATTTATTGATAAACCTTATATACTTCGCAATAATAAATAGATATACAAATACATTTTTGATAGATACTGCAATAAGTGGATATTATGAGATTTTTTTAATTGTCGAACTTGTCTTATTTTTTTATTCGGAACTTAAGTTTTCATTTTATTTTGTTATGCGGTATTTTGTTTTAAACGTAAACAATATCTTGAAATTTTATCTTACCTATTTGTGGATTGGAGGAGGTGGGGATGAAAACTTTGAACGGCATATATAGTAGAGGAAGAGAGAATCAGTGTACGCAGAAAATGTTGAGAGCCAGGCAAAGAAAATAATTAACTCAATTAATACTACGACGTCCGGTGACACAACGTTGGTGTCCTGCGAAAACTATCGGGCAACAGCCGGGGACACCGCGTTGGTGTCGTACGCCTGCTATTGGGCGACCGTGGGCGACACTATGTTTTGAGCCAGTCCTGGAAAGAATCCCGAGTAAACGTGCGGACGTCATAGTGTCAAGAGTAAGAAAATATCGTGTCTTTCGCCGTTAATTAGCAAAAAACAATCGCTTATCAAATGAAACATCTAATTGGGAGACTGAAGAACGGTCGAATGATGAAAGACCGGAAGATTTTGGGGCTAGGCACAGTGACAATGATTTTGAGGTTAGGCACAGCGACAATGAACAAAACGAAGAACAGCCAAGAGAGGGATTTAATCGTGTAGTAGTGCAAAACAGGTATGAAGATAATTGTTTCGGCGATGATAATGTTGGCCATCATGAAGATAATAACGATGGAGAAGCAGCGAGTGAAAATGGACAATTCGACACGATCGAAAATATAAAAAATGGGCTAATTTAAGGTGCAGTTTAACAAGAAAAACAAACGAAACAGTTTATCGTTATTTCAAGTTTTTCACACATTTTTTTTGATAAACAACACATTGCATAAGCGTAGAGACATTTTATTTGTTGTTATGCTTTCTGTCCGTGCAGAGAAATTTATTTCGTGTTCTTTAGTTCCTCTACCGTTAATCGAAAAATTAATGTGTGATTTAAAAATTAATCAAAAGTGTTCTTGCCTAAACGTAAGCATAAATAAATAAAAACAAACAAAAACGATAAATTTTGAATTCAATCAATGAAGGGTAGGTTATGTTTCTACCAATTCATTCCCGATTTTTCTCATTTTAATAACGTTCTAAAAAAAATTTCAACCCAAATGCAACGCTACTGATTTCAGTGGGTTAATGGTACGACCGGATAGGGAAGCCCGATAAGAACCCAACATAGAATTGGGCTTACTCTAGGCAAAACCTGACAAAACCGAAAGAAAACCGTAGAAGAACGTTACACACCCTATAAGAACCTGATAGGGTAGCCCGATAATGCCCGAATAAGAAATTGGATGTACCCAGCAATGGACCGTATACAACCCCGACGTCAATTTCTAGTCGGGAGTGCTTACTGAAGAAAGATTGGAGCGTCGTTCGAAACGCTATTAACAATATTTTTTATTATTTATATTGTTTCTTACTTATTTTTCCAAGATGCAAAATTCATATAGAAAATCATATATCTTAGCACACGCATACAGAAACATATCATAGATAATCGTGTATTTTCAGAGGAGTTTCAATAACGCTATTTCAAATTCACTAATTTCAATCCCAAAAAAAGGAAACAAAAGTACGTGATCAAAACTTCTAAACCAAATGTTTTATTGCGCGAATAATTCGCGAATCTGTCTCTGACGACCAAATGTCAGTCTCCAATGAACTGTTTCGTCGAAACAACTCGGGTTGCAGTGAGACGTAAACGCGGCCGCTGACGATTTTTTTTGAGCACCGTGCTCATTTTTGGCGTGGCGGATCGTACGGCGGGAGTGCCGTGGCGGAGAAATCGCCCGTAGTGAAAAGGTTAAATAAATTACATTGACCCCTCGTGACTAATCCATTTGTACAATTGTTGCTAGGCAACGGTTATTCTCCCATCGCCATACATATATCTAAAACTGGAAGTCAAAATGGCGCAAAGTCCGTGTGGTAAATGATCTCGACCGAACCATTTTCTGTCTTTTAACAGTCGATACATCGCAGCTACGGTTCATTCTATCTATGTATACAAATATATGTATATACGTTCGTATATATAAAGTCGAGTCTCTCGTTTGAATTTCACGCTCGAGGTAACACTCGACAGGACCGATAGGAGAGTTCTATATAGAAGTCCCTGCGCTCGTTCATGAACATTTATACGTGCACATACATATAGTATTAGCGAGGGAACGTCGTCACGCGAGATCCCCGGAGTCGTTGCGCGCTCTCTCTACTCGACAGGTGAACAGCCCGGGGAGTATCGATGGATTAAACGGAGAAAGTAGATTACCGGGTGTCGAACGTCCGTACCGTATGCGTATGTATTTTATACATATATACAGATCTTCGTATGTGCGACGTGCTCGAAGTAGCGACAGAGACCATGCGAACCAGATTTATTTATGAACAGAACTGTAGCGCGGCCACCCTCGGTCCTTGCGCACTCTATCTCGTTCTCGTGTTCGCGCCTCTCGTTCAACCGGCGTTCTCGCATACCGCAACAAAAAAGAAAGCGAAAAACGAGATCTTTTTTTAAAAATCACGAACAAAAGAAAACGTAACCAAATTCGACACGTTTGATACGATGCGCCTATGAACTTCGGTTTTGTTGCGCGAGCATTTAATACTGTCGGAACGGTGCAGAATCGGGTGGTACCTACATACGCGCGATAGGCAATTTTGTCGAAAAGCTAGCGGATTCACGTGCGATCGCTCCGGTTGATTCGCGGCATATTCGCGGGATGCGCAATGCGCGAGAACGAATTTCTTGTGAGCGGCACCGGGTAACATCGAGCAACGCCGGATTGCAAGCGGCTTTCGGGCTTATTGGGATCGAGCTTCGCTCAAGAGTAGTTCGTACAATCGTCTATTTTGATCCAAATTTTTTTTTTTTTCATTTTGTGTGTGTGTGTGTGTTTTTCATTTTTATTTTTCGCTTCATGCAGTCCACAACGACGTGAACGAAAATTGCGGCGCAAACGCGATTCCATTTTGCTCAAGAAGATAAAATCCCAATCCATTAATGTTACGTATTGCGCAAACATTCGAAATGGTCCTGGTATGTTTTTTTTACCGGCTCGAGCGATTCTCGGCTCGTAAAGTTTTCGTTCGCGAAACTCGTTCGGTTGCGCGTACGCACCGTCGATGATGTAGGTATACGATAGATACGGCGTTCTGGCGCGAGCTATTTTTCCATCGGCGAGCGACGTTCGCTCGCTGAACAATCGGTGGTCGCCAATATAAATATGACGTAGAAACCCCGGCATCGGTGGCTTCGACTCTCCGATCGATAAATATTAATGCCCTTTAGCTTTGCCATGCGAGCTTTGCTATTCTTCCGTGGGTGCTTGAATATGTTTTTTCATCGACTTATATATATATACATATTTGATACAGGATACCGAATATATACTCTCGCATATTATTCTCGCTAGACCTGTTCCGATTTATGTACATACGCGTTTGCACATATACATTTGTATTTATACGTAACGTAGCTAGCAGCAAAGGATCTTTACGTTCAGGTACGATGAGCAAGGGCGCCGTGATTGCATTCATTGTGGAAATCTCGCGAATGGCGGTGGGGATAAATTTGTGGCGTGCGTGAATAAGGAAACGTCCGCGCGAGGCAGGGAGAAAGAGAGATAAAGCGTCGAGTCTCGTTGCAGGATATGGTCGGACCGGGTGTCGTTCCGTATGTACCGATGTACGATGTTCTTGACGCGATTGCCGCACAGCCGGACCCCTTGGGCCATTAGAACCACCCGAGAGTCTTTAAACGACCCGCATACATATATACGAGTCTCTCTCGTCGTGGTTTAGGACCTTTTCGTATATGCGATATATTACTTTCCAGGGTACTGAAATTTACCGGGCGGTCTTTTAAACCGCTCAAATTATAATATGTCCTAAAATTCTTTATCTAGGGAACTCATGATTAATGCGCGCAGTTGGTAATTTTACGACCTAGTGGGGAAATTTGTCAAGTGGTTTTAAAACGGTCTGATAGATTTTCATAGTTTATTGGGCAACTTTTATTGACATCCGGTAATTTTAGCATTAGTACAAAAATTACGATTTGTCTACGGTTTATTATTCGTTACCGATGTTTTTTGCAAAATTCATTATCCACTCAATTACGTTTCTGCAATTTTGTGGCATGTTCAGTTTATTACGAAATATTGGTATTGTAGTATCGATGCTGAAATTGCCAGACGACCATAAAGTTTCCAGTCGAAAAAGTTGCAAATAATGGCGTATTGGTTGTTTCGACCCATAAATCGACGACGATACATTATCCGAGAATTGAATATTCACGTTGACCGAGATGAGAGAAAGGCCTCTTCGGTGTAGACTGTGACTGGACACGCAGCCTACGTAATTCTAAACAAAATAATAGTAATAAAATAAAATGAAAAATGGCCAGGTAATAATGTGACAAGAAGCACAAAACGATATCCCGGTCTTGACTCGAATGGCTCACGGTGGTCTTCCGTTCCTTCATCTACCTCTTCTCTCCTCCGGCTTCAAGCTTTTTCGTTCTCACCTTTGGTACCAGTGCGCGTGGGCGCGGGTCGTACAGATGCGCGGACAGCACCGGAAAAAACAAGGGAAAACGAAACCGAGAATTTCCGTGTCGCTTCGATCGCGTGTCGTCGAAAATAAGCAGAAAACGAAAACGATCTCGCAACTCTGTACACGACACAATTTCCAATTTTTCTCAATTTCGGTTGTGTCAGATATTTCTTCGCCATACGTTTCGCGGGCCCGGGCCTGACTCCCGCGAACACAATTTTCGAACGGCTCGATGAGCCGATGCGATCGGAAATTTTCCATTTCGAGAATCACACAAAAAAACCTACGTACGTATACGTATATACGTTTCGTCTACCGCACGGACTATAGATGGCGGTAGTGTCCATTGCGCGTTATTAAAGCCATCGTGTCATTTCTCCGCTTCGAACGGACAAACTTCGTATTTATTGGTTTAATCTGGATATAGGCGGTCGGCGGCGCGGGGCTCTCCCTTCGTCCAGCCGGAAGGTCTATATGCGATTTGTTGAATGTGGGTGCTTCGTTTTCCTGCTATTTCGGTTATACAGATGGGTATCCACATTTCTCTCTATATATATATATATATATTCATACATATGTATACGTCGTAGGTATATAGGGGCACATGTGTACGTGTGGATTCGTACCGCCTATCTCGCCAATCAACATTCCGGCCATATAGGAGAGGGACTACGTGGCCAATTACACGGCACGCTCTCGCGATACAATCGGCGCTATGCCTACTATTTATTCGCCGGTTTCTCCGCGGTGTGGTGCGCTGCAGCAGTCCTAAATGTATATATATATATATATATAAACACGTGTGTGTCTTTGTATTCCGGCAGCAAAAGCATCTCTGATACGGCCCTCTCGGCTTCTCTGATGGTTGTAACCCCTTCGCTGCGATCTTTTTACATTGCTTCTATCTTTCCTCTGCTTTGCTGTCTCTTTCTTTCTCGTTCTTTCTTTTTCTTTTTCTCGGCATGGCCCTCCGTATACGTGCCTCTTTATCGTTTACGAGAGCTTTTCGACACGATCCCTTTTCTGTTCGGTGCAAAAGCCCGGAAGGGTCTCGGTTGGGTCACGTACAGGCGGAAACGAGAGACATTACTCGAGTTTCATATCGCTCGGCCCGATTCTCGTTGCGAAATATTTTCGTTCGCGGCCTGGGCCGGAAATAAAGCAAAAATTATTA
The DNA here is from genome assembly GCA_951802705.1 of Netelia virgata. Lineage (NCBI taxonomy): Eukaryota > Metazoa > Arthropoda > Insecta > Hymenoptera > Ichneumonidae > Netelia > Netelia virgata. Next base: position 26,468,353 of record OX637867.1, on the reverse strand, counting down.
TTTTTTAATCTGGGCTCGCTCGTGTTTGGATTTCTCGAGTATTCGATGAACCGATTATCGTCAAGTGTGTTTCAACGAATTAAGCTTAATTATGGGGTCTAATTAATGTTTATCGTCGCATAAAATAGCCGCCGAGGAAATTATTTTTCAAACTTAAGTCAAATCGAAATTTTAAACGAAATATTCAAATTGTATTTTTTATCGTTTTTATCGTTGATAGAATGAAAGATTGAAATGAGCTCAAATAAATTTTTAAAGATTCTCAACATCTGCTCGGAGTTGCAAAATTTCACCCTGAAATCCCTTTCGCGTATAATTTAACCAATGTCTCAACGCTGCCGCCTATACAAACTCGAGCGGCGAACGGCAGATTTACCTTTCAACACATTCCGGTTCTCTTCCTCTCTCTTCTCTCTCGCACCTCTTGATTTTCGTTCAAAGACACGTGTCTGAGTGTCGCTCGGGAATGGTTTCATCTCCCGGTGTCTCCTCGGTCGCCCGGTATACACACATCGAGAGGACGGAGGGTGCGAGACCCGTGTGTGCGCAAGAGGACGAGTGGAGAGTTAGTCTCGTCTCGCGGACCCCTCTTTCTTTTTCTTCTGCTTTCTCTTCCTTCTCTCTCTCTCTCTCTCCCGTTGTGCGACAAGCAAGTTATTCTCCGGTCGAGTACCCTCTTTCGCCCAGAGGGATCGACCAAAAGCAGGGTGACAGCGGTATACAAGGTCCTACCTCCTTAAAGATCGACCGGAGGGTGCGCTATATCCTCGGTAAGGGGAAGGGCGAGAAGGACGGAAAGAGCCGAAACGCGAGAATAAAAGAGAGCATGCGGTGACCACGAGAGCATCGCAAGAACACCACTACTATCCTCATAATAAATATATACATATAGATTTATGTACGAAAGCGTCCTCTGCAATCTTCAGCGACGCGCACGTTTTGTTTCCAGCCGGCTCTTCCTCGTTTCCTCCGGGTCTCCTAACCCTCTCGCGTCCTCCCACCCCTCTCTCGACTCTCCTTCGCTTTTTTCCCTCGTACAACTATAGCCGTCCGGTCCCGTAATAGCGTTTAAATATTTGAGCGAATGTTCAATCGATATTCTCCGTCAGTTCCCGCGGCATCGCGCTTTCTCCCACCACCCCTTTTTTCTCGCTATAGTCTCCTGCCAATTGTTATTCTCTCTTATATGTATAGGTGTGCATCTATATGTATTACGTACCTATCCTTCGTCGTCTATGCCGACGTCATTTTTTTATTCGTCTCTGAACGACGAAGCGATCGGGATGTTTTCCATGAAATATCAAGAGTTCGAAATGAGGTTCTCTTATTCCAGATGGCGGTGAGGAGTCGAAAGCGACGCAAAGAGAGATACGAAGAAAATGCATGTACGTGTGTGTCTGTGTCTTTGGTGTACGTTTGTCTATGTAATATGCACGAAGGAATTGTTGGCAAAGAAACTCGCGGAGTTCCCCGAGCGCAGTCGATCCGCCGCTTTCTCTGCCTTTATGTCTATACGATGCATATATATGTATATATGTGTGCGTCGTCTTTATAATTGATCGAAGTCATCCTTCGATAGCCCAGGTCACAGCGGCGAGACTTCGTCCGGCTCCAGCTTCCCCTTGCTTCTCAAGAGCAAATGCGTTCTTCCTTACGAAGATCCGACGCTCGTCTTCTCTCTCTCTCTCTCTCTTTCTCTTTCCTTTCTTTCCTCTCCTCTCATTTTGTGCGCTTGTGTTTCTTGAATTATTTATTCGCACAGTGAGACGAGGAAATGGCGAAACCGCCGATAGAGAAAAAAGGGATTTTTTCTGATATGAAATATTATTAAAAGTCAGTGGGTTGTGGAAATGAGTTATTTCCCATTATTGTGAGATATTAATGTGATTATCGGGCAGGGGATTCGAGGAAAGATGGATATAAGGAGGATTGACATGGAAGGTTGAGAATAGTGCAAATTCAAATCTCCCCGATTGCCTTCTCACGATTTCACCCTTCCCGAGTCGAAATTTTCGGACACCTCGAGAGTAAACCGAATCGAGCGGAGTGGTGAGGATTTCGAGGGGTTTCGACGTATAATAGATGGTATATACGGACTCTCCGCTGACGCTTCAAAATAGCAGTAACATTCGAATCGAACGGAGAGTACGGAGGGTGTAATGGCACCTCTCCAACCACCCGGGCACTCTTCTCCGCGTGCTCTACCAAAGCCACTAGACCGTTCTTTTGAGACTGCTGCAGGCGTGCTATGTACCATCGAAGCACCGTTTACATATTATATCTCTGATTTACCTGCTATATTATGTGCGATATGTCTCTACATAACAGCTGGAAAAAAAACATACATATTCGTGCGCCCGTAAGGAATCGGGTACAAATTTTTCACACTACTAAAGCCCCTTCAAGGACGTTTTAAAAACTGTCGTCGACACGTTTGCGGATTGTCGACTCCGTTTTACACCAATTTCCTCGACTATATACCTACAATCTGTCGCGATACCGTTTGCGAAAATCGTAGCCATCTATCGGACTCTAGTGATACTGCCAACACAACAATTACATGTGATGTCATAAGAAAATTGTTAACGTTTAAAAACTGCATGAACTAAAATGTAAAAGAACTTTTCGTGCTCGCCCGTGTGATTTTTTAAACCGTGCTATAAGAACGTATATTCGGCAGAACTCGTACTTTGTCACGTTATTCACGTAATTCACGTAATAATGGTGTGATTATGGCATATGGGTTATTATTATTATAAATATTATTATTAATCCGATCCTTATATTTCCATACAATTTATAGCTTCATAGCATATATCTTACTTCTTACTACACTAACACTAATATTATAAATGCAAAAGTATATTTGGATGTTTGTTCCTGAATCACGCTATAATGGGTAAACGCTTTTGAACGAAATTTGGCACACATATAGAGCATGTCCTGGAATCGGACATATGCCATATTTTATTTGAATAAAAATAGGGATCCATAAGATAATAAAGTTTTTATGACCAATAAGCATATAGATATAGTGATCGTACCGCTCGCGGCCGACAGGTGGCGGATGGCCATCCCGCTTCTCGCTCGCGAACCATTCGCCCGCTGGCATTATAAATGCGTAAACTGTACAGAAAAATATTGAGTTCTCTCCAGGCCCCGCTCCAAAACATAGTCCCACCTATAATCCTAAAAAGAATTAGCTTACAGCTCAATAATTCTTCTATCCAAGTACAATGTCATATGTTAATTTATTATTGATTCTTCTAATTTGTTTTTACGAGTAGTTTTAGTTTGTTACTTACCTGTGGTATTTACTTTATGAATATGTAGTTAGATTTTGAACTGTTTGCTTTCTACGCGATCGAAATTGCGGGTAGTTATATAAAACCGAATAACTCTTTGCTTTTCAAAAATGAGTACGTACTCGAATGCAGGTACATGGAAGTTATATAGTTGATGGGGTTCGTTGTTAAACAGAAATGATAAACAAATTAAAGTACGATTAGAAAAAAATGAAATCATGCTCACTTCTGTTAAGCTCTAAAACACGGTTAGGTAGGCTTGAGGCAACATTTGCATGCAGGAAATAAACTCTAACAATAAGAGATTGTCGAGACGAGGAATACAAATTTCGACTCGGGTTGGAACAAGCTTAACCGAGGATTTCATCCTTCTCGGGATTAAACGACGCGGGTGCTTGTCACCCGATTTGTAGAGAAACAAAATTTATTGACATAATTGAGCTTTTTTGCATGGAATAAATTGAGTGCAGGGAGTGCAGAATACTGGTAGGTGGACAATAAGTATACTCGACGGTTTATCACACAGACATATATATATATGTATACTCGAGCCTCCGATAGCCGCGGTAATAAACACGTTTAATCGTGACGCTAATGACCCACCTGAAGCTCTTGCCCAGTGTTCTCGTCTCTGTTGTGTCAACCCGAACCCTTCGACCTTCCATAGCCACCCTCCTGCCTTACCCCCATTAGGATATTACTTGGGCGTGTTGCTTTGTACACGGATAAACCGATAATAAGCAAAGGCGCCACTTGCTTTCATCGACCACTTTCCACTCTGTTCTTATTTGATATATTTCATGATGATAACAATTTGCGAGTTATTATTCAAATCAACTTATCACTTGACGAACCAACTGATAATTGACAATTGAACAAAAATCTGTCAATCAAGCGATAATTATGCCTCTCGGTGCACTTGTTAACTATTTACTATATTTATTGTAAGATCTTATTTAGTTATTAAAAGATCTATTAGATTTTATAACGCGGCACATGATTTATATTTACTATTAAATCAATGTAGTACAGAAAGAATATTAATGAATCTTTATTAATGGATAGATACTACTCTACTCTACCCTCGTATCTAGACTGGTTAATAACGCCGCGACTCTTTCCATGACAACGTAATCCATGCCAACCTGAATACCGCTTACTCGTTGTTTAACATTAAACATCGCCCCCACTCCTTCATGCGATATTCGTACCTTTTTCCATTCCTACATTATTGATTAATTAATTGCATTTCACGATTATAATAATTGGGAATTACAAATAAATTAAATTTATCAATAACTTCACTAGGTACGTTAGTAATGACCAATGTTTATACGAAAATCGTTCAACCAAGCAATTTCCAGCCCATGGAAATTTCCCTCTTTTCGTTCTTCTCGGTTAATTAACCGTTCGATAATAATTCGATATTCTCTGTGTGTGGCCAAATTTAATTAACGAAAGCTAGCCATCGGATACCTACTTTGTTAGATGGCTCGATTCAAATGCATTATCCAATATTAATATTTAAAAAAATCTTAATAACTAATGTTTCTGAATTTTTGAGTACAGTATCGGATATTGGTAAATTAAATAGGCCAAATTTCCTATAATTATGAAATTAGCAGTTATAAATGGAATTAACCATTAATCGCATGCGTGTAATAAATGGGTTTCGTAGCACCAGTAATAACCAGCAATTATATTTATCAATGCAACGAGGTATTGCGAGAACATACTGCATATGAGTAGACGATTGTGCGTATCGAGCATATATATCTACAGTCATATATCTATATATGACAAATATAATTGTAGTGTATGATGATAAAGTAATGGCATATGTGTGTGAAAGTGCCAGACCCACGCGCGACGCTAAATAAGATATATCGAAGCCTAATCATAAGACACGTGTAACGTAGCGCCACGTTCGCGCAACTACGTTTCTCGCTCCGCCCCCCCCCCCTTCTCTCGTTCTCTATAACTGTAGCTATGCTCGGTATTGAGCCAATTAATTATGTCTGATTATTAAGTACTCGCCGCACACCCATTATGACTTCCTCGTAATAAACACTCGCTAATTACATGGCTAATGGCCCGCGAAACTACTGGATGGTGCCTAGGTCGTAACCGAACCGTACACGTCCTTGTATTATACAGTCGCGTATTCGTACATAAGCGTATATATAAGTAACTACAGTTACTTATGACGTACTTTTCCCCATAAGCCTATAATTATGAACTTGGTGACAGTCTTGCAGCTCTATTAACGAACAATGGCGAAAGGGTTGGGGTTAGCTGTCTCTCCAAGGCAGTATAAATTGCAAAAATAGGTATAACGCTACCGTATATTAATTATGTTTTATCATATGAACGGCATTCAGCCCGCTTGTTCAATTTTTCGCACGCCACATTTATCACCTCGTATACAAGATCAAAATCTAAAATCATCACGCTTGATTTTACACGGTATTATGTTTTTGTGTCGGAACAATTCTATTTCATGATTCCGTTGATAATCGTACCTGTGTACAAGGACAGGCCCTCTATGTATTTTTGTTTGCATCCCCGTGGCATTGTCGCTTCGATATGGTAGTTGGCTAGTGGAAGGACTCTCTCTCTCTCTCTCTCTCTCTCTCTCTCTCTCTCTCTCTCTCTCTCTCTCTCTCTCTTTACATATATATATATATATAGGATAGCTCGTTATCGCGATTCTGGCTGTCGCGTTCACTCTCGCGATCCTTATATCTCGTCCTTGTCGTTGTGCGAGGCCGCGGGATAAAAGGAGCTGGTTCGCGAGAGCCCATTCGCCGCCCGAGCGAATGACCACACGGTAGTGGCCGTGGTATTCTCCCTGTGAAAGCCAAGTTGGGCGGCGGGTTGCAGGGGGGAACGACGGCAGGGTGGAAGGTTCTCGGGCTATGTGCGCGAGAGTACGACGTAAGTCAGGAATCTTTAATGCCGTCCCGTTAAACTGTGCACGACCGAGGACCTGAGTTATTGCCATTTCCGGGTCTCGGCGCGAGCGTGACGATATATCACGCTCGGTTAACTCGCTTTTCTTCGCGTGTATTCGGTCGAGCCGGGAATTGGCCAAAGTATCGCCGAAAAAATTCCCACCAATCCTGTACATACGGTTTACATATACATATCTATTAGGGGTTATTACGACTTAGGCATCTATTGTTGACATTTTTAACGTCATCCTGGTACATCAATTATTCGCACAAAATTGGATGATCTTAAAATTTTGTATTTCGGTGAAATGGTACACCCGGTATAGAGACCCCTAAATTCTTATACATGCCCGTGGTGGCGAGATCTTTTCATTATATAAAGATACTTATGCATGTGTGTGTATATATATATACGTAAGGGTGGATGTACGGTCAGAGAAACGCGAGAAAAGTCTCTCTCGGTACGGCCCGTCTGGGTGAAAACACGCACTGCGGATCTACCGATTCGCGTATACGGAAAGCTTGCCGGGGCTGATTTACACCCTCGGTACCGGTAGAGGGTTCTGTGCTCGGTGGAGGCAGCAAACTCCCGGGAGAACCAGAAAAATTGCCGGTTCTCTTTCTTTTTTCTTTCTTTCTTTCTTTCTTTCTTTCGTTCGTTCTCTTCTTCTGTTTTTCTTTCTTCGCGTAACTTCTCTTCCTAGACTTGGGCGAAGGAAGAATCCTGGCGTTGGTACACGCCCGGCTGGCCGAGGTGCCTCTATATTTTATCGCGACTTTATTCTCCAACACCGTTATTCGTCCCTTTTTCGGTTTCTGTGCTTCGCACTTCCTTTCACTGTCCCTCCTCGTCCCCGCTTCTTTACCTGTAAGGGAGGATAAAGGAGAATGGCAATTATCCGTCGTTTCCGAACTGGTACGATGGAAGTATTTTCCGATTCTCTCTCCTTCCTCCCTCGCGTAATATAGTTATGGGATCTCACTCTCTCTCTCTCTCTCTCTCTCTCTCTCTCTCTCTCTCTCTCTCTCTCTCTCTCTCTCTCTCTCTCTCTCTCCATTCATTCATATATATATATATAGATGTTGCGAAACAGAAATAAAGTTATCATTTCGCTCGTTAAAGGTAACTGCGTCTACAATCGTTTGTTTCATCGATAATTTTTTCGGGCTGAATAATCAAAGAACGTACCGGCAAGCGGAACAAAGCCATACCATTTTCCCTGATGCACGACAAATTTAGACTTCGTTAAAAAAAACTGTTTTCTCTTTTTTTTTTTCATATTATTTTAGTATGAATAATTACGTGCAATGTTGAAAACCCTTTGAATATAAGTTTTTAACGAGATCGAAATATCTTATTTTATTGTTGATATTACGGTCGACGGTGTTATTTATTTTTCCGCTCGTCTGATTTAAGCTCAAAGTTCAATTTTCTTGAAAATTTTAACGCACACTCACCACATTGCCCGATCTTCGGAACAGACTTTCTACAATTATCAATTAGTTTTACTTATTTTGGCTCGATTAGCAAGGTGGGCGGTATGCAGGTGTATTAGTTAAAAGATTGCTTATTGGGGGTTCCGTTTGTACGCCATGCATATAGCCACAATGCCGACACATCGATGTAAGTATACGTATATATGTCCTACATATGCTCGCAACATGATCGTTGCTCTCGGCGCACTGGAGTCACTGCGTGTATTGGGCCAGAGAGCACTGGCGTGGAGACCTTAATGGCCGTTTAACCTGCAGCGCACCCCCACTCCCGTCCGTCCTCGTCCCCCACCCCCCTTTCGCTGTCTCTCTCTCTCTCTCTCTCTCTCTCTCTCTCTGTTCGCTTTGCGACCGACCGAGTAATTACGGAGTTAACCGATGCAAATTACAATAATTTACGCTCCGGAAGTGGTTGGCGGGCACCCGTTTGTTTCGGTAGTACGTGATCGCTCTCTCCCTCTCTCTCTCTCTCTCTCTCTCTCTCTCTCTCTCTCTCTCTCTCTCTCTCTCTCTCTTGCTCTCTCTGTCTCTTTCGACCATATGCATTATAATATATGCATATACACATCTGTATGTGTGTGCGTATCTTCTCACTCAGAGGATGCATCACTCTGTGCATCTCCCGTTGCATACACAAGTGTGTTACGTTCGAAACGTTATCTGCATTTTTTATACGGCTCTAAGTGACGCGAGCATTCCCATATATTGCCCTCGGGGATACCGACGTTCCTGCCTTTCGCTCATCGATATGCCTGTCGTTCTTTTTTATACATATATGTGTGTACGGATCATTCTTGGTTAGCAGGCTTTATATTCCCGGAAGTTTGCGTTTTGTTCAATCGTAAAATTTTTTTGCGCGCTTACACATCGCATGCTTCCGCGGATGAAACAGGATCTAAATAAACGAAAACAAAACAAAAATCCGTTGAATATTTTCTTTTTAAACTCACGTCAACTCGTTCGCATTTTACGTACAGCCGCTCGGTCCAACGAAATAATGTATTTTCAATCATGAAATTATGAGGATACTCCGCGAGATTGATTTTACGATCGTTGGATTTATTTGTTTTTCGTTTCGTGTGATCGATGATTGACAAATTGTATGGAAAGGCAAGTCCGTGTATTGCGCAATGTGCTATCAACTATAACGGTTCACGGACCGAATTTTTTTCCCTGCACACGTGTGTATATATATATATAAAACGCATGTGTACAAATATGTATGTATATATACATCGTGTGTACATAGTGCTTTGCACGAGAGGTATAGATGATTGCTGTGGAGAGAGGTCTCGAGATTCGCAAAACGACCGACCGGAAGTGAGTGTCTCGCTGCGGGAGCAGGGAAGAGAGCGAGAGAGAGAGAGAGAGAGGGAAAGAGACAAGCGAGTTAGTAAATCTTCGTAGTAGCAATGAGAGCCCTGGACAGACCTGTAATTTTACGTAAAGCTATACCTCCGCAAAACTCTGTATATGTGTACACAGACGGGAGGTGGTAGGTGGGGAGGGAGTGCTCCTCACGTTCGGTCCCGCAACCGGCTTCCCTCGCTTGCAATTACAAATTAATAAAGGGTTGCACCGCCACCGGGGTCCCCGCTGACCTCGCTTGATTCATATCTACAGTGCTCTCTAATTACCATGCAGCCACTTCGCCTCTCTGCGCTTCCACCCTGGTACACCCCTCTCGCACTCGATCCGCCCCCTCCTCGATCGACGGTCGCGGCGAGGCGTGCTACGAGCTCCGTTGCAATCCGGTGCATCGGCTCGAGAGGTGCAAACTCTCGTTCGCGTTGCCTGTATCTCGGTATGTGTGTGTGTGTGTGTGTGTGTGCGTGTGTGTGTGTGGAGGGGCGGGGGTGTATGATATGCTATATGTGCGATACGCGTGAAAGTCATTCACCCGAATTCCGAGGATTCAAACTGTCGAAAAGCCTTTTCCATGCGACATTCGGAGTCGTTGATATTTACTAGACTGAAATCACGCACATGGCTTCGAAATGTCAAAAGTAAAAATAGAAAAAAACAGTTCAAATTGGTTAATATTTTGTTTATTATTTTAAGGGGAGATATACACCTAGGAGGCCAAAAAAAAGGTTATTTTTGAGATTTTTTTGTAGGAAAACTATTTAAAATTTCGGATTGTAGTTTGAACCAAATGAAAGTATAGACATTCAAGAATATGTTTAATTTGTATTATTAAAAAATATCGAAAATATTTCGAGATCTCGCATGTTCTTTGAAGCTCCGTAAAAAAATCTTCATACGCGGTACCCACTGGCGTTTCTTCAAAAATCATCTGAAAAACAAAAACCAAAAAGATTATTAAACTAGATACTATAATCTAGTACTTGTCATAGCCGATTTTGAAAATATCGATTTATGACAAAATGGCGAACGTTTGAACATAAATAATGATTTTTGGATAAAAAATTAGTTATTATTTTGTTTATAAAAAAAAACTAAGGAACGAAAACAAAAAAATCCTATGACACGCACTAGAAAATCGCGTATAGCATAAGCACAACAAATTTCAAGGCAATCGGTTCATTGGTTTTCGAGAAATTTTGGGTACCGATTTGAAAAACGTGGTTTCGAGAAAAACGTGTTTGAAAATTTGGGAATAAATAAATGATAAAATTTGTCAACTTACATGGAATCATCGATACCAGGCCCATAGTGTAGGTCGTCTACGGTCGACGGAATGCTCGTGGCTTCTAAATTTTCTTGTCAGCGCTGTATTCGACTTTCTTTTGTCTGTTCCTGTGCTTGCAGCTCGGCTTTCGCTATGCGAGTTTCATCTTCTTGCGTAGCGAATAAGTGCGCTCCTGACCCCACCAATATTCCCAACACGTTCATAATTTCGAGTAGTGAAGATCACACCATTATTGAACGTGCATGCTGCCAGAAAAAGAGCAATGTTAACAATTTTGGACCCGCTGTTCATTGTTTTTGGAGCTATCTTCCACATTAATCGATTCAAGCTCTCATTGCAGTTTCGCGTATATCCGCCAACACAGCGGTCTAACAATTTGACATTGCTGAGGTCTTCGTAAATAGGTTTGATGGCATCTAATACCATTTGTGGCAATGCAGCATAATCGTGACAGAAATTTTTCAGTTGGTTTTTGGCTTTCACTTGTTGCCACTTGCACCACGATTCGGGACCTTCGGGACAGAAATGATGTTGAGGATTGCTGTTTGTTGAGCTGTAATGGTAGAATGTTGCCCATATCGTTTTTTTCATCTCATCCTTGGAGTCACAGTTTCTGCGAATAGCTAAACCATAGTAAATACTCAGTTTATCTATAAGCTTTGCCGTCAATTTGTTTTGCCGCCGATTCCAGAGTTGTTTTTCTTGCATCCGCGGAGACGGGTTCCCATTCGCTTTTGAATGTGTCCCACGCATTCTTTTTTCACGATTTCAATTTCATCACCATACGGTTTCGCATTTATTATTCCCGTGTACGTCTTAGAATCGCCATCCCCCACGTAATTAGTGTCCGAAGGGTCGCTTGCCGCTACCTGACTGTCGGGTCAGCACCGACCCGTTCACGTTTTCGGCTGTAACTTACTCCTTTATCAAAATATTGCCTTGCCGTTTTCACCAGATATTCTTAAGACTTACGAACTTAAAGAAAATGCAAAAAAAAACAAAAAATGATTTTTTTCAAACCTCTAGGTGTATATCTCCCGTTAATTGTACGTTGGCGAATGAGTAGTTAATTACGTTTTTGTTCTTCTAATAGACGGACGTCCATGTACGTATACAAGGATAGCAAAAAGAATTGATTTTACCATTGTAAGTTTGCTCCCTCATCGTATTTCGACGCTACCGTTTAATAATATTATTTTTCCCAACTAAATTTCGAACTGTCACTCGGTGTGAGAGATTGTTTTTAATTGTAGAATTTTATTTTATTTTCCAACCAACCAATTAGCGACATAATGCATTGATTTTGCCAAAGGCTGTAACGTCGCTTATTAAAACATGACTTTCCTTCATAAATAATATTCTTTTTAACAATAATTTTTTTGAAATACCATTCGGTTTGAAAAAATGGCTTTTTATGAATTCATTGTATTTTTTTGTTCACCCTCGAATAGCCAACCAATTAATCAATTTTTCAAATGCCGCTAACTTTGCTTCATTTCTGACAATGCGTCGTTTGTTCACTTTGTAATACTACCAATTATGAAACACGGCTGGTTTTCAGAAAGCGTTTTTTTTAAATTTATATTATTCAATTTTATCCACAATCCAGGTGAGTTTTTTTCATGTTTATTATTGAAAACGATATTTTCCCGGGTACTTTTATTTTTGCTATGTATTAGGTACGTTAATACATCCATATATCCGTCTTGCGAGAGGTCTCTGGGAACGGTAGGTACGTTGGTGCGAAGTGTGCTGGCAGGACTGAGAACGGTCCCGAAGAGGGTTCCGAATGCGCTCGGGCATTAGGCCATCTGTCTTCCGCGCTAATGATTGGACGTCCACGTGTCGACGATGCCCTCGGTCTCTCGCTTTCGTTTCGTACCTACCATGGAGTTCATGTATAGTGTACGAACTAAATCTCTCTCCCTCTCTCTCTCTCTCTCTCTCTCTCTCTCTCTCTCTCTCTCTGTCTTTCTCTCTCCCCCGCATATTCCCTTCTCTTAACCAGCACGTACATATCGCTAGACCGGTAGTCGTGCTACCACGTTTGCTCCTTATCTCGAGAGAAACACCCCCGAAATCCCAAAGGATGCTTTTCCCTGTCACTGTACTCGAGTATAACACACAGTTGTGTAGGTTGGCCGAGTGGCAACGTGCGTTCTCGACCGGTGCTCGCACGGAGGTATTTATCATCGCTCGGTTCAACCCCTATCCCTACTCTCACTCGTTAAATTTCGTGCCCCCTAACCCTTGTATACCCTCGAAAAAATAATAATTGATCAGTCACTGCACGTGTGAGCGATGAGTATCGCGCAAAGGACGAAAAAGAGTTGACGGCAAGACAAACATGGGGCGATGAATCAATCTTTCGGTCGTCGCTCTTTCGTTTAATAAAAATGAGATTACCTTCCTATATTCTTTTTCCGTCGTATATTCTCGGGCAAATAATTTATAAGAAAATTGCTTATTTCTAAATTAATATTAATGAAAAATATGTATATTTATTAATTGATATCAACGTTTTCATTGTACCTAATATGTAATTCATACTCCAAGGTAAATAACGAGTTAGAAAAACAATGAAATATTCCAAGAAATTTTCTATAGATAAGGAAAAAATAATTAATGTCGTTTATTATCTTAGTAAAAGTATTTTTAAAAAACATATTCCGCACCCTTAGTAAAATAACCATGGTATCAGCTCTTATCTAAATCGTGCAATTTATCCGAACACCACGTGTCGGTCATACATACGAGGGATGGACGTCGGGTACGCGCGTTTCGCACTCGCATCGCATACGTATGACCAGAAAATTCCGCGTGGGAGATCGGTGGATGATTGCTCCCGCGGCGTTCCTGGGGCTAGAGGGTTCGGTAGCGAGAAACGCGAGCCCGCGTTCCTCCGGGCCTTGGAATTAACGAAGCTGTCAGAAATGGCGGTGGTTCGCCCGTTACACTTTGTATTTTCCCCGAGTCTTGCCCCACTGAGTTTGTGCGAAGCACGAGGTGGGCTTGAGGTATGCGGCGTGTGTGTCATTGACTCTCTACCCACCTCCTCTTTCCATATAACCTATTACATGTATATATAGGGAGTAAAATGCAAGGGAGAGGTAAACGTGCGAGATAAAACCGAGCAGCGATTCTCGGTGGTGTGTTATCGGGTTTCTCGCAGCTTTCGCTTCTCTCGACGAATTCTCACGAAACCGCCGGAGCGCCTCCGCCCCATCCCCTAACAGGAGCAGCACGTGCACCTTATCTCGTAGTTTTGCAAAGTCGAGCTAGTAACTATGTAAATATATGTATATATATATATATATATATTACTATCGCCTCGAGTATATATATATATATATATCACGGTCAATTAATTATTCAGTCTGTCTGTGACCTCTTTTAAAAGCCTTAAAGGCGAAGTATACATCATCGATAGGGGAGAGATCGATTCGCGCACGTGGATTCGAAACAAATGGACGGTATATCATCTATAGTCATTTAAAGTATGTGTGCTTTTTGTGTGTGTGGGTGCGTGTATACATATACGTATATGAAGCATGGAAACCGAGTATTACAAGTTAGTAGAAGTGCGCGAGTAATGGCATCGAAGCAGAGAAAGCCGCGATGCACTGAAAGATTCATAGAGACGATTAGCTTGAGCCATTCAACCGTACCGAGTACGCCGACCTCTCTCTTTTTGCCCAGATCTCGACTATACGTTTGAATATAGTGTATATATATATATATATCTATATATGTGAATTTGAGTGTGTTTTTGTGGGTGTGGGTGCATGGACATATGGATATAGAGAGTAATCTAGCGGTCCCGGACTTATATCGCGCGCGGAGCCCACTTTCCGTTTCAATTTATATTACGACCGCGAGAGGAACTTTTGTGTGTACACGAGCGTGTAACGGAGTCGCGCTGGCCCTCTCGCGCAGACTCGCTGATTTATAGTCACGCGCGTGCAGTCCTTTGGGCGTGACCAACTGACACACACACACGTAGTTAAGAAATCCGTGAGAACCTTTTGGGAAAAAATTCAGTTTCCGTCGTGTTAAAGGAGGTTTATGGGCTAGCGAAAGTCGAATGGTCGTTTCATTGATGATACGAGAATTAACGTAGATTTTGTTAGTTTGGTTTCAAAACGGATATTTGAGCGACTTTGGACAAAGTGAGGTTAGCCTAACGCAAGTTGAATAAGGGTTATAGCGACGGGAGTGGAACGATGATTACGTTAACCCAAGTTCCGAACGGGGAAATTATTCCCTCAACGTCAACGTTCACTCGACACTCTCCTCCCCCCCTTCCCTAGACATTAGTCGTCTGCTTTACACCTATAGTGGATGGAGAGAGAGAGAGAGAGAGAGAGCGCAGCTGGAAATCAGCGACAAAGAGGGCAACGATAAGTCATGGTCAAGACACCAAACGAAGTATAACGATCTTGGGTTCAACTAACTTTCGTTCAACAGGATTGGATTTAGGTTTGACCTAATTGGTTTGACCTTGTTCGCTTAAGCTAATCCGGTTGACTTAGCTGGTTTCACCAAAGTGCAACAAACTTTGTCCTAACCTAAACTAATTTTAACGAACTTGGGTTAAACAAACGGAAACTTTGGGTAAATGCAATTCGACCGCGGTAAACGTCAATTCGATTTCAGCTAAAAATTGTATGAACCAAATCGTAACGGGGAGGAGGTAGGTAATTCATGGTATAAAAATGTCGATGTTACAAAATTATAAACCGATTTCAGCTAAAAATTGTATGAACCAAATCGTAACGGGGAGGAGGTAGGTAATTCGTGGTATAAAAATGTCGATGTTACAAAATTATAAACTAATTGGTAAGTCGCGACAGCTGGAGAACCAATATATATTTATGAGTTCGAGTCCTCCTGCGAAAAGTTTCATTTGCGCGGTTCCTTATTTCCCGACGGTCCTTCTCTCTTCCCAACCGGTCTGTAAATATTCATATCGTCCCAGAGATTCAAACGGCCGATGCACTTGTCTCGTTTCTCCGAAGTTAAAGCTGCCTTAAAAATAGTTTTGCCCCCGTCATGGACGATTAGCTTCACTCGAAGCGTGCACCTTGCGATATTTTCAGTGACGTTCATTCTCCAGCACGCGTAACACGTTCCATATACTCGGCGTTTAACGATCTTAAGCAGCTGAACAAAAATTGCTTTTTTTTATAACATCGTCTTTACTATATTTATATATATATATATTTCTTTTTTTTTCGTCTCGACTTTGACTCTCGCTGAGTCTCGCCCCTAATGGGCCAGTTTCGCTGTCGCGGTTAATCAATCCTTATCTAGTCAAAATTCGCACGTGTCTCAGCGATTTGTCGCAATTTTTTACGCTTCATCCAATCTACAGTACAATCTCGTTTCATTACGACGTATAAAAACGCAGCCGCCGGCGAGAGTTTCGTACACCTGGACAGCTCGAAAATGGTCAAAAGTCGATTCGCCGATGCAGCTGCGCTCCATCGATGTACGATGGCACAAAAAAAGGGGTTCGCGTAGGAAGGAAAGAAAACAAGATTATAACTGTGAAATAATATCGGCATTTACCCGTCCGTAATAAAGTACACCATATGTAATATTTATATACGTATATATATATGTGTGTAGAAAAAATATGCATTTAGTTTACCATTTTGGCCGCCACCGCGCTCTCTGATATCCCTCAGGATTTTCCTTCGCCGTATATGCGCGAAAACAGGGGACAGAAAACGTCGCGGTTGGCCGTTCCCATTTTCGTTTCGCGCCTCTTCGCCCCTCTAGCCTCCTACCCTTTACATACGATGTTTGCAACAAACACAGACACCAACTTTACGAGCCGTGAGCGCGCGGTGGGGCTATAAGCTTCTCGCGCGATGTGGCTCGCGCGTCGCGCGAAACCGCTAAAGGTGGAGTTGCGACTCGCTCCTCACGGTTGTGTACACCGGCGTTTAAATAAGCTAGGGGATTTGGTCGTGACGTAATTTCGGCGGTAACGTATACTATAGGTACACACGAGACGTGGAACACACGACGAACAACGCGAATGCGAGAACTCCCCCTGCTGTAGCATCGCCCACGGGACCAGCGAGAAACATCATGGGAATGAAAAATGTAGACAGGTCGAGACAAAAAGTATACGGGAGTTCGCGGTATCCGTTCTATGGATATCGCGGTAGTACGTTTTTATGTATTATTCTCGGGAGACCGAAGTTCTTTTAATTTTTCTTTTTTTGTTTTTTTGTTTTTTTTTTTGTTTTTTTTTTCCTCCGATGTTATTTCACGGTTCGCACATTTTTGGGTTACCGGTCAATTAGTCCTCGCTGGGTAATTGAAATCGTCGGCGGTCGGGATTTCGTGCAAATTGGTAGAGAAATGGAAACACTGCGGAGGAATAAAATAATGAAGATATCGTTACTCGCACGGGCAAATTTATTGGGTTCATTGGGCTTTAGTATTTTGAGAAATGTTTGATCAACGAGAAATTTGACACGGAATTTGCATCGAACGTTATCATTATTCTCTGTACCTACTACGCGTACGAAAAGCCACAGGGCGTGAAAAGAATATATATTTTCGTTGTGTCAGTCTATTATTCGGGATCGCGATGAAAGCCACGGGTGTATTGAATTAACCTGAAAACGCTCGAAAATTTATGTCATGCGCCACGTATTGTATCGTCGAATATATTGACTAGCCAGAGATAAATTAACCGATGATTCTCTGGGTACCCTCCGTCAGGAATCTCTCGGTGTGCGTTGCGGCGAATAAGCGAAAACCACGGGTTCGTGCGTATACCTATCACACGCATAGGGCGTTCCATCGTTAATCGACCAGTCTTCCGGACCTAAGATTTCGCTTCGTCTCCCACTCCGACGTAAAATAGTCAACAAATTTAGAGAATCGACTGTACGACAATAAATTCCAAAAATCTATAATTACCTTGATAAAAATTAAACAGTCAACGACAAAACCCATTGTATTTTAAACTCACCGATCGAATTTGTTTGAAGCTGAATATACTACGTTCGGTATTAATGTTTCTATGATTCCCAGATTTGAAGAACTTTCCAAATCGTCTTTTTTCACGACGTAGAATAAGATGTCGGAACATCTGACGAATCCATATTTTAGCCACGGGTGGATTGACTCGGTAAATGTTGGAATGACCCATATACATGTTCCTTCGAACGTTAATGTTTCGGGTGACTGATCGTCCTATCCGCGAGTCACCTCTCGTACCTCCCCTACATACCTATAACATTACATACCGTTCTACAACCACTACGAGCATCCATTAACCTACGTCTACTGCGTACGGACTATATGGACGTACGACGGTTATACTCAAGTGCAGCGAAGAGAGAAGAGGTTGCACGCGTACCTATGTACATACGCCCATATATATATATATATACATATATGTTTGTGTGCCAACACATCTATATCATATCTTTACGTTATACGTGCTATATATGTGAAGCTAATCCACTCGCGCATAGCCCCTGGCACATAACACTGTATATGCCCTCATCCTACCTCTCCCTTATACTACCTATATGTAGGGATCCTCCCAGAATAGTCCTCCAATAGTCCATGCATAGTTAGTGACGTTCGTATCTCTCGTGTATATCTGCACTAGCGATTATATTCGGTCATTTCTGCTACCTTTATATATATATATATATATATATATATATATATATATATACATGTATATATGCATCTATATGTACCTCGATAGGAATGCGCGTTGGCGTATGTGCCAATCTTTGGAAATCTCGCGGACAACGTTCGTACGAATCATAGAACCTCCCTCTCTTGACTCCAGCATGCTCCAGAATGCAAATATGAGCTATCCTCTGGACCTGTGGTTCTATTGAACGTTTGCGTATATATATATATATATGCGAAATGCATATACGTGTCCACGGAAACCATTGCAGTAATCCTCATGGTTTTGAATTGATAATAAGTCGACGTCATACGATGATTGACTCTCTATTAGCGCAGTTGGAGGTGAAACGTAGTCTCGTTATTTTCCCATTTGGTGAATTTGTGCAAATTGCTATATATATATATAGGTATACCGGGATATTGTTCAATCGCTGTCCTTGATTGTTCTATACATTTATTCATTTGTATGCTGCACTCGATTTTTTTATACGATGCTATGCTGGCGGTTTTTCTTTTTTTGCAAACTACACAGATTTTAAAACGACTTGTAAAATACCGTCGTTAAATTCGTCGTAATTCGCACATAGATATATTTACGTACATTTTTACGTTCATGAGTGTATATATACGTATGACTGAGGTAGGTCGGGCATTTATGGGAAAACGAAGGCAGATGCAATATTTCACAAGTCTCGTCTGGTCGAGAAAGATAAGGGCTCTAATGGCACATACTATTTCAATATAACTGCGTCAAATGTGCCAGTAAGGGAGAGAAAGAGTGCGAGAAGATGGTGGCGGTGGAGGGTTGGGGGAGGGAGGTTGATATGCTCTCTTAATAGAAAGCCACCAGCCCTGCGAAGTTGCCTCATAAAAGCACGAGAAATAACTGCCATCCCACTAGCTGTACGACGATATGCCACGCGGCGAATGAGAATTGGGATCGACCGTAGAACGACGGGGGTTTGAGATATGAAGGACATGTAGAAAAACGAACGAGCACACGCGTTTACCGCGACCTTTATCTAGCTACGTACGTACCTACCAGTGTGGAATCAAGCACGTACGACCAGGATGAAAAAAAATGAACGAGCCTCGTAAAAAAAAAAACATCTGGGATATTTTTAAGAAAACGTGAGAAATATGTACCTATTTTTTCTTGATGTTTCTTTTTCGTTGTTTTTTTCCCTCTAAATATACATGTACCTGATTATAATTCGTATCGCGTTTATATTCAAGACTCGTGAAATCCCTTGTGAAAATACGCAAAATGGAAGTTTTTCATCGCACCCGTTACGGAACGTTGAAAAATATTATTCCCCGTTATAGAGAAAATAATGTATATATATATATATATATATAAATGTATTTCGTAATCACCTATATACTGAATGCGGACTCTTATACATGGTCTCGTATCTCATACCTCCCCGTGCGCCGCATGCTCACTCGCTTCGCAAGCACTTTTTATTCTATCTCGTCGTTCCTCGAATACCGCTTGCGGAACGGAAGGCCATCGCCGGAGACTCCTCAGTCGTTTCTCACGCTCCCCGGTGGTGAGTGAAGTACATACCGCGTATACCTACTCGAAAGCGTCGCATCTATATACATACATAGGTACATACATACTTACATATATATATATATATATATATATATATACACAAAGTCTAAAGTACATAGGGAGTATCCAATAGAAACATGTTCGTCGTCGCTTGGTTTGGTATCGTAGTGAGCTCTCCTCGCGAATCGTGATTTCCTTCCTTAAGAGGCACTGTTACGGAATAAATTTGGCTCACGCGCGACAGGGAGAGCCGTGAAACGCGATTCGCAAATTCTCCGGCACAGCTGAATCCGATCGGGCTCCCTCGTTCGCGAAATTCGAACGAGTCCACTTGGCGCAGGCCGCGTAACCCGTTGCTTACGCATGGAATTAATAAGGTTTACTATGCATGCACCGGCCCATGAAATACGATATCCTGGGCTGTTGGAACTTATATATATATATGTACGTGGAGGTAGTATAGAAAAGCCGCTTTGTGTCCGAACGGATGCCTCGAGACTCCATCCCTTCCTCTCGATAGACCCCTCGACTATACGAGCCCTTTCAACCTTTCTCGCGCGTTATACCACGATGTTCGCCTTTTATCCTTCAGATCCGAAGGCCATTTAATTGGTTTTTCGCCAAGCCCCAAAAAAGTGTTTTCCGTCTGTGATTCACCGATGTAGGTAAAGTAACAAGACATTTGATCTTACCGACCTATAGTGGAATGATTGGCTCGAACTTGATGTGCCACTAATTTTTTACAAAGAATTTACGGAAAACAACTTTTCTTTTGAACGAAGCGTTGGAAAAATGGGAAATATAATTGGTTTAAGAACGAAAAATCTTTACTACTTAAGTTCGCATTTGATTAGATTTTGATTTGATTAAATGCCGATAGATTCTGTTTGATTTGAAGCAATAGTTCAAGTCCCTCTGATGCTTATACGTAGCTTTGTGACAGTACAGGGAACGCATATTTAGAATCTCGACTAACGTTGAGGAATGTCGAGAGAGCATGTGAACATTACTCGCGGGAGACGAAAAATCAAATCGTTTATAAATTGAACTATAGTCATTGAATTCGGTTCTTCCCGCTGTCTGGTTGTATCACATGTATATATATATATATATGCATATACATACTCTCGGCGAGAGGATCAAGAGCTCGGAGAATCGCGGCGTCTCAGAGAGGTTTTTACCCGCGTGCCCGGCCGTTCGTTCGCCTCACGATCTACCCTCTGATCGTCTCCCGCCAACTGAAACTCTCTTCGATAGCGACGCGCTCTAAATTATTTAGACGTTCTATCAATTTTACTTTCGAGCGAAAATCGGTTAACATCATGAATAAATTTCGATTCCGTCGTAATTTGTAATAAATCTCACGATCAGGCAAAATTCAATATTCAAGCATTCTTCGTTTTTTCTTCTTTTACAACAGTTCGTAAAATAACCACCGGATATTTTCGAAATGCGAAAGTATCTAAGAAACTACCGAGTCGGCTCTCCACATCAGAAGTCAATCCGGTCTTCTCGAGTATTTCAAAAATTCGTTCTTACTCCAATATATCGCAGCAGTCCTACATCCTTAGATCGTTGCCTCAAAAACTTCAAAACGATAGACCGCGGAATGGCTTTATAGGAGCTCTATATACGCGAATTTACGTCTTTCTTCTCAGTCTAGCGGATATTCGGACAATATAATATGCCTAATATGGAGAGTGAATGGAACGTATGCTCCACTCTCGAATAACGATAACCCCGATTCCACTCGCGGCATCTGGTTACTTTCCATATCCACTCGAACATAATCCGATATGATAGTGGTTTCCCTTGGGCCGAGACCTATATGTGTATATTATAGAGAGGTAGCTTTTCTTTTTCTTATCGTAACAGCAGGTTCTCGAGATCCCGGTCCAAGAAACCCCGTGTACATTTGAAGTGTACTATATCTACATATAAACGTCTAGTGGGTGGTGTACCGCTATAAGGTCCTTTCGGCAACCTCAACGTTTGGCATGGGACCAGCACATCGGAGATTGCGGTCGAAGGCATCGACGGGGCAGCGACCAGTCTCGACTTTTCTTTCTCCCCGTCTCACTTCATCCTCGGAATACCCACGTTAAATCGGAGCCCCAAAGCCAGACGGAGTTAAGGTACATTGGGTCCAAAAGTCGGCTGCCACGCACGACGTTGAGACTTGTCGATCTCGGAAGCAATTTTACTTGCCGCTTCGTTCGCCCTTTGGCATATTCATTTTTTCACCCCTTCTCCCCTTCTCCATCTTCGCCACGTAATCTTCCCCCTCGCTCACGGATGAGCCTAGCTTTCTATCTTTTTACGTTCTGACCTTCGTCGTCTCTCGTCCATCATGACTTTTCTCGATCTTTTGCACCTTTGCATGTCTAAAGGATTCATAAAAATGCAATTTATCTTTTCGCTTTGAGAAGCTGTCGTGAATTTCGCAAGCTATATTCGATATGTAGGGATATCGTATCGATTTACCGGTCGACGCTTTACACGCGCCGGTATCGACGAGTGCGGAAATAGAAAAGATTGAAAAATCGAAGGAGACGCGAAACGTACGGTGTAAGACAAAGGAAACAAAGAAGCGAGTGAGACGAAGGATGAGAGATTCGTCGATGCTCCGGAGACGACAAACGTACATATTATATATAGCTATATATGTATATAGCTGGAGTACAGGGCTGGAAACGGAGAGGCGTGCGAAATCGACGTTCCATTTCGCAAAGTTCCGAGGACCGCTGGCTCCTCGGAATCTTCGTGAGAACTTTTGATATGAAATAATTCAAAGTTGGTCCTGGCCTGGGACGACTTTTGTTACGGGTAGTGGGTGCGAGCGTGGAGTTGGAGAAGCGCAGCAGAGCCTCTCCAGTGGAGCAACTACTGCCAGACGGGATATAAAATCTCGTTGGTGTTCCTCTCTCTCTCTCTCTCTCTCTCTCTCTCTCTTTCTCTTTCTCTCTCTCTCTCTCTCTCTCTCTCGCTCTCTCTCTCTCTCTCATTCTATCTCTCACCTTTCTCCTTTCTCACGAAGTTGCTTCTGGACTCTCGCACGAATATCACTTCAGCACGTTCTTCAAGACGATTTAACGCAACGTGACAATCTTACTCGGTACCTACTCACATTTTCTGTGTCCAGGCTCTCGAACATATCACTTTGGCACTCGTCAGAAGTACGGAACGAGTGAAAAAAGTAAGGATTGAAGAAAAGTATTTGAAAAGATAAAAATGTTTGAGAGTATGAAAAAGAAAATAAGGTAACGTTTTTTAAACATATTTATTATTATTATTATTATTATTATTTTCATCATCGTTGACATATAAAAATCCGGCGAATAATTATTTCCCTGGGTTTATGTCAAGATCTCTCCACTTCGACTATTTTTTAATCGAACATCCCGACATTAATTGATCGACGGAGGTTGATTTATTTTTTATTTCCGCGTTGATAAAATTTCCATTCGCAATTTGCAGTTTGCACTTTACGATCGATTCGCTTCTCTCAATGTCAATGGTTAATCAACAATTCAAACCCCCGTCGTACGAATATTTCGAGGCGACCGTTTATTTTTCAACGCAGACCCTTTCTCATCAATAATCAAATTAACCTCCAAGTTTCGTCTCGCTCGCTCATCGATCGCGCCACCGTTGCAACCTCGTGCTTTATATCCTCCGACTATAATGCAGAGAGAAAAAAAGGTCGACTAATTTCATGGAAACTCGTGTATCCGAGCTTTCAAGCTTTTCGTATGAATTTCAATTAACGCCTCGCGCTCTTCGTATAATCCGGACGTTGTGGACTAACGGGACACCAAGGCAGACGATTCACAAAAAAGAAAGGAACAAATGACAATAAAAGAAACAAAATAAAAAAACCGAAAGAAGGATAGAAAGAAAGAGAGAAAGAAAGAAAGAAGAAAAAAAGCAATTGCATCAGCATCGTAAGGACCTTTGACACAGAGAATAATACACACGGACCGAACGAGGAGTAGCGCTCGCGAGAGTGAGAGGGAGTTTTGCATCTCTTCCTTCTTTTTTCTTTGATACCCTCCTCCCAACCCTCAACCTCCCTCTCGCCATCCCATGTTACGCTACATCCCTGTACTCACGCATATACCTATATATGCAAACGCGTGGCTTTGTCGTCGGTCGGTGGGTGGTGACGGGACTCTGTGCTCAGGGGGGTGAGCTCATTGTCGGCCGTATCGTCGTCGTTGTCGTCGTCGTACTCGCAAGCTTTTCTCTCGTGGATGTGTATCGACCGGGCTTCGCTTGGATCGTGTCCCACGTTCTCTCTCTCTCTCTCTCTCTCTCTCTCTCTCTCTCTCTCTCTCTCTCGCTCTCTCTCTCTCTCTATCCTGAGCCACCCCCTTGTGAGTCACGAGGAGTTCAACTCTGTCGCACGAGCTATGTAGAATAAATAAAAAGCTCAAGCTTATGGTTAAGCCAGAGCTTACAGATTTGCAGCTTGCTACCGGTGAATCGTGGTTTTTTTGCCTCAGCTTGGGCCGGTTATATGGGCAGGTGCCGAAGACTGTTTGTCATCGCGCTACATCACCTCTTATCTCGATCACCGGATATACCTATAGTTATGTACACGTATTCAGACGTCCTTCGCGTTATCGATCGACCGTATCAACGTTCATTTATAGGTAAAGACTCGATGGAACTTTCTATTTTTTGTTTGTTTGGCGATTTCGAAGTTACGCATGCATTTTCGGTCGGCATTTTTGGCTACTATTTAATAACATTTTTGAGCATTTCGATACGCGATCGCTTTTGGGGGGAAATATTTTAAGATCGATTTGTACTCGATGAATTTTGTACGACGGGTTTGTCCTAACGACGAATCCACGAGAAAAATCGAATTAAAATTTAAACAAACAATTCTTACGCGCGATCTCGTGTTTGCTTTAAATAATTCGTTCCAGGTATTTTAAACAACATTTTGTTACGATCGTTATGTGAACGCATGTATATTTTTACAATAATCGATGATACATAAAATCCAATATAAAAATTATCATTAACAGTTTATCATTTTATTTCGTGTTTTTTGCTCAATGCTCATCGCCTAAAGCATTTTGCGAATGATAATCCTAAATAAATAATTTCTCAAATGACAATTGTGTTTAACCGAGTTTATTTGATAATTCATCAGTGTCGACCTTCGTCTTTATAATTCGACCGCGACGAAAATTAAAAAATAAGGCCGACCGCTCCGTTTATATTCCAAACTTATTTGCCAGTACAAATGCACGCTGCGTATCGAGATAAAAGGGAGGACACGTATCCGGGACATTTAGGGGATTTGTTCGACTAATGAGATTAAATGTCTGCGAAGCGCACTTGCTCGCGCGATGACCATCGTCGTCACGAGGCACGTGGGGGAATGGCGGAAGGGAAGAAGGGCGACGAGCGTTCGTGAGGTGGGGAAGGGGAGGTTTTGCTTTGTACGCGAATCCCGTGAGATCCACGGCTTTTTGACGACGATAAATAATCGGATGAACCGATCGTCGTATCTCGGTGAGTCATCCGCGGGACAATCAGAATTCTCGTCGCATTGTGCGACGAGATGCTGTGTGCGGCGCCCTCACGGCCCCAAGTACAACAATGCGCGCTTACGACCCCCCCACCTCCTCTCTTTCTCTTCCCCCAGCGAAATGTAATATCGCTCGTACATCCCTGATTATATATCTATATCTATATATATATATATTTTATACGTAATACAAGTCCGGGTTTTTTCTCATGTTATATGTTCCGATCACTGGATAAAAATATTGATACACGCGACGACAATGAAATATGTTGCACATAAAAGGAGTAAAGATTGTCTGACCCCGTTTTAGCTTTTCTCAGCGTCGTCGAGTACTAACTTTATATCTATATATCTATACATATTCACGAGAATACAAGTTTACTCGGGTACACGTGTTATTGGGAGACTCGAAAATACACGAGTGTAACGCTCGCGATAAGATTTCTCCCTGATTTTTATTGTATCTCGTAGAAATATAGGTACCCCCTCGTAAATGTATTTTCAATTCGATGTAAGCACCAGTGCAACATATTACGTACATTCGATCATACCTACCATCGATCGAAAAAAATACGTATGATTTTTACGTATTCGCATGGCGGGAACGAATAATACGAAAAATACAATGCAATAGGCTCGATGCAAAATTCGATTTTTCGACGATTTAGGTAATGTGTTTTTGGGCTCTGTTTGCGATCGTATTTATACAACATTTAATTCGCAATTATTTTACGGTCGAGGCAATATATTTCGTCCCTAATTTCGATGTTTCTCACGTGTGATGAAAAAAGCTGCATAGCGATTATTAACCCCTCAGTTTTGAGTCCCGACACGCGCAACATTCATCTCCGAGCCCCGTTGTCCTTCATCCCTTTTTTTGTTCTAACGCACCCGGTGATATATGTCAGAGAATTTCGCAATTTTCGAAACTCAAATTCCCCAAGCCTTGTCGTTTCGGACAGTACAGAGTACAGGAGGAAGGGGTGCTATACCTGTCAGGCCCACAGTCACACTATGTCGGGTTCACCCTCCAGCCTCTCGACTATCCTCTCCCGCGTTTTATCCCGCCACCAGGCACTACCCGTACTATGTAGGTACATTGCACACCCAGACAGAGATGGGATTAAACAAAAATTGTGTTTTCGCGTAGCTCTATCTGTCCTGAAGGTCTCTCGGCGCCTGGTTGTAGAGACTCGAGTTATATATAACATATACATATATACACACATATATTCCTATATAGTATAGATAGGTATTACATACCATACGTATACATATAGATTATATAATACGTATAAATATACAGCACAACATTGTCTGTATTGCTGGAGTACTGGAAGCAGAACGAGGAGGGCTCAAACAGCCTGTTGTGCTATACATAGTTATGCAAACCCTGTTCCATACAGATATATACAGATATTTCTAAACGTATAAGCACGCCCTATACAAATCCATGCACATATATATATATATATATATATATATATATATATATGTGTGTGAGAGCGGTTGTGTGGGTGTGTAAAGGTATAGGGAGAGAGAAACGAGTGAACGGATCCGAGAACGAGGGTGGTACGCGAGATAAGGGTAGGACGGGAATAGTACAGAGGATGGTTACGAGACCGGGGTGTCGTCGAATCGTCGCGTCGGTGCGTGTTTTAATTTGACGTCACTCAGAACGTCAGTTCCATCTGGTGTTGCGAAGCCTCGCTCGCATCTCCCACCCCCTCCACGAGCGACCCCCTAACGCCCCCTTTGCAAGCCCCATTTTCCACCCTCTCGTGGCCTCAGCCCCCCCCCCCCTCTCCCCCCCCTCCTCCTCCTAACCCTCACTGCGCCTCGTCTCGCGTGCACCGGGATATGCCAGTCAGCCGGATTTAATATGAAACCAGTCTCGACGCGTGTGCAATGTGTACCGTGCTTTGCTGCGTGCTATAGTCGATACATATACGTAGCTCGATATGCGTGTACGTACGGGGCGAGCGAGCTGATGCGGGACAGGGCCCGTGTCCTACCCCGGTGCGCATTTTCCTATACCACCATCGCCAGCAGCGTCGTCGTCGTCGTTGTCGTAGCCGCACAAACCACCGTGAATTTATATATATATACATATATATATATATATATATACCTAGGTATATTACCCCCGTTCACCTAACTACCCCGTCTCCTTTGCATCCGGCAGCTCAGTGGAACGCTCATTGTCGCGCGTCCGAGCATCAGCCTCTGGATGATAAGCCGGATATGCATAATCAACTACGCGTTTGTTACCCGTTCCCTACCTCCCCCTTACACAGGTACACCATACGCATCGAGCCTATATATATATATATATATATATATATATGTAAGTATGTATGTATATTTGACTTATACGAACGGCTATAATATTCGTCCTTCGCGGTAAGGATATACCTTGTGGGCTTGTGTCTACACGTTATACGCACGTTGATGGCGCGTTCACTCGGCAAACTTTCCCATCGCTCTCCGTCAACCGCAAAGGGCCTTCGAGCGTATTCGCGTTTGAATCTCTTGCCGGTGAGTAACAGTCCGTTTGAAAACGGGACACGTGCGAGACGGATGAGCATGGGAAATACGTGGAAAATGGATAAAACAGGAAGGATTGAAATTAGTCGTATTATTTCGTCGCGAATCGAACGATGATATTGATAAAAATTGTCAAAGGATGGACAAATAAAGAAAACGAACGTTTTATTCCGTTCGCAGGGATGTGTCAGTCTCCGTTGGCTGATTAATTGTCAAATGCGGTGATGAAAAATATCCGATTTTTAATAACCAAGTTGCGTTGCACTTTTTTTCGTATTTGAAATACTCTATTGCGTTCAGAATTAAAAAGGGACGAAGCGAAGGGGTTCGCGTACAACAAATTTTTTCGAGCGATTTTTGTTGGGGCTTTTATGATTATACTTTGCTACAGTCCATAGATGTGGCGGTTATCATCGGGCGACTACCGTTGCTCGATTTCCGTGTCACACTGGCACGAGGGATTATTTTTTAGTGGCGCAAGGGTAGTAATTCCTTCTCAATTTCTTATAAATCTATAAATGGATAAAAATAAAATGGTTTCCGGAATCTTTCGTCACCGTGATTTTTCGTCTTTATATTCTCTTAATTCGCGGGCAAATATCACAGGAATAAGTCAAGAGTAAGAACTCAAGAACGACAGACTGTACACCATTAATACGTATACTTTGTCAAACTTGTTGGATATGATTGATTTAACCAAAAATTGTGTTCATCATTTTCGAACCAACTTGTACCATAATAACTTGCTGCTAAAGGTCTTCGTGCCTGCCAACAAGCATTTTGGCGCGCCGATTTACAAGCCGGGCTGACTCATGCAGAAACGACGTAACATTTCATCACGAAGACATTACACAAATTAAAAAGAGAATAATAATAATAACACTTCGTCTGTAAACGGGGGTATTTCGTGTCCGAGCCAAAATGATTTCGGTTCACAATTTTCCAGAGAAAAACGGGAGGCATGGCTTTCCCCCTCTAAAAAATGTTATATGGGAGGGGGAACCGTCGCCGAGATTCAAAATTTCTAGGTGCATTTCCATTGTTTTAGTGAGTATCCGAACTTCGGAGAGGACACGAACGACCCCCGTTTACAGACGACGTGTACTCAAAAGGTCGGTATAAATACAGAAAATTAATTTTAGAAAAATCTATATTTTTTCTTAG
This sequence comes from Netelia virgata, assembly GCA_951802705.1. NCBI lineage: Eukaryota > Metazoa > Arthropoda > Insecta > Hymenoptera > Ichneumonidae > Netelia > Netelia virgata. Next base: position 26,439,453 of record OX637867.1, on the reverse strand, counting down.
TTCTTAGGAGCAGGGGCGCCTGGAGAGCTGACGCCATCGCGAGGAAATTGTTTATTTCGGTGATGAAGACAGCGAGTAACAGTACAGATAATAGTTTTAAGTTTGCAAAATAGAAGAACAAAATATATCTTTCATAATAAAATGTATTAACAGGAATGCATAGCCTATTATTGCCTTTTTACCCGTCCAAACTTAAGCATTTAATTTTAAACAAATGAAACGACGTATTTTTTCCCTCATAGCGTTTTTAAATGACCGTTATCTTTATTTTTTATTAAGTTATGATTTTTCAAGTAAAACACTGCTTTCCTGCCGAGTTGCTTTATTCATTTAACAACAAATATATGATTATATTGTTTTTCCTATAATTTTATGATTGATATTTCAAGTTGAAGGTTTCGAACAAGAGCATGAATTTTCTCAAAAAAATTTAATGTATTAAGGGGGTGAAAACACAGGAGGACATGAAATACCCCCGTTTACAGACGAAGTGATAATGATAATAATAGTGCAAACGTAACCGCAAATAAATTCGTTTCATTTTTACGAAACCAAAATTACACCGTGTGCAATTTTTAATATTATAATTATTTTTCCAAGACTATTTATAATTCATCGTATTTTTTCTCCTCCTCACGTTGGCTACCGGCATAATATTTCCCGAGGTAATGCTTAACAGTCGCCAAACGCCGAAACTTGGGCCACGCTCCAAGAACCGGAAGAAAATGGCGAGAGGTCGTGGTCGAGCAAGACCAGTATATACTCGGAGGGCAAAGCCGGAAGGATTATTATTTATACGTAGCGACGGCGGCGTGGAGGGGAGAGTGGAAGATAAGCCGAATCCCGATCTGCCCGCGAGCGCGTAAGCCAAGCCCCTTAAGCTTGGCAATCCTCGAAGAGAGCGGAAAACGCCCCGGAGAAAACATCAGGGGTGCTGCCCTCTCTCTCGCTCCTTTTTCTCTCCTAACGCTCTCTAGCTAAAAAAACCCTCCTATCCGGCGTAATGCGAACCTTCCGGCGGGTCTACGTTGCGGTCCATCCAGTGATCTTTACACACGCACGCAGACACACACACACACACCCACAGTATGGACACTTTAGACAGCCCTTGCGACACGAAGCTGTATGTACACGTAGGAGCGTGTGTGTGTGTGTGTGTGTGTAGCTATGAGATTCGAGTTAGTCCACTCGCGTATATTTCATATATCTATGTATCCCTGTCGGTGTCCTTTTTTCTCCGAGGCACATCTCTCCTCCCCCCCCCCCCTCACCCGAAAGAACAGCAAGTTCTCGTCTTGACCGAAAAGCTTTTCACGCGTGTGAGTGCTTTCAGAATGGCGGCGGTGGCGGAGGTGAGGGATAACGGGGGTGGGTGCGAGTGGGGTGGATATCTACGTCGCTTTGTGTTTCACGTTGGTAATTCTGTAAATAACTGTGCCGGGGCGAACGAGAGAGAGAGGGAGAGAGAGAGAGAGAGAGCGAGAGGGAACTGGGGTTCCCTATACTAGCTATATAAACACATAAAGGCTTTTCCTCCATCTACAACCCCCCGTAGACGAAATCCGCAAAGAAAACGGATTTTTCGTAGCCCTCGAAGAAACAAAGTCGTATGGATTTTTCTCCCATCGAAAACTTGAATTGCCTCGTGAATCGCACGAAGCCGGAATGGAGTATCGAGAGGGTAAGAGAGAACTCTCGACGCTCGGTGCTTGAAGAAAAATGTTACAGCGGGGGGTGTAGTATAACTGTATTATACGTCGTACGGATATCAATGGATTTATTTGCTTCGGGGTAGATAAATTATCATTTTCTTTTGGTTTTTTGTTTTGGTCGATAAACTGGGTTAAAATAGTAGCGACTAATTTCTGATTTGATGATTTCTTGGTTTAATCGAACGAATCGTCGTTCATTTTTCTTTTCTCCTACGATAATACTGGCTAGAAATATATTGGCAAATTTCTGATTCGATGAATTTCCGGTTTGATTTAATTTTGAATAGAATTGATTTGACGAACTAATTGTTTTTGGTTCGCTGTCTGGCCGATTGATACGTGGGACAATACGGGGAAGCAATTAATCGGTAGTATAGGCATTAGATAGATAAGGATATCCGCATGGCCAGTCTCGAATTCCCATAGAAAACTTCGACGAGATTCAATTTACACTCTTTCCTAGCTATATATCCATATATAATAGAATCCTTTTTGTCAGTACGCTTCCATCCTAGCGATTAGTATGATCGACTCCCCCATGGTATCAGAGTTCCATATACGTGGTATCGAATCACTAACTATGATTTTCCAATCAAAAAGCTAAAGAACAATCACAATGATCAGCTCTCTCGATCGGTCCCATGGTCTACTTTCCGGCATTCCATGAGAGCGTATTCGATCATCCGTTCTTTCGATCATTTCAATCTTTACGCACGGAATGAAAAAATTCCATTCGACAAAACGTGAAAAATCGAGACATAAAAGGGAGAGATAGCGATAGAAAGAGAAAGCGAGAGAGAGAGAGAGAGAGAGAGAGAGAGAGAGAGAGAGAGAGAGAGAGAGAGAGAGAGACAAACGGACCGACTTTGATTTACTTCCGATTTCCCCGTAACCCGAGATGTTTTCTCTTATCTGCGGGGGCGCACGTTGCGTAGAAAGTACGGGCCGAAGTAATGGACGACAAAAGGAAAAGAAGAAAAAGAATAAAGAAAATGACAAGAAAAAAAAGAACGTTGCTTATAAAACGTGGGTGGCAGTGGAGACGCTTGCGAGCCTCTAGGGGTCGTAACGAATGAAGTGTGCGGTTGTAAAAATACAATTTTATAGAGAAGGCTACTTCGCGTACGGTGTGTGCGTGTGTGTGTGTGTGTTAGATGCCGGGCGAGTAACCAAGATGCGGTGAGAACACGCGCGATCGGAACGCCGTCTTTATACACGCATCCATGTGTAAGTATTTCTCTCTCTCTCTCTTTTCTCTCTCTCTCTCTCTCTCTCTCTCTCTCTCTCTTTCTCCCACCCAGTATTCACGAGTACGCGTGTGTGCGCCTCTCTATAGACGTTGCGGACAGCCCGTAAAAGGAACATCACGCATCTGCGAAAACCTGACTGCATGCCTGCTGCTGCTGCTGCTGCTGTCGCTGATGCTCTCTCGCTTCGTCGTACTATACATACCTACTTCTTAGCTCTCGGTTTACCTCCGTTATAACCCCCACCCCTTACCCACCCTCGTCTCGTTGCTTTCTCTCTTTCTTACCAACGGCGTTCTTCGGGGCTTGTGCAGCATGCGCGCATACCTTTTGCTCACGGCAGCGCCCGTAATATTTCCCTTTTCAAGTTTTCGCGTGAATGCGTGTGCAAGCGCGAGCTCGCATACTTTATATATCCTACTTATGACCACATATATATATATGGATATGTCATGTATATATGTATAAGTTTTATATAGATATATAATAATACGTGTTACACGCCCCGTCGAGTTGAATCGTGAAAGGGACGTTGGGTCACATGACGAGACTTTCCTTGCAACACGTTCGAGCTACTTGATGCGCCGCATCGACTCGCCTAGGATAGAATCCTCTCGTAAACTCTCTTTCTCTCGCACAGTTTGCATGGCATATATAATATATATATATATATATATATATGTATGCACACACGTTCGCACGCGGCACGGTTTGACGATTATTCAAACGGTCTCTCCGGATCACACGAGGATCGATTGCCCGGTCGACCGTACGATAACGTCATGGACGACGTATCAAGGAGAGCGAGAGCACCTGACTTTTACTTCACAATCTCTCCACCCTTTGGTGTCTGCGATTTTATATGCATATTATATATTTGTGTGTGTGTGTGTGTGTGATAAATTGAGTTTCAATCGGGTTATCGAATTTACGTATGTTCAACGTTGGGAAATTGGGAACTGGGAAGCGGTCGTGGATAAACAACGATGAGCGACTTTAGATTTCATCCCGAATTAACCCGGATTTGTTTATCGAACGTTTTGACCAGATCAAACGGATTTTTCTTTACCAACAATTATCTTATTTAACTTTTAACACGTCATTTCTATTTTCATTATTTCATGGCAGCAGCGGTCAAATTGATAGTTGTTTTTATAACGATTATAATTGTTAGATAAAGACAAGATACAAATTTTCACAACAAATCCTCGACTGTCTTATAAAACTTTCGTTCCAAAAATACATAAAATTGTTTACGAAAAGTTAAACCAACCGACGTTTTACGATTTAGTAAGTATAACATTCGTGAATTATCTTCTATTATTTTTATTTAAATCAACGTCTTTGCAGAACGAGAATCTCGTTATCTCGAAATTGTAAATTAATTTTCAATGTGGAAAATCTTTGATCGCATAGAAAAATTAATATACTTCGAACCGGTCATAGCGTCATACCGATATAGCGTCATTATATCACGCTACGAAGTACCGTGCGGAATATGAATGCATTAGAGGATGCGAAGGATTGAGTAGATAAGTCTCGAGATATAGCGAGGAATTCGATTAAGGACATCCCTCCCACCCCAGGATTACATCCATGCGACGTTTTAATGAAGTCACGAGGCTGCTTTCTATGTACCCCCGTCCCCTCGCCGCCACCTTTCCCCTTTGTGTCTCTCTCGCCGGGCAAGTTTGCTTCCAGCATGCGCGCATCTTACTCTACATACACATACCTACGTGCATCGAGTTTTGTCCGAGAATAGAAACAGAACGAGAGTACCTAGTCGCTCGCGCTAGGCACAGACAGAGTCCTCGTATACATACAAGGCCCTTGAAAGCACAAGAGCGCTATATAGTCCCGCATCTTCCTTTTCATCCTCCGCCGTACAAGACGAGTAAGACGAGAGTTCGTTTGATATTTTGTTATGCACCATTTTCTTATTCTCACTTTCTTACTCTTACTCCGACTCTTTGTCTTTCACACTCGCGTAAAGCGTTCGCAGCGTTCTGGTAAAAAGTAAAACACAATTTTATTTCATTTTCGTTTTTTTCTTTGTATCTTAATATTGTTTTACAGTGAATCTCTCTCCGACAATTTATGCAGTTTCGCAATCTCCGGAGACACGAGAAACGGAGAGAGAGAGAGAGAGAGAGAGAGAGAGAGAGAGAGAGAGAGAGAGAGAGAGAGAGAGAGAGAGAGAGCGAGAGAGAAAGGGGAACGCGAGATGCCTGGTTTTATCGCCAGTTGTAACGGATATATATATATCTGTCTCGTCTTCTCTCGACTGACGGCAGTCAGGTTAATATTAAAATGTCCTCGTTAAAATCACCGGACTCGCGATTACGTTGAATAGTGAAGGAGAGACCCTTTCGTCGTCATAACGAGAACGCGTAACTCGAGCTTTGCCCCGACTGTGTACATCGATTTATATATAGAGACGCAATATACGCCACTATGTTTTTTATCAATCTATAAAGAAAATCAGCTTAATACATTTCTTTTTTTTAATTTTTGCTTAAATCATATTTTTTTTTTTTTGCGAAAACGAAAAAATTTTCAAAGTCTGAGAGCTCGGCGAAAAAATTGTTCGCGTCCCTCGACACCCGTCACCATCGCTCCCGATCAGTATAATGGTGCAAGATCGAATCTAATCGTATTACCGCCCGGGAAAAGCACGAGAAGGAGAACTTTACTCCCGCAGTACGCGAAAGTTAGGCGAACGCGCGTGGGGGCGCCGCGATCACGGGGACGCCCTCTCTTCTACTCCCGGCCGACGTAACGAATTACCGGGGAAAACTTTGGCCAAAGTCCACCCGAGGGGGAGGACTCGCGTACGATGTACGTACCTACCTATCTCCGCCGAGCACCCCGCTATAATTAAATTCCTCTTTTTTTTTTTATCTTTCTTTTCTCTCTTTTTTTACTCTCGGTATATCCTTTTTTCGACCTTCGAGGGCCAATGTTCATGACTCACTCTCGCCAGCGTGCACAGACCGACGCGTACAATTTTCGCGCTTTTTTTTACATTTTATTTATTTTTTTTTTTTTCATTTTATACGAAGACAGAGTTTATCATCGTCGGACCGGTGGTTAAAAATTAAAACTTTGTTTTTTTCGAGAATAACAACAACAACAACAACAACCTGCTGAAGATATAAGGGTTGGGAAAAATATGTATGGCGCGAATTTACGACTCGTAAAATTTCGTAGGATCGATTTTATTTTCCACCCAGCGGTGTAGACACAGTACGTTCCGCCAATTTATTTGTAATGCATGCATCGTTCATGCTAGGCTCGATATGTACGAGTATATGGAACGATACAGGGATGATGGACAAGGGATGGAGCGAGTGTTCACCCATTTCGTCTCGTTCAATTGTACAGCCTCGGGCTCCATACCCGAAGGGTTGCTCCGAAAAGCACCCGGGGCATCGTCCGTAGCGTCGGTTTGGAGGAGAAAAAAAAACAGCGTTTCGATGGTATGTGTAAAGAAGCGAACGGTACGAATACAACCCTCGCGGACGAGAATGCCAGAAGCAATCATGAATTCGCTTCGTTCTCACCTGCTCACGTCCCGTGTACCTCGACTCTATTCGATTGCTCGAGCTTGATAATTCGATCTCTCGCGGGTCCCTCACGGAACGCGATATTACAATTGGATATCGACGATGCGTTATAGCGTTACCTCGATCACATGCCCGTTGCGTTCATTGTTCCGACGAGCGAGATGCCATTTTTTCGTACGTTGGAGGATCTTTTCGAAATTCCCGCCAAGTCAGGTTAACACAAATCAACGGAACAATCTGGCATTTAAATCGAGACCGATGACATTCATTGGCAATTTTTTTCGAAAAATTATAAAGTTATTAAGCGACGACGGGGCAAAATATTGTGCTATTTTTTCATTTTACCCGTAGCATTATTAACCGTTTGAGCTGGGAAAAATGACAATCGATTATTTTGACAAACGCAACGCAACAATTATTGAACAAATGGTATAATAAATACTATAAATATAAAAATAAATATAGAAACGAGCGAAAACTATCGACGGTGTGTGTCGCTCTCTCTCTCTCTCTCTCTCTCACTATTATTTAATTTTAGCTTTGAGCCAGTGCGAGAGATGCTTCGGTCGTTCTCTCACGCTACGGTGTGATCACCATGCACTCCGGCTCGTCGTCTCTCGCGCTCGTGCAGGAGAGACATCTTCTCGCGTTCGACTCGACGCAACTTCCCTTACTCAGAAACTCGTCTTCTTCGATCCTCTCTCCGGTTCTCTCGTACCGGAGGACGAAGTCTCTCGCCGTTCCTCCGACTCCATTCGTCCCTGACTGGACTCTTCGGAGCCTGGCATGCCATCCTAATAACGGGATCGAGGAGAAATCCCACCAACGCGCGGCTAACGACACATTCAGTATGTGTATATATATATATATATATAAGCCCACTGACGCACATACACATATACACACGCATACGCACAACTCGGTGACATTGCTCGTGCTCTCTCTGGATTTTGCTGCAACGCTAGCGGCGCAATTATGCGGGATAATTCACAAATGACCTGCGGCTATAATTGTGAAGGGTTTCGAAGTGCGTGCATCACATGGGAACTATGGCAGAAACGCGTTTGCATATACGAGCGAACGATGCAGCTTTAAATGCAGGCACATGTAGCGTGGAATTCGTCGATGTTAAATCGAGTTCGTGTATTTTAAATAATATATCCAATAGATTTAGATAGATTTTACTTTTTGTTTAAAATAATTTTTTCATTGTATCCTGAATTATTTTATAGTAAAATTTATCTTTGCGTTTTTTAAAAATTATTTATCGGGATTTATAGGAATGGTATCTTTAAACAAGTTTTTTTTAAAGACAAAACATCCTCAATTTATGTAAATGTTTTTTAAAGACGTAATAATTCATTCCAATTGTAAGATAATGGAGGACTTCTGATTGCAAATTTAAAGGGATTCGTGTTGACGAAATAAAGTCACATCGAGGAAAGAATTACGATAGATTATTCGTAAAAAAGAATGATCGATGTCGCCAAATTTTGCGATGTCAGGTACGAGGGCAACACGATATTCGTATTGCGCGGGAAATTTCCGACTGTACGAAATCGAAAGCTTTCCGCGCAACACGAAAATCGCCATTATAATCTTGATATATTCCAATTTACGTAAATAGTCGACCATTCACCGCTGCAAGCACATTTAACCCGTATTTTGGCACTCTGTCAAAGTAGCCCCAAAAACTGTCAAAATAGCCCTCTTTGACGGTAATTCATGTTTGTAACTCTCGCTTAATATTTCCTGGAACTAACGACGGGGACGTGGAGAGATCCTAGATCCTCCTTGTTTTCGTCTTTGTTTCTTTGGTATTCAGTGTCTCTATCCGACCATTTTCTTGATATTCTCGTATGCTTATTGGAAGAAATAATCATTGAATATATTTATTTATGATAGTCAGAAAAACAATTTTCCTGCATTCATAAAACTGCGTTTGTCAACGAAATTGGCTCATCATTAGAACCTCCAGAGTCGCGCGGAACGTTTTGATCGGTAGACTGCGTTTTGCTACCACTCAAGGGTTGATACAGCCTCAGAGAAGGGTTTCACATGAAAAATAAGTTCAAAATGGAAAAGTTCACACATTATTAGCTCTAATTACACATTAGTTATCGAAGTACCTCTCAAACCAGAGCCTGGAGAATTCGTAGAACGTGTCGGTCGATTGGGCGTTTAGAGGAACATTTTGTAGAAATATCCATTTGGATCAACTACAGGGGTTCGACCATTGTGAATTTCTAAAATCTGACCTCATATTCGGAATCATCGACCTCTGAAACCCCTGGGTATCCATTTGCAATAAATTTGGTTGAATATAAGAGGTTTAAAGTGCTAATTATTTATGTGGGTCCGTAGCAGTCCCGCTGTAACTGAAAGGGTTAAGTGAAATAATTGATCATCCCGTATTTACAATGGATCTTTCATCAATCCTTGAATAACGGAGTTGTCAATAATCGTCGATGTAACACGACAAAGTCTACGGTATTATCGAGAACAGCACAGGTTCGAGGTTCGAGACAATAAACTATCGTCAATCTCATTATTAAATCCTTCTTCGCTCTCGTTCTCGTTTTTCGTGCTGCAATCTTTTTCGTTCGTTTTTCTTGAAAAGCTTGCGCGTTGCACGGTAACTCGAATAATGGAGAAGCAAAGGTGAATGTAGGTGAATGTCGACAACGGGCGGGAAAATGGATGGCTGGAGAAGCTGTGTGTAAAATTACAGGCTGTCGTTACCCCCCCAGGCAAAACCGGCTTTAGTCGAGATTTTTTCTTGTTTTTTTTCCTTTTTTTTTTTATTTGCTTATTCTTCTTCTTCCTCTCTCGGCTCGGAATCTCTTGAATGAACGTCCTCGCAGAATGCCAGCAAAAGTCACTCGGTTAAGACGATGATTCTCTAGCGGTTGAGCATCCACCTGGGTGGCATTGTGGTTTTGCGTCATAATAATAATACACGACAGTCGTTATTCTTGAAGAATTGAAGGATATGAGATTTCTCGTGGTTCTGTCGGATATTTGAACCGTCGTAATAATCATATTGACAATTGAACATGACTACATGATATAAGGTCGAATATTAAGTTATTTTCAGACGTTCCCGTTCCCATGAGACTATCTTGAATTGGTTTGAGAAAACAACTTGAGCAATATCTTAAATCTTACTTAAACGAAAAACTATTGAGTCAACTTTCAAAATGATAAAAATATTATCGACGTAACACTACTTCCTCGCCAATTATAAATTTATCGAAATATCTTTTCCCTTCGATTAAGGGATGCTATAAAATTATTGTTTCGTCCATTGGGTGATTAAGAAAATTGTTTTTTTATAAAAGATGAAATAATTCTTTAAAGTTGATTCGTCAAATTGATTAATCGAAACAAAACAAAACTTTGTTTATCGTTTCAACAGTTGATACTTTTTTCAACGATTAATAACTAGAAATTGCCGATGACCCACGATTACTTTACAATATCATATTAAATTAATTCTTCACCTCAGCCATTGATCGAATCAAGAATTTTTACAATCCAAAAGTCATTAAAGTGCGAATATTTTTGGCTAATGAAGTTCTCGTTTTTCATTTCGTTCGATTCCATCTAAGAAAAAAAAAACACAACCGCGTGCTGTATCTTCTTTTGTTCTACGACAAAACGGTCACCCGCGCGAGGAAGGGATGACGCATCGGCACGACAAACATTTGTTCGATATACGTATATGTTGTATTCGGTCAGAACAGACGCGAGGAGATGAGAGATTTGTGTGCTGATACCGGAGAAAAGTTTCCTTGTCCATTGTGCGGTACGCGCGCGCGCGGACGCTCTCGGCATCTCTGGCTCCCGAAGGAGTATTAAATTGGTCGGCGGGACGCGATCCCAGCGTGAAATCCGAAAGTAATCGTTCGGAGATCCCTTTGTCCCGACGTTTCCTCGATACCCCCTCCTCCCCGCCTCTCTTTCTCTCGGGGGCCTCCTCGGGATGGTTACGGTCGTCGCCGGACGCGTTTCCTGTGGGAATCACTTTTTTCCTTCGCTGCCGCTCGTCTTCACCCCCCCCCCCCCCATGACTCCCCCTCCCTTCCCTTCTATTGCAACCACTTTCTTCTTCCACGTGATTGCGGTCGCGTCTCGTAATGGGGGAACGGCGCTGGAGCCGCCACTACCACTTCTTCTTCTTCTTCTTCTTCTTCTTCTTCTTCTTTTTCTTCTTCTTCTTCTTCTTCTTTTTCCTCTTCTTCTGCTTCTTCTTCTTATTTTTCTTCTTCCTCTTCTGCTTCTTCTTCATCATCGCTTAGGCATTTCGCAGCTCTCGTCTCTCGCTCTGATGCGCCGTCGCTTCAATACTCAAATGCCCGGTTGTTTATTCATCGACCGGTATATTCAACCTCGTGCTGAGAATGGTCACGCGAGAAAGTTCATAAAGCGATCGTTCGGGACGCCCACTTTCCCAGAGAAAGAACGAAAAATCGGAAAAATTTGATGCTTACATAAACGCGTGGAAGAAATAATTATCGGTCTGGTTGTATTCAAATCTTAAAATCTCGAAAATCCTTCGAGACGTTTTTAATGAAGTTTTCTAGATTTTATTGATCAATTTTATATTTCGAATTCCCGCTGTCATAGAAAAAATCAAGGGTTCTCCGTCTTGAAGAGTCCTAACGAATCGAAATCTCGTTCAGGTGGAACACGGTGGGAAAGAATTTGAAATATTTTGTATCGATTCGAAGGTCGCGTATACCGAAATGCTTCACAGGAAGAACAAAGATCTCGGAGATTGCACCTGGTCGGTGCACGTGTGTTCGTAACATCCGGTTTCATTCTCTCCCCGGCCTCGGTAACATATTTATTAGGAATGATGCGGTTTTACGAGAGAACCGCGCACCAAAACTGAGCTCAAACGTGCGTGTGTGTGTGTATATACATATATATGTGTGTACAAAGAGACGATTCTCTCTCTCTGCCTCTCTTTATTTTTACAACCGTCGCGAGACGACGGAGACTGCACGACAGTTTCCGCGCGTTTATAACCCAAGCCTCTCGTGGGTTTACCCACGCGATCTTGCGACGTTGGTGAAACGACCCGAGTACTCGCGAGAGCTCGTATCGCGGGCTACACACACGCGCGTGCACACGCACGCACGCAAACACACACACGCACGCGCGACTATGTACCTTGCCGTAGATCGTCATAGTCATTGACGATTCAGAGGACAAAACAACGAAAGCCTTATCGGAAATGTTCGTCTAATGCACTTCGTGTGTCAGAGTCTAAGATCGAATCAATAAAATGATGAAACAAAGATCGCAGGAAATGATTTCAAGAATAGTCGCGAACAATTCTTAAAGCATAAAAAATCGTGTTTTTTTTTCGTCGACGATAACTCGGAAAGATTTTTCAATTTAGTTTCAATATCGATGTGTCAACACAAATTATTACTCGTATTAAAATAGAACCTACTTTTTGAATAATTCGAAATAATTATACTTTACGGTAGTGAGTTAATTGTAGACGATGTTTTTTTCGTTTGATCGACACTAACTTTGAATGATTATTATTTTAATCTAAATAAATTTATCACACTTTGCGAAAAAAACATTTTTTTTAAATACTTATTTGAAATACCTAATAATTTGTTTACCGTCATCACGAGATTGAATTTCTTATAAACAAAAATTCTGCTTATCTCAGACGCAAGATTTTCAAAACGTTTTTTGAAAATTCACTGAAAAAGAAATCTTCGCTGCAGCAGCGACCGAGCATCAACGGTAGCGCCGGTATCGTTTCGGCAGGTCTCGTCTTCTCCTCCCCTACTCTATTATGTATAATAGGGATACTTCAACTCCTCTCGCAGACGTTGTTTGCCATCTCTACCTGTCTACCGTTTCAGCCTCCCTGGAATGCCGAGGCATGCCGCTCTCTATACACCACTAGTAGCGTCTGGTAGCATGTATACCTATACGTATACGAGCTGTCGTGCCTATATGTACACACGTACATCCCTGCACAGGCTGTCTTTTTGAGGGTGGCCATGCGTTTTTTTTTGGAACTTTATTGGTTGACGTCGCACTTTTCAACGAATGGAGGTTAAATAGTTCATTATGTCCTCTTTGAACGTCGTCCAGAGGGAATTTTTATTTTTATATTTACCCGATAGTGGTGAATTTTGCGACTGGATTTGTTTCATCGAGGAAAAGCGCACGCGTCAATCGCAGGGAGGGAAAATAAAATGAGAAAAACCAAACATTGACTACACTCCGAAGAGAATTAAACGGCATCGCCCGGGCTCAACCGTACGAATATACGTATGCTTAAAATTGAAAATGTGCGAATGACTCTTGTGTGTTGAACGAGGAAAAAATTCCGTGGGGGTTGTAGGAGAGAAGGCGCGCCCGTGCGTGAATGAAAGTGAGAGAGGGTGAGAGAAAGAGAGCGAGAAAGAGAGAGAGAGAGAGAGAGAGAGAGAGAGAGAGAGAGAGAGAGTGAGAGAAGGGAGAGAAAATCGAGGGTAACCTGGCTACGAGTAATTTTGCACGCTCGCTTCTACGGATCGATACAACAAAGCTCGCTCGCTCGCTCGCTCGCTCACTCGTCCGAGCGATTACCCCGTCACGCCTGCTGATGCGATTTTATCAACCAGCTGATATTTCACAGTGCTTTGATTTCCGTCTGTGTGTGTATGTGACGCATAAAATGCTTTCTGAGAAAGAAAAGAGAGAAAAAAACGATGGGGTACGATCAAAGAGCACCGCAACACGCGTGATTATACGCGCCACTGTATTTCTCGCGAGTCTCGCAACTTTGTACTTTGCGTCGTGCGTATCACATTTTGTCAATTTTACTCGTCAAAAAGCTGCAAATAATATTAATTTATTTTCATCATGATATTTTATTTAATTTTTCAATTGTGAAAAATTCAGGAAGAATTTTGTAGAGAGGGTGAGAATTTGTAAAGACCAGCCGGGAAACGATTGATATTCCCAGCTCGGTTTCACTTCTTTCGGACATATTTCGATCGTTCTACCGCCCGCCATTGCGACTCGTGTAACAATCGTTTCGTGGTATAGAGCTGATTTCTCTATATATATTTAGTACAGGGTAGAAGAGAACGAGAGAGACGGCGCTCTCTTCACACCACGAGATCGTTTCGTAAACACCGCGCGCGCTATGGTGTTGCGGCGTACCAAGAGAGACAGAAAACTCGGAGGCGAACCCTCCTCGATAGAGCGAGAGCCAACGGTCCACGGAAATCAATAGCCACCACCGAGTCTAAGTTCAAGGGGACACTTCCCTTCCTATCTCTCTCTCTCTCTCTCTCTCTCTATATATATATATATATATATATATATGTGTATGCAGAGAGAGAGAGAGAAAGAAGGAGAAATCGAGGATGGAGAGCGGCGGTACGCGAGGTCACTCGGGCGTCGCTTCTCCGTGTTATTTATCGACATCAGAGGAAATTCCACTCACGATCGCGGTTCGATCTATACTTATAGTACATATATGACTCTAGCTCGGACTCACATCGGGCGTGAAACATTTATTAAAGGGGCAAAAGCTAAATGAGCTTCTACCGCGGAATGTCGCTCGCCGCTACGGGATCGAGCAAATATTGCCCCGGTTGATTCATTAATTTTTCGTCACACGACGTATTGCACTTTCGCCCTTCGACGAGCTTCAATCGTCAGCGAATTACAAGAAAGAACAAAAAATTAATTCTTCCACCCAACGTTTGTTGACTTTCGTTCTATTTTGTTCATTTTTTTCATGCATCGTTGTTCGTAAATTTGCATATCGTTTTTAATAAATCGAGGACCGATATCGAAAATAACATTTCCCACGTAAAGTTCGTAACAAATACGATTAAAATTGGAGAGGGGCTGTAACCGTCCATGGATCGAACGTACGAACGCACACGATTGGATATTATACGCAGGGGTTCGGGTTCGTGAAATAAAACTCCCCTATTACATGGGTGATATTTCGATGGGTTCGACGGCAGTTAAAACGAAACTATATTCGAGCGAGTAACAAGAGGCGTGTGAGGTGGGGGCGGGGGCTGGACGGAGAAGCTGATTCGCGACTATAAAGTCGCCTGTCATATCGGGAATGCGACACTGATGCTCGAAAGTCGACGTGCGCAATAAAAGTTAACGCAAACGTGCTTCCAATATATAACAGGTAATGCGCACACACATGTACGTATGACGTATATATATATACGTCACAAATACAAAAATGGGATACAGTAACGTAGAGGAAGGCCCATAACATCGATCATCAGACTCCAATTCGCGCTTTATAGCCTACTTTCCGCGACACTACCACCGTTAAAGAGCTGAATTCTAACGATTACAGATTTATAACGCGTCTGTCGTATAAAGTTGAAATAGGTGTGATGTTTTTTTTATTAAATTACATTACGTTAAATACAGTCTCGTATGATTTCCGATTGAAACATGTTTCTTTTTGGAATGTACACGAATCTAAAACGTGGAATAACGAACGCTCGTGTCGAGCGCAAACGTTACGTTCATCCGCCGCGAATGCTGCCGCTATACGTTTTCCCTGTGATTAACGCTTTTTGGTTCTCCGAATCCACTTCGCATTAGTTTTACAACTGCACAAGGGTCAACCTTTAGACCTCGTTCAAATAAATCCCACCCTCCCTTAAAAGCTACAAGCGCGTATCATATTTATAAGTTTCATCAATTTTGTCGATAATTTTTGGTGAAACACGCCCAAAATCGTCGAATTATTTTCTTTTTTATTTACAACGAAATCGACCTAACTTTAGACGATAATTGGTCGTAAATTTTCTAACTGGTTGGATCGTCGATCACCAAATTTTTCATTTCGGTGACAAGTTCACGAATCGTTAAATCGATACTTAACAATGGATGACGAAGAGAAAAATAGTTAATTTTTGAAATGATAAGAAATGACATTTGAAAATTCATCGTAACGTATTACGTACGTGATCCTGATCAATTTACATCGTATCGACCGATGCCTCGAAATATTGTGGATATTGTGTGATAGGGGGTAGGGGAAACCCCGGAACGAAAAGATAAAATTCTCCGACAAAACGAATAGGAAACGAACGCATCCGGACGGCGTTTCGCCTTACTACAGTACGTTCTTGTACCTAAGTACGTACATAGAACCGAATGAAAGAGAACCCTCGACCACGTCCGAGACTCTTCCTTGTTGCGCCGGTGTGTTTCTCACAGCCGCAACCCGCGCAATCTTTCGCTCTCTTCTCTTGAAACACGATATACCGGTGCCTGTGTGTGTTTTCTCGTCGTCTTCTCGGACATCTGAATACAATGTCGCCGGTTCATAAATTGTTCACCATAAATTAAAAGCCAGGTACATGATGGTAGGTCTACATATATATATATATATATATATATACATACAATTTGTTTGTATGTACACCGTGTGCATGTTGGAGAGCGGTCCAGGGAGTGAAAGTAAGGCGGGACGAGGCTGTTGTGCGTGGGCAAGAGAGAATATTCACGCGCAGTCTATGGACGACTATGATGTACAGGATGTTCCAAAATTCACTGAATTCACGTAAATCGTAACGATACAAATTTTTGTCAGTCGTAAACAAATTCCACAAAGTCGAAATTAAATTTGAATTTCTCACAATTTTGGAATACGATCTTTCAACATTAATGTCACTTAAACTGGACACGCGCTGGTTAGATCGACACGTTGATTTTATTTATAAAGAATATAAAATAACAAAACTTGTCTTTCATTCGTAATGCATTAGTCTCGAAAATTAATTCTTTTATATTCTTTCGTTTTTGAAATATTGGAAAATTCGATATTGTTGAACGACCTGTACGGACCTAGCTTGCCGGTACACGTCGAGGACGCCGTCCTCGAGAAATAATTGTCATCCGAGAAGACCCTAGTGGACTATGGGGCGAAAGAGCGAGGGCGAAAGAGAGAGAGAGGGAGAGAGAGAGAGGGGGGAGGGGGAGGAGCAGCGCACACGAGGTTATACCTCCGGTACAAAAGCTCGCTGTGGCTTCTATCCCTCGCTTCCTGCTTATACGACATCACTCTTCGTCTCATCTCTTGGTCCCTTCCGTGAGAGAAGAGGCACGTCCAATTTCGCTGCATATATTTTTGCGCACACCCCGTATATACATATATAGATATGGAACATACTCCGTTACGGTCACATCGCAATCCGAGGTGTGACTCGACTTTAATTCACATCTCGTCCGCATTGAGACCTCGTATAATTAATTGTGATAAAACGCGAATACGATCATGCGTCTCGCCCACTCCGTCTCTTTTCCTCCCACGCGATATAGACGTGGTTAATTATGTGTAGCCATATATATATATATATATATGTTAGCCGAGCTCATCTCTCGTGTCCCTGTACCAAGAACCCAATCCTTCGGAATTGCTTCTTTCCGCACGCGAATGCGATAAAACTTACCGACTGGAAGAATGAGCTTCGGGGCCACTTTCGTATACGAAAAAATATGGAAAATCGTAGATCTGAGAAAGGGAGAGCGGACGAGGGTTTTTTCGCAAACTTTCCATCTCATAGATCGAGTCGCGCGCGCGCACACACACACACACAAACGCTTGCATACCGTTTTGGCTCGGGGTTGTCGCGTATCAAAATTGTAACAGGGGAGGATGAGGAAGAAATAGTTCGCGGTACTCGCTATGAGAATCCAGCTCACCCTTTTTTACCCTCTTTTTTGCAGACTTCGTGTGTACACGCGCATGTACGATACCTCCCGGCTTTTTTCGCGAAGAAAATACAAATATCCCGGGAACCCGAAGAAATTTAGTTTGCAACGTCGGGAACCCGCTCCATCGCGAATTTTGCAATATAAAACTTGTCCAGGATACGTTTTTTGTCTGTAAATAGTAGAGATCGGGGTAAAATGAAACAGTTGGACGTCGTTGAGCAATCTCGTCTCGTTTCTGTATCCTCCAATCTCGTTTTTCCTTATTTTTATCGCGCACGGAATATTTTTCAGCAGCCTCGTCGCTCAAGGGTAGCTAAAACTATCAAACACAATAACGTATCAACCCTCCCATTTAACCAATGGGACACAATTAAAGTTATCCCATTTTCCCTCCACTCGAGCACTGGTTCATCTTACCCCGGTATCCCTTTTTGCATCCATCGCTCCTCCAATAACACACGTATGCGAAAATAGGGGACGAGATCTCTCGCTGACGAGGGGTGGGGAACACACGAGATGGTGGTTCGGTGAATTGTCGTTCGTGGCGTGGAATGGGGGATGTGGCGCGTGCCACGCGTCTCTATATTCACCGCTTGCGAGACGAAATAGACTCTCTTCTCTCGCTCTCTCCTTCCAACCCCCTCAATCTCTCTCACTCTCTCTCTCTCTCTCTCTTCCATACGACGAACCGAACTAAAAGGGATCTCTATGTTCTTAGCGGCGAATACGCGTCTCACCAGAGGGCGCTACGTTACTGCGGGATTTCAATAACCATTCCATAAATAGCTGGAAGGCGAGCAAAGCACATACAGCAAGGAGAGAAATAAGGTGGATGGGAACGGTACAGGCCAGAGACAAGCGGTCTACGACTAGAGCTTTTCCCTCCATCGTATATAATATATACGTGTGTATATAATATAACTATACCATGTATAGGTCTGCGACCGAAACCCAAACATCGAGTAACATCCAGCATCTATACCGGCAATACACTCTCGCACACAAACACCAGACCACGAGCCCCGTTTTGGCCCGACGCCCACATGTAAATGAAAACAAATATTTTCCCTTGTGCGTGCTCCCGTATTCCGTGCTCTCTCTCTCTCTCTCTCTCTCTCTCCCTCTCTCTCCCTCTCTCGCGCGCGCGCGCGTGCTCTCACGAGAGAGGCTTTATTGCCTCCTTGATGCATGCCTTTATAAGCGGAACGAATGGTTATTATCCCCCACTCCCACCCCTACTACCCCTTCTCACAACCACCAAAAACCTCGTATAGGCAACTCTAAGCATATATATATATATATAAATGTATGTACGTAGAGACGGACTCGCCTCTGCGTACGAGCTATTTGTATAGCTAAATTACAAGTGGAAGTAGCTGGAGGAGTGAAATTAACAAATTAGCAAAGCGGATATGCGAACTCTACGAGGTTCTTCGTTCAACACGTTCGAGAGCACCTCGGCTTCAATTCGTCGCACTAAAAAAGAATTGCATAATAAAGTAAACTTTTTATTCTACGTTTATGCGGCTTACGAATTAATGTTCATTGCGCAAAATGCGTTAATCCAATTAAAATTAATACAATAATTACGGTGAATGATTACTTTATTTAATTGAAATCAATTGATGAAGATGTACTTATTATTTTTGTAAACGTTCTTTACAAATTAATTCTCGCACAGATGACGCATGATATTTATTGGTATGTGAATTAGTGACACTCGTTATACACTTATTAATAAGGCGATTTTGTTTGCTCGAAATTGCGATGCGATTATTTTCTCAGTCTTAATTCAACACTCGAAGCGCTTCTAATTCGTGTGTACAGGCGTAATAAAGTTGAAAGAAAAGGAAGAAAAAAAGATTGCGCGTACGCGAAGTCTTGCCGGAAGGCGGATTTCTATGTAACGAAGCGCGAATACGGAGCATATTTAGTACAACGTCCTATTTCGGAAAATAGCCTAGCACGTTGTAATACAATGCTATACGAGGGAATTGCCGTACCTACGTATATATACACATACGGGTAGAGAGAAGGTGAGAGAAGGAGGGATTGGGACTGGGGTGGTTCGGTATAGCACGATGTGGTTCTCGTTACGATGAAGGAGGAAACAGCAAATGCTTTGGCTTTCTCTCTCTCTCTCTCTCTCGGATTTCCTCGCCCACTGTAACCCGCAACAAGAGGGTGGGTTTTGGAGATGGAGAATTGCGAGAGAGAGAGAGAGAGAGAGAGAGAGAGAGAGAGAGAGAGAGAGAGGTTGCGCGGTATAAGTTACGACGACGTACATTATACGTGGTGGTTTCCACCACCGACAGTTTCTACCGGCACCGAGCTCGTGCTCACCGACCTGGAGACTCGCCGAATGTTTCACCTCTGATGTCCTCAGCCGTTGAGCAATTGCGCGTCTCTGCATCTTGCAAAGCGTCATTCCGCCTCTGGTTCTTGGCGCGGAAATCCTCGACTTCCCGCGCGCATATAATTCAAAAAACGTAGCGAGCCTCCACGGGCTCTGTATATTTGGGCTATTCCTGATTCTCTCCCCTTGCGACAGTGAAGAACCTGAACTCTCGTCAACCCCGTTGGCTTCATCAATATTAATGCAGCGTGCCCGGAAAAAAAGCAAGAACGAAACCGTTCCACTCTGCGTGACGCTGAAAATTCATTGGCAGCGTCGATTTTGCCGTCTGTTTTTTATCTTCCTCTTTTTTTTTTTAAATAAATTGGTCGTACCTTTTTGAAGCGCAGGGATATGGAATCGATATTTCTCAATATTTTGAAAAAGAATCGTTGATTTTCCTGTATGTTAATTCATTTCCGCGGGACAAATTTGGGCAAAGGTGATGATTTTTCTTTTTTAATTTTTTCTAATTCGATTGGTAATCATTATGGTTTGAAAATGGCGCTGTATTCACCCGGGTGCGAACGTTTTTCAATTTTTTACAAATTTTTAAAGTCGACACCCTGATTCTTCATAATTTGCCCATTTTTTGCCTTGTGATCAGAATTTTGCATATTTTCAAAGCGGCCGAAAAAGTTGAGATGACGAAATGAAACCAATGCCACTCTTTAGGTCTCTCCGCTAGTTTCAAAAAAGTTTTCCCTTAAAACCAAATTGGTCGGGGCCAAAGTTTCAGCCACTCGAAAATCTGATATTTCCGCGTTTTCAATAAACGTAACAAAAAAGTTAAATATCGCCCTTTTAAGATTTCTCAACATTTCATAACCCTATTCGAACGCCAATTTCTCAAAGATCACTAATATAAGATTTTTATTCTTCGTTATTCCAAATTTATCGGTCAAAAGATGCAAAAATATGAATATTTTTATTTTTGTTATCTGTCAACCAGAAATCGATGTCTCTTTATTTACCTACAAATTTTCGGATATTTCTATCATTTCCCAAAACTGTGAGCGGATATTAAATCTGTTAACGGTATGGAATTGTAAATGTCATTACGCGACATCGCTGATATCGACCAATAACCTCTGCATCGCTATATTCATTTAATTGCAATATAGCGATGTATGCTGTTTCCGGTCGTGTTTATTTTCAAGTTAAAATATATGTATACGCCATATATATAATATACTATGTGAACGCCAACTCGGTAGAGATCGAATAGGATATATACAGGGTGTTTCTTTTATCGCTGCCACCCGAAATAACTCGGTAATTATCGACGTCACATAAAAACGATCCAAACAAAAGTTGTACGGTGTCGAGGGGGCCATAAAATGCAACCTTTTTTCTGTGAGGGCGTTAATGCACAGTTCAGGTCACCTTCACTTTTTTAAATGGTATGGTACATTTTTTTCAACCATCTTGTAGAGCACCTCAAGCCGTATAAAAAACATTGAAGGGTCAAAGTCGTTCAAGGCCATTTAAGGTCAATAGCGAATGATACAAACCTAAATATCTCAGATCACTACCAAATATTTGGTAGTCTTATAAACATTTGGTAGTGATCCGAGCTGAAATTACCTGAAAATATTTGATTTCAATAGATGTTCAAAATGACCTCCACCAGCCTCCAACCATTTTTGCAGTCGGACAGTCAGATACAGTTTCGTTCGTAGAATGCTTTCTGGAATGATGCTGTTACACGCATTGGTGACACGTTCTTGCATGTTCTCCGCTATTGTGGGCATATCTTGATAGACTTTATCCTTCAACGTCCCCCATAAAAAAAAATCGAGTGGAGTTAAGTCCGGTGATCGAGCAGGCCAGTGCAGGTTATCCGTGCAAAATGAGCTGGACAACCATCATGTTGATACCAGAGTTTTTGCCCATCCCACAAGATTATATCTTCAAGCAGCACAGGTAATATTTCTTCCAGGAAAGCAGCGTACTTAACTCCAGTCTGATTACCGTCAATGAAGTGTGGATCAATAATTATATTTTTCCATATGTCGCACCACACATTAACACTCCATGGTCATTGATGGACAACTTGTCGTAGCCATCTGGGATTTTCCTCCGCCCAATAGTGCATATTCCGCGTCCATGGTTTGTGAACGTTGACTCGTCAGTAAATAATACGTCATTAAAGAATTGTTCGTCCATTCGCAATCGCTGCTGTGCTGACTGACGGAAGTAGATGCGATTTTTAAAATCGTTTGCTACTGACCTCGAACGACTTTGACCCCTTAACGTGTTTTGTGGCTAGAGGTGCTCTACAAGATGGTTGAAAAAAATGAACCATTCCATTTAAAAAAAGTAAGTGCCTCTAGCGAAAAAAAGGTTCGCATTTGATGGCACGCAGTACAACTTTTGTGACGTCTATAATTACCGAGTTATTTCGGGTGGTAGCGATAAAAGAAACACCCTGTATATATTCGTACCCGCATGACTGCCTTGGAAGAGAGCGAGAGAGAGAGAGAGAGAGAGAGACACTCGGTACAATGCCACACCGCAGCGCAGCTTGTCTTCTCGCGCTAAGCGTTTTGCCGGAATAGGAGTCGCGAGAACATTCGGCAATTATCGGGAAATTTGGTAATACGCGAAGGCTCCGTATTGGTTGGTAAGCCACAGTTACTGTGATCCTTAGTCGTGAACCAATCCTATTAGTGCCACGCGAATTTGCTAAACTCTATTTGTACATGCAAAATCGTACTTGCTTTCATCCCCATCCGCGCTTCCTCTTCTTATTCGCTTACACGCCATCATTACGTACCATTCACCGAATTATGTTAGATTCAATATGAGTTTCAATACGAGCTTACTGGCACGCGTCAAAGACGTTTGAATTCCGTTAACCCTTCGCTCTCGACGCCGGAAACAAAATTCTCATGTTCCATATCCGTACGAACATCCAACTGTAATCGTCGGCGCGGTTAATATGCGTGAAATTCCTATTGTGTGCATGAATTTATCGCTATTCGCAATTAGGTATTCCTCGTGGAAGAAACAAATCTGATTGTAATGTCTCAAATATTTTCGACCTTTCGACGAAATCTTTGTTTTCTCGATTCGATGACGACCCCCTTTATTAAATCAATGAAAGCGTATTATTTTTATTCAAACGATAACAATTCGAACGACTCAAGCGATTCTTCCAAGCTATGCATATCTTTTAATATACTTTACTACGGGAACAAATAAACGATGAGAGGAAAATACTTGGCAATTATCGATCGAGCTAAAAATGTCGTTGTCAAAGTTTTTCTACATTTTGTTTTACTTGGCGAGAAATCTTTCTTTTTTCATCTTGGAATATCCAATTTCGCGGAAATCTATAATTGATCTCGTTCGCAAGACGGATAAAAACTAAATTCGGATATCAGCGAGTCGATATGTGCGACTGCAGTCTCCCTCGACGATCCGAGTGGAGATATCGGCGATTCGAGGAGTATTACACCTGATCGTAGTCATGAATGCTATTATCTCGCTGAATATAGCCCGACAATAAGCGTCTACATATCGACAAACGGTCTTACAAATATCTCCTTCATTGGAAAATTTGCGTTAATCAAATGAGTCAGCTGAATAAAAACGAATAAAAAAAAACAATCTTAATCCCAGCGACGTTATGCACCGTGTTATTTATGTCTTTATCATCCTCCTCGTTCCCGCATCTCCAATTAGTTGACTCAACGTATCTCGTTTTCCCGCTTCTAATCCTTCGCAAAATGTAAACGCTTTCGCGACTACGACGACGACGACGACGACGACGACGACGACGAAATAGCACGGACGTTGTTCTCTCGGATCAGTACAAAGGCCGCTCATCTCCAACCCCTCCCTTCTTGATAAAGCATATATATCCTTTTCGTACGCGAGACTTCTCTCTCCCCGGTATGCAGACGTTTAAGTCTCTCGGATTAACCGCAAAATCCAGATTTAGGTGACGCTCCGGCGTGTTATAACGACGATGAGTTATCGCGCTACTGTATTTTTTTCTTCTTTCTAATCTTTATTTTTTTATGGTTTTTTGCCGGAGCTTGGAGCGTTGCAACTTGGCCGGACGCGACGTGTATATACAGATATATGATCGTGGCTTTTCATGCGCGTTCGGTCCTAATAATAGGATTGAGATTTTTTCTGGGTCTAGCTCCCGCACGTCAGGCACAGCAATACATATATACCTATATACACTTTCATATGTATACATAAAAGGAACGCGGAAAGAGGCGACTATGAGTCGGAGCTTCCTGCTCCGACGAAACTCGATGCATAGGACGTTACGATAACGAGCCAACAATTTATGTATTCGTTGTCATCGTGGCATGAAATATACGAGCATATATGTCTCACGTATGAATGTTCCGAGTGTGTTTGGTCGCGATCGCCTGATACCGCGAAGGGCGAAAACGGCAGTTACCCTCGTAAAACAAAAAAGAAAGAAAGTAGGAGAAAAAAAAACGAACACAACCGGCACGAATATTTCTTCGATAATCAAACTGTCCAAGCGCGCTGTACAAAACGAACGAACACGGTCAAGTGAAGCGATGCATAGCTGAGTCCTTAATACCGGAGTCCGCGAGAGGGCGGGTTTTTATATCGACCCAATGAAATCGCTCGCATATTTGTCTAACGAGAGGGAGAGACAGAGAGAGAGAGAGAGAGACACGCTAGAATATTTACACAGATATAGATAAAATGGAAATATGTCGTGGTGAAATTCACGATCATATGCAGTCGCGCACGAGCTTTTCTCTCCGGGCTATTCAAAGCCCAATCAAACCAAAAAAAAAAAGTTTAAATATTTTGTTTTGTTCCAACGTCTATCGATGAATAACCCATAGATTGATAAAGAACATTTATAACAACAAAACAAGCAACGAGACTATACGTATTATAGATTTCTATTTTAAAGATACGCATTTACGAGCGAGCATTCCATTGATCAAATTCTGAGATGAAAAATTTTTTGTCCGATCAATTTTATTCACAAATTGCATTACGAGCATCGAACTTCATATTGCTTCCTATATACTTGGCGATTGTCGCGTATATAGGCGCGCCCGAGCAATTGGTATTCAGTCCGAAGTGCAGGTGTCCCTGATAGGGTCGAAGATACGACGTATATACATAGGTTCGTCCGGATTGCTCGCGACGCATTACAGGGAATCGTGTTGCACGTGTCACGGGTCAAACTGTAGAAAAAAAAATCGATATATATATATATATGTATACACGAAGTAAAGAGATTTTATTTTATTTTTTACGTACGTATATACGGCGAATACAATGTTGGTGATTTTTACAACCGATCTCGTATTTTATTCATGCCGAAGAAAATAACAGCGTCCCTACATATATATCTGGGTCACGGAAACTCCGGAATTCTACAATGCCAATGTTGTATATCCCAAAGGACGCGAGTCCTTCGTAGCCCCCGTCGACCAATTCGAGATAAAGAAGTTCCACGAATTCTCCGGGAGCCAAAGAGCCTTATCTCCGTTGCATTTATGCTTATCACGAGACATTCCCGATGTCGCGAGTGCCCGTTAGAGAAGTCCGTACAAGACGTCTTGTTAAACATTACTTCCATGACAAATAATTCGTATTTCAATGAAATCTTACTCGACATTACCCACCATTAATTCCTTTGTTCTTTCTCTATGATTTTTTTCGTATCAATGAAATCTGAGCTTTTGATGTTTGGAAACATAAAGTCGGTGTGTCCTTTGTTATTCCAATTGACCTTGAGTCAATTCTTTGTTTTTTTAACCCTCCCCCAACGGCTAGGGTACTAAAAGAAAATCGGGGCGTTTAGTCATTAAAAAAAAGGACGGCAAGGCTGCTGGTTAATAAAAAATTGTGAACTCACGTTCCCTGCGAGACCCTAGCAAAAATTCCAAGCACATGACAATCTCGTGTAATTGCGCCTATCACGCGTAATACGTATATATTCGCATCTTAGTCGTCTGTTCTCTCTGTCCCACTTTCTTCGGCGCGTCTCTGTATTCCCCGCTGGCAAGACGTCGTCTCCCCAGTGGCGGACGAGGGACGTGCGAGCGGAACACACGTCGAGTCGGTGACTGTGTGCGAGAGAACTATATAAGGCACAGTCACAACGGAAGGGTGAGATGTGGGTATATGGAATAGCGGCAACGGTGATGGAGACTCCGAGTGGCGAACATTACGACGTAAAGGGGAGCTCTCGCGAGCTTCACGTGCCATAAAACTATTCAAGACTCATTGCTACACCAAGAGTCTCGCCTGTCTCCGAAGTCTCCGGTTCACCTCCTTTGGAGACGAGAGCGAGAGAGATGGAGGGAGAAAAAAAAGAACGAAGAAACGCAATGTTCCCGCGTTATAGAACATTTCCGCGTCTTCCCAACGGAAATCCCATCCCGACGATTTTCACCGTAATTCCTACCGCGTCTTCTTGCAATAATACGCTTCAGACGTAGGCGAGAATATCCTTCTTATTCTTCGTTCTTGATAAAAATTACTATGTTCGCTGCATTTTTTTTTTGTAAATAATTATATAATAATTTATGAAAAAAAAAACAACTATTATCGAATATAATGTATTTTAGAAATATCGTTATAGAAACTGTCTTATTGATTATAAGCTGATTTTTAATTCTTTTCGAAATGATTATTTAGGTAATGTTTATTGATATCAACGACGACCGCTATTTCGCGAGAATAATTTAATGCTAACGTTAAAATCTCGCCTGTCATTATTTAAAAACTAATTCGTATTTATTTAATTATTGTTGCAGGTGAGTTCAAAATGCCGATTACTCCTGGATTAATCGAATCGACGGAAGGGAGAGAAAGAGGAATGTTGGCACAACTGGTCTCGGCCGCATGGATTAGATGCTCAGCCGGACGCGCGAGCGAGCGGTCCAGGGTTTGAGAGGTTTTGCTATTCTCGTCGTTTCGTCCCTCCGGGAATAAGGTAGCCGTTGTCGTTCTCGTCGGTAGTCGTCGTCGTCGTCGACGTCGTCGGCGGCGTCGTCTTGTCGTCGCCATTGACGATGTCGACGAGAAGGACGTAGTGGTAAAAGGGGAGGAGTGGTGGTAGTGGTAGTAGAAGACGACGAGAGAAGACCGTGCGCTGCTTGGTCGTGGCAGTTGCGATCGTAGAGAGGTCTTTTCACGCTGGAAAACGTTGCCTCTTGGACGCCCAGTCTTTTCTCGTACGTGATGCGTGTTGCAGCAGAATCCAGAGGAGTAAGAGAGTGGGAGAGATTAGATAGTTGGTCAGAAAGTATGGGGGAGAGAGAGAGAGAGAGAGAGAAGGCGACTAGGGGTCGATGGGAAAAAGTGCGAAGGCCGAGAAAACTCGAGACGACGTTCGATTACACGATCGACGTGAGTGAGACGCTCGGCACGAGCAGACAAGAGCTAAAGTAGAGATGAGAGAATTCGCCGTCATGAGCGAGAGAGAGAGAGAGAGAGAGACGGATATTTTGCTCGAGCGTATACGCGTGTGTGTCTGGGGGTCGATTGGAACGCGAGAGACGCCCTAGCCAGCACTCGACGCACGGTTCTGTAATTCATATAAGCCCTCTTTCGACCCTCTCGAGCGAGTGGAATCTCTTCAGCGTTTTTCTTCTTTCTTTTTTCATTTTTCTTTTTTGTTTTTTTTTTTTTTTTTTCTTTTCATTTCGTTTCTTTCGGTTTCTATCATCGAGACACAGCGTGCGGGCAGAAAATTTTTCCACAGAGGGGGATTACCAATCGATTGTTATGGGCTACAGCCCTCGCGGCGCATATATCGCGTTATTCGTACTTCCACCCTGAACAGTCAAATGGTTCTCTCTCGGATATTGCGAAAAAGAAAACATTTGAAATATTCCGATAAAATAATTATGAAATATCTCATTTCATATTTCCATCAGATTTAAATTGTCCTTGAAGCGCATATTCGTGTTTTCATTTAATTACTTTTTATAATATTATATTAATTTTCGTCCGTGATTTTAAACGGCGAATAGCGAGAGAATTTGAATCAATCTGATTTCACATTCAAGCCAATATTCGCTTCGACATTCTCGCAGCGATTCTCGAGCAACCAAGTTCGGCCGACTATCCCTTTTGCCAAAAGACGAAACGCTCGTTCTATACCCCACCTCATCCCGCAACGGTCCTCATTGGCAACGGTCGATCTTCACTGATGGACAATCTGTCGTTAGGCGTGGCGCAATTATTGAAATTATAAGCAAGAGGAGGACCGGAGGGCGAGAATATATATATCAATACGTATAGTCGGAGGTGTCGGAACGTGGAAGCTTCGAGAACTACGATTCGCTGCGCACTAATTCGTAACGTCCAGTATATAGAGAGAGGGTTGAGAGAATATACGCACCCTTGGGATATATCTGGCAGGATAGTTCGGAAGGAGGGATGAGTTGATTCGAAGCTTCGAATTACACAGTTGGCATGGTATAGAGATCCGCGAGCACTGACGCAGTGATCAACGATGCTCGGTGGATGAGCCGCCGAGAGAAATGCAATGGACAATCATGCCCCCCCCCCCACTCTATTCTCGACGCTGTCTGGCGTTCGCAATTCGACGTAGTTGGTCCCATAACGCGCACAATACCAACAACTCATCTATATAGATATACTTAAATATACACATACAAATATATGTGTATTTATATACGACTATATATATATAGATGAACTAAATTCCCCCCGACTCCCGTTTGTGCCTACATATAGGTATGCGCGCGCAAGTGTGCGAGTACGTGAGATTCTCTATTATGCATTTATATATACGTATATGAATTCGTACTGTATTTCCCCGGTGAATAGGGCGTACGCGCGCGCTACTTGACTCAGCGAGTCTGAGATGCGTTACATCAATTTTCGGTCCGATATCGTCGAGGGACGGGGGTAAAGGGAGCGAAATCGCGCAAGCGCACGGTAGAGATAGACGATCGGGGAATATAGTTGGGCAGTTTTGGTAACGTCGACGAACGCTTGTGCCGCATCGCCCGGGTGAGAGACACACGAGAATAATCCAACGTCGTTATATATACGTGACAGCTATAGCCGAGGGCATCTGTATGATTTCATTGGAGGGGAAATCGAGAAATGACTTGGCTCTAGGGTTGAAGATCGACAAAGGAGAGAGAGAGAGAGAGAGAGAGAGAGAGAGAGAGAGAGAGAGAGAGAGTAGAAGGGAAAGCAATAATATACGATTCGTCGCGAACCCTGCGTGGCTCGTTCGAATTATTATCAGACATATTGTTCACGATTCTGGATGGCAAATGCGCGCGTGCTACACGCTAGGGACCCACCGAATTTCTCCGTATTCCTGTGTAACTGTGCTATGTACGTATATTCGAAGATAATTCTCTATCGATTATACGTCGGCGAATGCCAGATATATATTTTAAGGATATTCGTACCTATTTCTACTTCTCAAGACTCGACGGATGTGCGCCCCCATGAATGGAGGAATTTTTATGGGTTTATAGGAAATAAAACAAAAATCCCGAGAGCTTATACCTCCCATTGAATGGAATTGATTTCGTTTTAGGCGTTTGTAATGTTTCTATGATTTTTTGCCCGCATGGGAATCGCGATATTTTCAACGTTTCATTTTTTATCGCACGTCATGTTTCGATGAATTTCACCGTACCGTCAATCCCAATGTGTCAATACAGGGAATTTCATCCTCTCCGAATCGGGTCGAACGCAGATAACTAAACGGATTTTGCTCTTTTTGTCTCTCTCTCTCTCTCTCTCTCTCTCTCTCTCTCTCTCTCTCTCTCTCTCTCTCTCTCTCTCCCTCTCTCTCTCTCTCTCGCTCTCTCTCTCTTTCTCTCTTGTCGTCATTGGAAGGAAGAGAGTGTGTCGATTGGAAGAACTAATTTCGTTTCGTTCTG
This sequence comes from Netelia virgata, assembly GCA_951802705.1. Taxonomy (NCBI): domain Eukaryota; kingdom Metazoa; phylum Arthropoda; class Insecta; order Hymenoptera; family Ichneumonidae; genus Netelia; species Netelia virgata. Next base: position 26,409,891 of record OX637867.1, on the reverse strand, counting down.
GACGTCCGAAGCGTGTCAACTCACTTCTCTTTTTTTCTTCGCAAATGCGGGAAAGAGTAAAGTATGACCAGAAACCAGGTGTCTCTTTCTCTCCGCTTTGCCAATGCGCTCTTGACGCTGCGATTCGTCGTTTCGCGGATACATACACCGGCCGTATTTACGCACTCTCTCCCTCGTGTACGACAAAAAAGTAATTGGAGACCTGTGTGCCTGGCGAATGAAGATAAAAAGGCACGATAGGGGCAAACAAGAAAAGAGAGAAATGAAAAAAAAAAAAAGAACAAAAAAAAAAAATTCGGCAAAGGCGCTCCTCGCACATGCATGTCCCTTTGATTCACGGTGAGCGTGATCACAGCCGCGTACCTACATCGTGAGGCAGGAATATGTACGGTTGAAACGGTAGGCAAATATTCGACACCGAGATTGATATAACGAGGAACCACTGGGCTCCGCTGCTCTCTTTATACATCTCTCTCTCTCTCCCTCTTTCTCTCGCTCTATCCGTCTCGTAGATAAAGTTTGTTATAGTAGAAAAAAACTATGAAACAAAATTCGAAAAAATGACGAGGAGCGAATAACACTGACTGACATTTCCTAGGTAACGTCGATAAAGTTTCGGAGAGAATTCCATGACAACAAAATTTTGCAGGTGGAAGGATTTATAGAATTCACAAAAAAGAAATATCCGTAGAAAATGTTTCCCTCGATGAACGAAGCTAATAGATAACGTATGAAAAACAGTACTTCGTCCGTCGAATTTCCACTACCCGCATCGTTAATTTTTGAACACTCAAATTCGACACTTAAATGGACACCTACAGGACACTTCAATTGAATGCAAATAGACACTGCTGACCAATATTTAAACGGTTCGCATCGTGTCCAGTGTACCGAATCGCACAATCGCATTTTTTCATCCCCCGTTTCCATCCGTCCATCCCCTCGCTACCCCGTACGTGTATTTGCTCACGTGTAGCGTCCGGGTCAAACGGCTCGCTGTCGTATTTCTATAGCCGAGATTGATCGAACGTGGAAAATCGTCCGACGACAAAACTGCAACCCTCCCTCTCTATCCTGTTTCTTTCTCACCCGCGTATATGCTCTCTCCCTTTCCCTTCCTCCCTCTTTTGCCCTCTCTCTCTCTCTCTCTCTCTCTCTCTCTCTCTCTCTCTCTCTCTCTCTCTCTCGCTCTCTCTCGCACTCTCTCTTCTTCTCTCTTTCACTCTGTCGTTTTCTCTCTCGTCTATATACACGCCGTATTTGAATCATTAACGCTCGCTCAGCGTTAATTTTCGGAAGAACCTGCTCCCGGCCTCGTTCAATTTTAATTAAAGTGCTGAAATTCAATTAAGAAGCGGAGAGGGAGGAGGAGGGTGGGTCGTCGGCGTCGTCGCGTATCGCATTGGGGTTTCAACACCTCGCCCCCCCCCCCCCCTCCCGCCCTGCCCCTGGCATCGTCTCCCCGTTACAACTTCCGCTCTGCGGTAATATTAATTTTTTTTTCTTCATTTTTGTTATCAATGAATCCTTTTATCCTCGCTTCAACATCGAAGTTTTTCTGCATAAAAGCTCTGCGGCATTTTTTTGTTTTGTTATTCTTTAAAATATAGCGATTTTTATCATTGTTCCTCTATCAAATATTGTTCGCTGAAGGTGTGCTGACGGTGCTTATAGCAGCAGCTTAAATATAAAATCTATTAAAAAATCAAGCGGGGATAAAAAGATCTCGAGTACCTAAAGTGGGATCGTGAGTCTTTCTTTCTTAACAAAATCTGGAGGGAAAAAAATGGAATTTGTATAGTTCGTTGGAGAAGGTCCAAGCGCCTTGATTATTTAATAAACTGGGATAAGAGGTTTATGAATAACTATGCATAGGTATAGACTAATAAACATATGCAAATATAGGAAGTCTAACAGGACCAGGAGAATTTACAAGGCAACGAGACTCTGCGCGTCCTCCAACTATAACGCACTCTCTATAAACGCCAACTCTCTTTTCAACCCTGAACTACTCACTGGGTCAAGAGCTTCCCTCCTCTGCTTTTCGTTGATGTCCATATAACCCTTGTGTACTCGAGGTCGAATGGAATTTTTTAATTCCACTACTGAATTCTGCGTAACACCCGGAGTTTGCTGAAGAGAATAAAGGGAGAGAGAGAGAGAGAGAGAGAGAAAAATGAAAAAGGGGCACAGGATCTACTCTCTCCGCTCGACTCGTTCGCATATCGCGTATCTCGACACGCCAACGTAGCAAGAGTCCCACACGGGCATAACCCTCCTCGGACGAACCTCCTCCCACTCTACTCACCCTTACCAGTCATTGTCCTCCTTTCTTGGCTACACACGTTTATCAGTCACATCAAAGAGCGCAAACAGAGAGAGAAAGAGGGACGTAGCCAGAGAAGGGTATCCACATAGCCGCCATACGACTAAACAGGACCATTAAATTCGTCATTCGTATAGTCGGATATACGCGCACGCGCACAGACGCACACCCGCGCACGCAAATGCGCAGAGGGGGTAAGAGACAAGGGTTCGGAGTATTCCCAACGTCGTTATTTCTCTCGGGTTTTATGGGGCCCTAACTTCTCGTCCTTAACTCGTTAATTAAGGGTGCTAGGTTTAGGGAGAGAAGTAAGCGAGACTTTAAGACTGTGTGTTTGTGTGTTTGTGTGGGGGAGGGGGGGGGCACGTATTCGCGTAGATGTGGGTGTGCGTGCGACAAGCGAATGACGTGTCTCTTCACCACCGTTACCACCTTCCCAAGACGAGTTTTAATAACATTACCGTAATAATACTATCGCTCTGAATATTTCACTCCTTATTCGCCTCGCAAAATTGTCTGTAATATCAAAAGATTGTTTTTCCGAGCAATCGAGCAAACGTTTCGACCTCGTCATTACTTCCCTCAAAGTATTCGTCGCGATCCACGTGAAATACACGTTGAACCGATTCAAATCTTCGAAAAAAGCGATAATATTCGTCCCTCGAGTTATCAAAGCTTCCCGGAAGACAACAATTTTCTCGAAACAGTTCAAGCTTCTATAATTAGGAATTTACAATTTTACATATTTATTCACATTTTTATCGATTATCGCTTATTTATCGTAAAATCAAGTTTTTAAATATATTTTACAGACTATTTAATTCGATCCGCCAGAATCGTAAAGATAAACAACAGAATAAATCGAACTCCAATGTGTCATTCGAGAAATCGCATTTTTCAAGCGCAATTGAATTCAATTCGAAAACTCATTTTATCGGTACAATCATTGCGAACGATTGTTTGTCGGATACGTATATTTCTTTTTTTGTTTGTTTGTACATTTGCACACGTCTAAAGTCAGTGAATTGACAAATTTTCCGGTACATCGAGCGCAAGAAGTTCGTCACGTGCTGACAGTCGAACGCCTTGTGCTACACGCATACACGAGGAACCGGTCCCAAAATCCGGTATGCGAGCTATTCAGGATCTGGCACAGGAAGGCTCATCTCTCTCTCTCTCTCTCTCTCTCTCTCTCCCTCTCTCGTTCATCCCTCCCGAATCTCAACTCACGTGTGGTGGGACGTGCGCTTGGAATTGAATCGAAATTTTCGCCTAGCACTATTTGCGAAGTAAACATCAGTGTTTCACGGTGTAACTGGAGGGGTGTTTCACCTCTTCCGCGCAGACAAAATCCCCGCCATTCGGTGGTGTTATATAGAGCCGGTACCGGAGTATACCGAGAGAAGGGCCTCCAGAGGGCGAGTAGAATTCGCACTCTGGCTATGCGCCCCGTGGTTTGATGATTGTCCCCACCCTATCGACCAACCCCGACACTCCTCTCATATCTAACCCCACCCCGCCAACGTTCTCTGTACACTATCGCCCCGTCTTTCTCACCGCGTTTCCACATATATCCGAGAGTCTGGGTAATAAAGATAAACAGGATCGTGAACGAGGATAGCTGCTAGTCAGACTGTTACGAACTGTTACGAATATACATATAAATACGCGAGTACGTATACATACGCACCTTCGTATACGTAATGACTGTTGTGCGCCAGTTTCTAGTTCTGACATCGAGAAGACGAGCCGAGCTCGTCGCCGGAAGATTACGACTCGCGTTATCGCTCCGTTCCGATGGGAAAAGGATGTCACCCGCCGTCCCGAGATATTCAAACTTTTTCGAGTCTCTCGTATCATCCGATATTGCACGTATACGAATATGGTGCACGTGTGTACGTACCTATATAAAATATGTGGGTGTGGGAATTACTTCGTCCGCGTATATACGTTTCGTTCATTGCCGGCATACAAGTGCGCCCTCCACCCCTCGAGCTAAAACGACGAACAAACTTGTTACCCGTTCGACCAGCGACTAATTGTCGAATTATTGCCGAACGAACGTGGCGCGGGGCCGGGCGAGCGAGTGAGCGTTTCGTCGCTGACCTGGAAACACACCGTTCTAACAATTGCCGGCGGAGCTTTCGGCATTTGGCCATTTCTCCATTGCTAACTGTATAACGCTTCGCCTCTAACGAATGAATACCCTGTCTCTTTCTTTTTCTCTCTCTCTCTCTCTCTCTCTCTCTCTCTCTCTCTCGCTCGCTCTTTCGTTTGTTTCATCCCGGACGCGTTCAGCGTTTCTCTTTCTCTCACAGGGGTCGTTTTTCCTCCTCGATGTGCTCCGTCGAGAAGAGCGAGATGGAGAGCGAGAGCGGCGTTTTCCGCACCGCAGCAAGCTCTATTCACCGACCACCATTCGTGTGCGGGGAACGCCGACTATTTTATCGAGTATCGGACATTGAGGAGTGTGCGAGAGTGAGATGGAACGACGGAAGGTGTAAACCGCACGAATGTGAAAGACTGGCCGCGATCCAGGGAGGTTTATCTCCCAGCGATAAAATTGATTAACGCGTTGAGACTCCGTTCAATGTTTATGTCTACCTATATATATATATACGTACACGTACAAATATTCGCACACCCATACACGCGCGCGCACACACACGTACATCGCCGTATGTGAATATAAACCTCCACTTTAGATGTTACATATGGTTCTCTTTTTTTCGTACAGCCATTATTAATGACGAATGCCTCGATCCTCGTTGCCATACGAGGATAAATATCCGTTTTTCTTTACCAGCCAAGTCGGCAAATTCTTGGAAGTAACTAACGGTAAAATCCGTACGTAATGCACGAATAATAACAATAACGAGCGAAAGAAAAAAAATCGGTTCGAATCAACGACCTCGTTCATATTACCTATTATTAAATATTTTAATCGAAATATTTTTCTTAAAACAATTATTTTCAACGATATCCCATAAAAATCTTTCTAGTTTACCAAATATGAGCAAACTGTGGTATTTGTTTACCGGTAAAAAATGGTACTTTAGTTTTTGATAAAGTAAAGGTTTTCAATAGGATTCGCGGGTAGCTCAACGATAGTTCGATACGTGGACGAGCTACCGGGCATGGTTTCTGATATGGGAGAAAGCATCGATTATTGCGATGGCGTAATTCGTGCACCGCAGAACTTTGGACGATCGGTATACGACATATATGCGCGTATTTTACTGTTTGTGGGTGTTTGCGCGCGTGCGCACACCGTCACTGTAGCTGGGATATAGCCGGCAAACCCGAAATAATTCGCGCACGTATTGGTCCGGGAAGGCTATATGGAGGTACGTGACTATCAAAAGCGGTGATCTCTCGACGGACTCTGTACCGTAACATCGATCGTTACTATTGCCTCGTGTTTCGTACTGTCCGATTGGACGAGTCTGATGGTCGTAGTACAACGTTACCCTCGGTGGTCCATAAATGACCGTGTTGCCCGATACATAGATTCGTATACACACGAAACGAACTATTACTGGAAAATGGATCCTCCAAGAGTTCATAAAGTTTTGTTTTTGTTGTTTTACCTTTGTGCTAGAAAACATGAAATCAATTTCGGACTTTTGTATCATTTGTCGAAAAAGGGTGGTTTATTCTTGTTTTTGTTTTTTGTATTTGGTTTAGAAAAAGGTCTCGGTAGAACGAGGTTGGAATAAATCATACCCACGTGAGTTAGTCGAGGCTGTGCTTATGGATCGCTACAGATCACTAAAACTATTGCTCAATATATATATATATATATATATTTATCGACCAAGTTTTATATATATATATATATATATATAGCGTTATTCTCCTCGGGGCTTATGACAAGAGTGGCGTGCGCTTGTGCCGAACGCACACGACCGAAAATCGTTGTCCGAAATTCCGCGTGGTTGGATTGTCGTGGTTTCGGGCTTGTGGCGAGGGAACGGGCTAACCCTGTGGCTACGCGAAGGTACGTGTCGGTTGGGCTGCGTTACACCACCGATACCCCTACATGTACCTTCGAAGTTCGAACCGCCCATGCCTCTGCCACCCTCCGTGTAGATACACGAACCCTTCCACGTTCATATCGAGCGCACAGCTCGGCATGTGCCGGGGTAGCAAAACAAGCGCGTAATCGAAGAACGGCGATCGTTAACGAAAAACGAAAATTATAACGGTAACAGCAGTGCAAGGATCGAATCCCTACAATTTTAATGAAACGAGATTGGAAACGATGGATAGAAAATGAAACAGCCATGAAATCGAACTTCCAGTTGATGTTTTTTTCTACCCCGCAAATATATGTTTTCATCATTAAAAATTGAATATTTTTAATAAAATGATAAAATATCGATAACAGATTGAAGAATTGGTCCATTCGATTTCAATATATAATAATTAATTTATTTCGAGAAATATGAAATTTGAAAAAGTGAAAAATATATACGAGTATTTCGTAATAGAATTTTTATTATCAATCTCTGGTTTAAAATTTACAGATACAAACTCAAGGACAAATCGACCAAGCTTTATCGCGTCCTCGAGCCACTCGTTCAGTCACATTGTGAAGAATATTTCCTCCATCCCCTTGCCTCCCTGCCGCTCCTTCCGTTCTTTATCACTTACCAACCGCCGCTCGACATCTCCTTTGAAGTTGGCCGCGAAATGGGCGTCGCTAAAGTACGATAATGAAAATAAATTGTTGGTTGTCTCTTACCCTTCCGTCTCCGTCTCCCTCTTCCTATAAGATCCCAGAATCGCTTCTCGTATTTGATCTTGGCTAAATCGAGGAGACAAGGGATGCGGGTGTTCGGGTAGGCATGTAGAGTCGGGTGAGAGACACACCGGCACCCGGGGCCATCGTCGTACATTATATAACTACGAGAGGGTGTTGTCGAGCGAATAAGGACAGAGGGGGTAAAATAGAGGGAAAGGGAGGGAGAGAGAGAGAGAAGAACGTTGGCGAAGCCCCGAGGGTTCGTACGCGCGTAGACGAAGCTTGCCGGTGAACCCCCTCACGCGTAACTCCGGGCGGTTCGAGAGCGCCAAGGGTGGCTCCGTCGCTTTGGAAGACAACGGGATTGGGTTGGAAAAGGTCTCGTCGACGCTTTCTCATTCGTGCAGGGGTAGCTTCGAAGCTGAGACAACCTTGGCTCTTCTCCTGTACACTCGACTGCGAGCCGAGTTGGATTCCGGTCGTTCTATAAGCATCCCCGGTAGCCCGGAGGGGTTATACATACCCGCAGCGATCCCCTTACCCTACGTTCGATGCTTCGCTCTATCCCGTGTCTGTGATGTTCCCTATTGTTCGCGTTCACTCTCGCTCCATGGTCAACAACGTCCGAGAGTCGAGCCACCCCAAGATTCCGATGATCGAAATTCTGGTGCGCCATTGAGATCGTGGCATCGAGCGACCTTGTTCGCCGTCATAGAAAACCTGGGCACCCGTATATATAGGAGACCCGATATCGAGATATTTCGAGCGAGAAATACCTTCCGTTGAGTCTATATCGGTATCGTTTGACCTATAAAAAGTGTGATAAACTCGAGAATGGAGAAAAAATCTATATCCACAAGGGGCTCGGTTTCTTAAGGGGATGGAAGAGGTGACGATAGCACAAAAATACTTGTGGCGAAGTACCCAGCTTTCCTTAGGTGGACTATATCGAGTTGGAATACTCGGGAAAACAATATTATGATTCATTTCTTAGCTGAATTAAACCAAAATAATTATCATTATTCTCGGAAACTAAGTACATTAATTATTTCTCAATTGTTTCATTGTCTAAATTATTATTATTTAACACGAACCAAATTTTCAAGGATCGTTGGTTGAACATCTGGGAAAATTTACCCCTGAAAATCAACTGACAATGGGTCGTGCAATTCCTTCCAACAGATCCACTCGTAGACCGAGTTCAACGCAAGCCCGAGACCTCGAGAATCGTAAGTGAGCGTGAACTAGAAGGATCCTCTTTCCGTATTTCTGGTATACATATATCTGGAACATATACAACATTGAACGACGAATAGTCGTCGCGGTCTAGTAACTTCCACTGGGATTTCCCGCGAAACGTGACGATGTCTGGCTTAACTTTCCATAAAGCCAATCCTCTTGGCATCGTGACGTAGCCGAACGAAACGAGGATACAGAATCCAGAGAAAAGCTTGCTCGAATCATCGGATGAACTTCACCATCGCTGATGACCGAGCTGGCAGTTTTCGGAATGAAAATAAATTGCCAAGTAACTTCGTCAAAATCATGAACACAATCGTATCGCGAAAGATCGTATCTCACATTCAATATTCCAAAGCCAGATCGAATGTTCGTATATTCGCCCGCATTATCCTACATAAACACCCGAAATACATCTCTATGAGAAACGCTGTGATATTTCGAAGCAATAGTATCCTTGTCGTCCTATTATTATTCGGCCTAGAATTTCCACCGGGCTTGAAATGGGCTGGTGGGAGAGAGATCGGGGCTCGCAGCACAGCGGTAGAAGAACGGGGTTTCGCTAATTGCGCGATAGTAGGAACAGCAAGTCCAGAGAGTAGAGTAACGAAGTCAATTTGTTCTCTACCGAGACACGGTGGGATCGGATTATCCTGCTCTACTCCTGACGGAGCCAACATTGCTGGGCTCCGACTTCGTTCCTCTTTTTCCTTCGTTTTATCCTTCCGTCGCGTGTCTCTCCGGCTTCCTTTATATTCTTAACCAGGTCCATTCTCGGTATGAACAACCCTCTTTTCTCGCATGCACCGACATGCGGCACCTACCTCGAACGAATATATCCTAGGGCTGAACATGGTGACGCCATCTGGCGTAGCCAACAACGACGAGAAGTTCTCGTTGTCGAAGGGGCCTCGAAATCTTTCTTTTTCCACGGTCACTGTTCGGACGTGCGAAATTGACCGGGGAACAGCTCTTTCCGCCACTAACGTGTGTTAGATTTTTCTCGTTCGTGCACACGGGCCGACAATGCACGATTTCTGTTTTTCGCTCTCTCGTACCGTTTTACGACGATGGAAAAGGACCATTTCGTTCTACCGGCGCGTAACTCGTACGATACCCAACTTACCTGACTGATGACGAGGGGTGACCGAGGATATTATTCGGACTGAAAATTGATAAAATGTATGCCTCTGGGTACTCCGTTAGGGTTTAGGGATAATGCGGGGAATGCGTTTAGGGCAGGGTTAGGTTAATTCGGTCAAAAACACGTCCATTTTCAAGAATTTCTTTAGACGATATTGGTAATGCTGGGTTATTTAATGTAAGGAATAAACATACTAAGACGGTACTATTTGAAGCAAAATGACGGTCAAAGGAGTCAACTGGTTCGATTAAATTTAGAGACGGTTAAGCAGAATATTCGATGGCACTTTATTTGATAATATTTCTAGATACGTCCGTACGCGCCGGGACCTCGCGTGAGTCTCCCTTCTCTCGATAATTCGGATCGGCACTCGACCCATACCTCAAATACATACATTATTAGACATAGTACACTTATAAACGATACCACACTCTCAGAGTACGTCTCGAAGTTTCGAGGCTTACATTAATTAATTTTTATATAATAATACAATGTTTCAACTATAGTTTCCAAAATTTTAGTTAAGAAATATGGATAAACAAGCCGTTGATAACAAATCTCCGCAGATTTTTTCTCCGAACGATTTGAAATTTTGACACAATATTCTTGAGATGTTATACATTCATTTAAAAAAATTTTTAAACGCAAAAAAAAATTTATACCTAACCCTGCTGTGCGATACGTCGGGATCGCGTGGTAACAATTCGACCTGTCGGGGTTGTAAGGCCCGATGTACACACTGGCGGTGACGTAGTCCCTTGGTATCGTCGTCAGGGAAATTAATCACCAACGACTTAATTTTCATTTAGGAAGTGAAGTTAATGCGTGAAAGACGAAAATCGAGAAAAAAAAATTATTTAATTCAAAACTCAACACGTTACACAATGTTTACTTGTTATTATGAAAATGAGTCTTAGATGTTTCGCTTGAGTGTCAAGGCACAGTATGAATGTAATATGTTATTTAGACACGGGACAATCTCAACTGTTGCCCAGTAGTTCTTGATGCGTCTCGGTCAAGGTGAAGTTTTAGACTAACTGTTCGTAGTTGGTGATGAGAAGTCCTCAAAAATGGAGTGGGGTGAGCCTCTAATTTTTATGAAATTGTCATTGGTACACAATTTAAGAGTAGGAGGATTTTTTCTCATGACCAATCACGAAAAGGAATTTTGATAGGAAGGAAGGATGCAACGTGGACAACGCTATCAGACCCAAGTTTGACCGCAGGGAAATTCCCGTGACGCGCTAGTCCCATAATAAAAAGTTTTCCGCGCGAGTCGAGTGTCGAGTGAGCTCGGAGGTTAATCCTTTTATTGGGGTGCTCGACTCGGCTGGTCAAATGGTCCGCGACGATAGTCCATGCTGCTCCGCATGTGTACTTTATTTTTCACAATGTCTGAAAATATTTCTTTACGGCAATAAAGAATGACAATAAAGTCTTGAAATTGAAAAGAAATAAAAATCGTCGCAGCTGCTCGCCAAATGTAGCGATTGTTTGATTTGAGCGACGCGATCCGTGCGTCGCGTCGAGGCGCTTATAATTCGGGAATTTCCCTTCTTTATTGGTTTTTAATGTAGAGAAGTCGTCGTATCCGAAAGAATAGTATTATTTAGCTATGAATATTCTTGCCTAATTATCGTCTAATAATTTATACTACAACTATGTTCCATGCGGCGGAACACATGCCCTTTAGTCAAAACCCACAGCAGGGGATACGTTGCGGTATGTCCTACTTTCGCTAAGTCGGTGTGTAGTGTGGTTTTGATTATGGGAGTATGGATAGTTGGTGCTTAGCAGCACGTTGGGATAGCCGTTGGAGGTAAGACGAATTTGGTTAGTCATGAAGACTTTTCGAAAATTGTATACAACTTCTATTATTGGTGTGTCATCGTTATTTCAGGGTGGTCTGTGAGGTGTGCTAGACAGCGCAGCCTAGAGACGAGTGACGATTTGTCCGTCCAACTCACCTCTTTATAATGCCAGCGCGAGACGGGTGCGCGTGCGAGAACGCGCGAGGCAATGCGCCACCTGTCGGCCGTGAGCGGAACTACACGCTCATTTGTCTGTGTGATTAGGGTTTATATATCGATACTATATCTATATATATTTAATTTTGCTATTTACATTTCTTAACTTACGGATGATGGTAATTATTATCTTTATACAATAATTTGTTTAAAAAGATATACGAGCTAATTTAAATATAATGGGTTTTTACGGGAATGATTCCTGGGTGTGAGACGTACGGATAACAAAATGCTGCGCAGTAAACAACCCAACGTTTGTGAAAACGTACCTGATGCATAATTCCCATTTAAGGCCGAAAACTACCCTTATACACCATAATGTTCTACCGAAATTGTATTATCGTTTAACGCAAAATCTCCGATGTATCGTTTTAAAACAATATTAATACTTAATACTGCACGATAAAAATTATCCTGAATATTCTAAACTGTCACCGAAGACACTTTGATTAGTTTTTAATTCAAATCGTGTTAATCCTTAAATCTCGAGGCGTAAAGGGCCAAATAGTCTAAGATACCTATAACCAAAGGTGTTTGAAACTTGGCATCCAGATATCGCACCGTGCGTGTATCTGCTTGTTTTTGGTTTCGCACCCCATGCACCGGGGGAAGTCGCTCCTATATATAGAATTTGGCCTCTTTCGTGTCTATATATATATATATATATATATATATAAACATATTTATATAGACGTGTGTGGGTGTTTGTACGATATATGTACACGAATATATCGTGTGTACACGTGACGAAGAGAAACGAGCAACTGGCCCCGGACCATAAATCCACGGGGCGGCGGATTAATCGCGGCGGGTGAGACTCGTTGCGAACTAAACTAAACTAATCTAAACTCGTCGAGCGCGAAACTGCGCGCGTGGGTTGTGTGTGGCGCCTGTAGCTCTCGCGGGCGTTAGCTCGTTCTCTCTCTCTCTCTCGTCGGCACACTCCGACGAGCGTCGACACCCGACAGCCCGATGCCTTCTATACAGCCGAGCATTACAAAGTGTTTCTGAGAGCCTCTGAGAGGTGCCGAGAAGGATAGACCCTTGAGCGCATCCGAAAATCCGCGAAACACGTACGTATCGGATAACCGAGGACTGTTTGGGCTTGTATATATATATATATATATATGTATAAGCCGGCTTGGAGCAACAGCTGGATTAAATGACAGACAATGCGCTGCGTGATCGTAACTCCGAAAACCGCGGCTGGAGAATTCGTGCGCACAGATTTTTTAATCCAACCAAATCTATTTGATGAAAATGACGTATATTTGTGAGAGGGTATCAATTGTTCAATCGGTACTCGAGCTTTCCTCGGCTCAAATAAATTGAACGAAATAAAGACAGTAGCTTAAAAAAAGATCGAAAAAATGAGAAGTTGTTGCCGCGCGAAGATTCACAACTTTCACGAAGACGCTCCGAACTCCGGTCGTCAGGTAACAAAAAAAAAGTAAAAAGATTACAATATTCATGAGGGAAACTTTTCTCGACTATGAAAAAAATTGAATGAAGCCATGTCTCAGACTCATCGGCAAGTCTTTCATTCTCACTCTACAACGAACTTTTAAATTGTGCTCGCCTCGTTGATTCGTAACGATAGCACTTATCCATCCAATTGAGAATTTCTCGAGAGTGGCTCCCCGGGATATCCTTTCGCCGTTCCTCGAATGGCACGAATAGAGATAGAGAGAAGATCGCTACGTTCAGGATTGTGGTAGTTTCGATCGTCGCCTTCGTCGATCTACGGAGATTTTACCATGAATAGTTCCGTTGTAACTCGAGGGGTGGTGCGGGCTACCACTATCTGTACGTTGAATGCGAGGACTAAACCCAGCAGGATGAAAATAACTACAGGCATATACCGCAGCGTAAGTGAGATCAGAGAGAGAGAGAGAGAGAGAGAGAGAGAGAGAGAGAGAGAGAGAGAGAGAGAGAGAGAGAGAAGGAAAGATCCTACAATCCCCTGTTAACTTTATTCCCAACACGGGAGATTAAGCCAATGTGTTCAAGAGAGAGGGAGAGATAAAGGGGGCTGGAAATACCCACCTCCTGTCTCTCGATTCGAATTCTCTCCCGAAGCTTCTTCGTTCTCCAGCCTTATCAATCCCCAGAGAGGGATATATTCTTTCGAGGATGGTTCGCGAAATTGCTCAGGGTGGATTCGACGAACGGATTCTAGATGGGCTAAATAGAGGAAGAGCTCTCATCCGTAAGCTTCCGGAGCATCGTTAACGCGCGTGGGATCGAATCATTCGGGTGCCTGGCCTTCCGTAATCACAATCACACGTTCTCTCTCCCTCCCTCGCGTTATCTATCTATCTACCTATCGGTCTCTCTCTCTCTCTCTCTCTCTCGTCTCCACGTTGCTAAAATTTACTGATCGACCAATCGCGATCTTTCCCATCGTCGATCATTAAGAAGAGCGTGGAATTACGTGCAGAGTTACGCAAATATTTTTTTCTTCTCATTCACTTTTTTCGATTCGTAACAAGCTGCAATACGCAGGGCTACATCTCGCGTTGAGCGCACGTTTCGCATTTGTCTTTTTCATTTTTTTGGAGGCTTCATTTTCTCTCTCTCTCTCTCTCTCTCTCCTCCCCATGGACCGTGACGGTGAAGCGAGAGACCCAGGACAGAATAGAGAGGAATGCTGGCACTTTCCCAAACGAGAATACAGTTATATCTATATATATTTTATCGAGATTCGGAAAAGCTCATGGGAAGGGCTCTGCGGAGAAGGAACCTCTCTCGCTTTCGCTCTTTCTAGGTCTCCCTCGGCGCAATAAGAGAGAGCAGCGTGTGCCCGCCAGCCGGTCCGCGTACCGATCATTTCCATTACGCTCTCGCCGCGAGAGATAACGCAATTAAATGCCGAGCTCACTTCTCTCCTCCTTCTGATTTCCACTTTCACAACGGTCCTCTGCGAAGACGTTTTGGCTTCGCTCGTACGTTTCTCTCTCTCACGCTTTCCAGTTCAACTCACCCTATCCCTCGCTCGCTCGCCCCCCCCCCTCCCCCACCTTTCCCTCTCCTTCGATCTTTCTTCCTTGCACTTTGGATTTAAATAAAATCAATTTGCGTAAGCGTAGGCAAATGTTGACTCAAGGCATTTCAATGTGGCTGACTGTACGGGCAAGGGAGATAAAAGAGGGGAATGAGGAAGAGAAGCAACGGACGAGTGAGTGTACCTATACTGTCTCTCTGGGACGAGAGACCACAGGGCGAAATCGAGGGAAATTGTAGGTAGAAACGACGGGCTTCTCTCTCTCTCTCTCTCTCTCTCCCTCTCTTTCTCTCTCTCTCTCTCTCTCTCTGTGTCTCTCACTCACTCTTTGTCTCCCCATGTCGCTATCTCTTCTTGTCTCTCTCTCTTTCTCTCTCTCTCTCTCTCTCTCTCTCTCTCTCTCTCTCTCTATCTCTCTCTCTCTCTCTCTCTCTCTCTGTAGGTATACGACGAGGCCCGCTCGGCCCACCAGACCCGGGCCACGTTTCGAACCATTTGCAAACCAAATTGCCATTATTGATGGTAATAACCATACAGCCCGACGAGACCCTCTCTCTCCCTCTCTCTCTCTACATATATGTGTGTGTATTGCCCTCACCGCGCTCAACGGTTCCTCTCGCCGCGATCGTGTCTGCCCCGCCTCGCACTCAACCATTCACAATATTAAGGCCTCGTATATATGCATACACATATATTTAGCTTTCCATCGGTCCAACACAAGCCATTGCTCACTTGACTCTCACCCTATATCGACATAACGAGAGTAGCGGATAAAACGTAAAATTTACTGTATTTTTTTGATTATTTTTTTCTCACGAGAAGATTTTTTCCCCATTAGCATTAATTCTCCTTGAACGGCAGTCCCGATATTCGATCCTTTTTTATCCATTTACCTGGTATCGCCACTGAAGGGTTACGTAACGCGTGTATCAGTGACGGGGCTCGACGATTCGGGGGTTGAAGCATCGTGAATCCAGAAGGAGGTAGCTCTCGCGAGAGGAACGAAAAAAGAGAAGGAACACGAAGGAAAACAAAGTGTGCTCAGTCGATGTTGCGCGTTCTGTCGCTCATGCCCGCTGATCCCAAGAGCGTTCGTCTCGCGCCCGCGGCCCTTCTGCAGATCCTGATTAATCGGGGAAATGCGTGGCAGCGCCGACATCGTCGTCGACGGCAGCTATGCTGTATATGTTCTATGTAGATATATAATATACAGGAGAGGCGTCTCGCTAGAGACGAAAGCGGGACGCGCAAGAAAGCCAAGCACTTTGTATCGAGAGGAAAACGTAGCCAAATAGATCACCGGTAAACGCTTGTCCTACACTCCGATATATCTATATATTCAAATATATATATATCTCAATGTATATGGATATAACAGTGGAGGAGAGACGATTCGATTCGGCGTGTGGATGCCGGGGCTATTTTTTCAACGGCTGGGCCGCTTTGCCGAATGGCTCGAGTCGAAGCTCGGTGAAGCTCTCCACGATCGAGCAAACAGAGAGAGAGAGGTAAAAACGAGAGGAAAGGCCATCCTGTAGCAGAGAGAGGAAAAGAGAGAGAGAGAGTGAACGGAGAGAAACGCCGTCAGAATCGACTATACACTCGATCCGCTCTGAGACTGTCCGTCCACCGGGCCAAATTGGGCAATTATTTATATTCCACTACCGCCGCTACACTCGAGTATACGAATAGCCACCTAAACCTACCATATACATTGCTACATGTATATAATGTTGGTCCGATACCTCCGCAAAGCTCCCATATAACTACAAAAGCCGATATAGGAAGAAGAGGGAGAGAGAGAGAGAGAGAGAGAGAGAGCGAATCTCTTGCAAGCCAGCTCAGTGTGGTGTGTCGTTGGCGCACACACGAGACTTGATAAATCGATGGGCTGAGGAGAGAGCGGGAAACTCTAATAGGAACGATTTGCCGAAATGGCATAATAAAACGTATCTCATTGGAAATCGAACTCGTTTAGAACTCTAGCTCGTGAACTTTGCCCCACTCTTCAAACGCGTTGCAGCAGGGCTATTCTTTTTCTTTTCTTTATTGTTCGTAATTCGTGACCTCACCTTTCTATCCTCACTCCCTTCTATCTTTCTCTCCGCACTGCCAATCCGTTCCGCTCGGAACTTTTCTACTCTCGAAGCTTCGTAATCGCGGTTTGAGGTAACACACATATATATATATATGCATAGGGCTTTTATATATGTATATATAGATGTATATATAGATAGGGCTTTTTCTCTCTCGATCTCTCTTTCTCTCCCTCCTTATCACACACTTCACCGTGGCTAGCCTATCTTTGATGGCTCGCTGACTGATGGATTTTATGGTAAAATCTAGACTGTTCACCGCGTATACACGTCGTGAGAGAAAGGGGAGATATCGCATTGACGAATGACGGAAACGGGAGAATTGACGAACGAATGGAGTCTCGAAGAAAGGGAGGAGGAAAAACGGAAAACGAGCGAGAGAGAGAGAGAGAAAGAGAGATATGAGAATTTTAGAAAGGGAAGTATCTCCACCTCGACTCGCTTCGAAATCCACACGAGAGCCAAATTGCCAGAACGAGGGTGATTCGGATCGCGTGCTGGTCCGTATGATCCGCCGTATCGCGCGTTCGCTCCTTCTCCTCCCGCCCTATTTCGACCGCGCTCTTGCAACCCCTTGAGAGAGCTACCTAAGCGCAATCTAAAGCCGGCGTTCGAGAATCGCCGTTAAATCCGCAGTATAATCAAAGGCCTTTCGTCCCGGATGTGTGTAGCGTTTCAGTACGGTAACGGCGCTAAGAGAGAAACGGATAGATAGATAGAGAGAAGGATATGTGATCCATATGGGCCAGAGATGCATTGCCTGTGTGGCGCCTTTAGGATATCCACGGTTCTATCATCAGGAATAGACCGAGAGCCAGAGAGAAAGAGAGAGACAGAGCTCGTGAGTTTGCTAAGCGAAGCAGTGACTTGAATCCCTGTTGCCATGGCATTGTACAACGGACATGACCATCGTCCATCCTCAGGAGTATCCCGTATAGTTCAAATGTACACATCTACACTATATATATATATATATATATATATATATATATATATATATAGGTGTGTGTGTGTGTGTGTAAAGTTAGACATATAGACGTCCTGGTTAAGTGGCGGAGGCAAACGCAGATAGAGAGAACGATCATCATGCATTCGGACGAGGGAGGTGATGCCATGCCGATCCTCGCAGTTCCAACCGAAATCCTGGTAGATCCCAAGAACCGATTTGGAACGCGCCCGAGGCTACCCTTTTGGCCCTATACTATATGTTCAAGTACATAGCCCTGCGTCATCCCGTCTTTTGCAATGTTGGGTAAACTCGACGTGTGTACCGCGCGCGATTTAGGATTTACTCCAATGTATACATATAAATACATATATATGCGTCTTTGTGTATATATATGTATAGTTGTATGTGTGTGTGGGGCTGTGTGTATATATATATATATATATAAGCGTGGCGAAGTGGAAGAGAGACAGAGCACACGGCTTCTTCAGCCGGACCATGCCGGAAAATAATCCACGAACGTGAAGTCGCCCACCTGCTTGGGATTTCGCCCCGATGGCTTTGCTTCGTTGGACTGTTCACTTTGGCCTCTCCCTTGCACGGTGTCTATCTCTCGTGAAAACCGGGATGCCATTTAACTCACGGTCGCTCCCTCTGGCGTTGGAAGGTTCCTATACGTTTCAGAAACTGGATAGCCGGCCCGGGCGTTTCTAACAGCAACGATGCGGAAAACATCTTTCTCTCTCTCTCTTTCTCTCTCTCTCCGCTCCCCCCCCCCCCTCTCCCTACATACCCTCTGTGTCCATTTGAAACTTGGGGAATATAGCTCATTCCGATTGTACATTCGAAACGAACGCTGTCTCCATTTCCCAGGACGAAACCGATAGGGACAGATAGAGAGAAAAAACGACACTTTGTGTGTTCTCTCCGGCTTTCGATCATTCTGGCGAAACTTTCAATCGTGATTTCTCAATAGCCCGGTTTCGATCGGAAGAGAATTTTTTTCCACACGGAAAATACCTGTAACATACGCCAAGAAGGTAACTGACAATGAGACTAGGGAAGATCTGGATTATCCGAGCTTGCGGATATGAGCGAGTAGAAGGGGCTGGAAACGGAAATTCATTGGAGCTAGAGATCTCGCATGCCCCCTGTCGTTTATAGCGGTAAATATAGATCTCCCTCCTTCGTGGATATGCGCAAGTTTGGAAACGTCGGGACTTTCGAATGTTCGCCTCCACGAAATGTAGTTTAGGGGGCGGAGATGGGGTGAAACGAAGATATAAGATACATATATATGTATATATATGTGTTTACACGTATCTTTGCTACATTATATATATATATATATGTGTGTGTATAGATTGGTCGATCGTACGATGGGCCCATCCACGGTACCCCGCGTTTGTACGCATTACGTATATCGACACCAACAAATTCTACCGATGGTTTGGTATACTGTTTATACGTATGCCTGTTGACCGTGTAGTATGTACGCTACTTTATAGGTATACATGCGCGACTGCACAAATTCGAAGCGAGTTTCATGGGAATAGGGGATGGGAGGGGGGGTGGGGGTGACGATGCTCCTCGACGAGACTTTACCGTGCGAGAATATACGGTGTTCGCGTACTTTTCGGGGGCAACAAGGAAACAAGAAGAAGTAATGCGAAGAGTACACACGAAGGGGTGGGGTGAAAATAAGTTAAAAAACAAAAGAACGAGTGGCGAGAGGTAAAGAAAAACGAGGAATGGTCGTGCCGAGTGCAAATGTCCGATGGAGGAAAACATAAAATCCGAAGAACCGTCTGCTCGGTTGCACGAACTCCTCTGCAAACCTTGTACGCCTCCGGTTAAAAGCGTATGGTAAAAGGCCATTTGTTTTTTTTTTATCGTAACCGGTGAACATTTTTTTTATTTACGATGGAATTAGGTGAATTTCGCTGAAGCCTTCGTAGTGACTCGTACAAATCAATCGGCGCTTGGGAAGATAAATATAGGACGCGAGAAGAAATCAAATAATCTTTGATAATCTCGTTATGATATCGTTTAATAACGTAATTTATGATATAACAAAAATGTTTTAAATCGAAGAATATAATTAGTCGAGTCGTTCGTGAAACGATGGGCAGCGAATCAATCACGTACGACGCGTCCACCTTATACTGGATCATTTTTCCGCGACCCCGCTCTCCACCTCGTCATATTTATTTTTCTCTGCGATCTCGAAAATCATATTTTTTTCGCCCTTTCGTTTTTAAAACGAGATACATAGGTACTCGTTTGAAATTGAAAAAAAATCCTTATAGCTCAAACATAATCCCGAGAACCTTTCATCTTCCTTCGCGCGCGATAATTTACGACTCGGGCACAGAGTCAAGTGGGTCATTAAATATATCAACTTAATATTATTCTCGTTGAACACAAATTGTTTCGTCCTCTCTTTCTCTCCCGCGACCCTCTCCCGCTATCTACTTCTCCTTGCCCCGAGGACTCGTTTCATCTCGCGTGTAATATTGCACACGTGCAACGGGCTTAGCATTGATTCATAGCCGGTTATTCGATACTTTAATTGTCAGCGATAAAGGCCGTATACGTGCTATCTCACAGCGGATTTTCTCACGTTCGCGAGGTCTCGTCTTTTGCTCTCGTGTGCCCATTGGCCTCGTGTGCGCCGCGCGTCATATTCGTCGTTGCAGTAAACCGATACTCTCATAGACCACGGAGATACGACGCTGCAATGCCATCTCGGTGGATAGTCGAGTGTGGGAGGGAGAGAGGAGAGGACACTGGGGAGAACGAGCGAAAAAGGGTTGTTCTATCGCTTTCCTCTCACGTATCGAGTAGATAAACGGGATACGTAACGTCCCGCTATCGATGAGGTGTAGGACGGAGACATTGGCACGGCCACGAAACGGGAGAGACACGGTAGACCGGGTGAACGAGAGAGAGAGGGAATTATTTGCACCCGAGAGAAAAGAGTCGTTTCTCCGTTGAGCTACACGAGCCGATATATATAGGTATATTTGCGCGACTGCTGCAACCCCAGGTGTATATGCACTCGAAGCGATATCGTGCGTTATCGTCCCTTACATGGCGCCACGCTCCTCTCGACATTGCTCCTTTTTTTCACCCGATAAAAATAACTTGGCGCCATTCTCACGAAAGAGCCTTTTTTTCTTCACAGTTCGCGGAATTCGCGATAGCTCGTTGCTCTCTTCGATCCTGCATTCTGTGACATATATGCCTTAGCGTCGAAACGAATCATTTATACCTACAGATTGAGGATATAAAGAAGTCGACGATGAAAAAGGAAAACTGCGTGAAAACGTAATGCCAAGTTTATAAATTTATTCTTCGAACGTGGATCGGATAATGTATTAATCTTTCCATATTTTATTGCGTTTCTACGTGTTATAGAAATTTTAATACTCTTCTTTAAATAACAATTGTGTTTTTAAAGGGGATAATGTCGAGAAAGGGTGAAAAGTTCACGATCCCGCCTAGAGTTAGATTTTCCTGGCTTCTCGCTCAAATATACGGACGTACGTATATATATCCAGTATATACCATACATATACTGGAACTGGCCAAACGTACATAGCCCAAGGCAACGTGTCTATCTTTGCATGAGCGCCTGCACTGGCCGTTCAACTAAACGACAACCTGAGCAACTCGAGCTGCCCCCTCTCTCTCTCTCTCACTCTCTTTCACTTTTTCTATCTCTCTCTCTTTCTCTTTCGCTTCCTCCGAGCGGAAAAATAAGTCGAGTCAAAAAGGTCGCCCCACAGCCCATACGTATGCGGAAGTATAGCTACAAATCTTTATGGATGTTCCTACGTAGTCCGCAGTTGAACCTAGAAATTCTAAAGTCTCTTCGCGGTTAGAGAGGTCAAAGTCCTGAAAAAGAATTAATTCACGATGCTGTTTTGCTTATAAGTTTAAGAGTCCAAAACTGCATCGGTCGATTTATCGAATTGTTTGTTATGTGCTTTTATAAATTCGTCGAAAGTTTTATCGAGCCATTTGTCATGACAATTTTTAAGAAATTTAAGAAAGCGTATATAAATATCGGACTGTTTGATTTCTAATAATTATTCACTAAATCCTAGAGAAACTAAAGAGTTCGGGTATTATGTTTTATCTCGACAATATTTTTATACCTTCTGTTTTATGCTTCAGAAAAGATGTTCGTGCCCACGATATCTAGAAAGAAAGAAAAAAAACTATCCCCTGCACTCAGCGACTACGATTGATCTCTTTCATTCTATTCGTATATCGAACACGGATTGGACTCTCTATAATAAAAGCGAGTTTGCCCGTCTCTGAACTTGGATGACGCAGTTTTGCGATCCTAAAGCTCTCGTGCGGTCGACCGAACGTCGAGTGCACCGACTCTTTTTTCGCGTAATACGTCGAAGATTTCTCTAGCGCAGAGAGCCAGCGGTAGAAAGAGAAGAAGAGACGGAAAGAGAAGAAAAGGAATATAGGATATAGCATACGAAAGAGGGTCGAGATAGAGAGCATAAAGACGACGAGGAGAAATCTCTGAGCTTGCGATTGTCCAGCTCCCAAGTGAAAACGAAATACACGAGTGAAATATATAACATGTATATACAATATATAACTTGTATATATACCTATGTGTATATAAACATTAAAGAAAACGACTCAACGTACGTTTAAGTTCCGGAAGCTCGCTCTCTGCTTCGCC
Organism: Netelia virgata; assembly: GCA_951802705.1. Taxonomy (NCBI): domain Eukaryota; kingdom Metazoa; phylum Arthropoda; class Insecta; order Hymenoptera; family Ichneumonidae; genus Netelia; species Netelia virgata. Next base: position 26,387,648 of record OX637867.1, on the reverse strand, counting down.
GACATAACAAAAAAAAAAGATGATGATGATGACGATGATAGTTTGGCTTTCTCAAACGTAACGTAAGGATTCTGTGTAAATTCCTTTTTGCAGCTTTATGATACTGCCAACTTAATATATAGTGTATACAATAATGTACACAACGTTTAAATGTTTTTTCTTTCTTTCTATATATAGATATATATATATATGGTGATATGATATATGAAAGCAAAGAGGGAAGAGCGTCGAGCGACGTTCTCTCAATTGTATTATCTCGGTAACTCAACTCGGTGCTCTGTGGGTCCTTCAATGGAACCATAACATTATCATACTCCCCTTCATCGTTCTCACTCTCGTTCCTACTATATCTCTATCATCCATGTACTCGTATATATATATATATATATCTACCCTTCCACGCTCGATATGCGAGCTTGGTAAAAAAAAAAAAAAAACGAAAAAAAACGAGAAAGCCTCGCGGCGAGTTGGATGAGTCGAGTGGTTGAAAAATTGGAGTAAACTTGTTAACCGTGTTCGAGGTAAGCGTTTTTTTATGTATACGTATCGAGCCACAAAAAAAATATATAACAATGTACATTTCCACACTTTATTCCCTCGAACCGAAGGATGGGAGACTGACGATATGCGGTCGCGGTTTCCATATCGCGCGGAGATTTTTCAATCTGCGTGGAAAAAGAAAAAACAAAAACATAGAAAATAGAACGAAGAATCTTTGCATTTTGTACAACGCGGTCGGCCGCACATTGCGCTTCGTACCATCGCTCGCGTGAAACGGGCTCCGCTTCGTTGCTAAAGTTTTTACAAGATTTTCATACTTCGCCCCGTTTTATAAGGTTGAGAAACGACGAAATTTCCCAGCCGGCCGAGACGAAAGAACGAGTACGAGCGCGATACGTTCGTACCTAAACCCGGAAAAATTCTCGTGTCGAACAGGTGGACCGAAAAAAAATGTCGTAGTTCTACGCCTACGTTCTTGAGGAATCAAATAATATATTTATATTTCTCCGAATGGTCGAAATATTTCGTCACGACGAATTCGAGGGGGGATACATCTAGTAGTTCGACTTGAAAGGTACAGGGTAGATTACAATATTCGAATGTTTCATATATATTTACTGTGGTATACTATCGATATATATAAATATATACGTGTGTACAGAGAGAGAGAGAGAGAGAGAGAGAGAGAGAGAGAGAGAGAGAGAGAGAGAGAGAGAGAGAGAGAGAGAGAGAGAGAGAGAGAGAGAGAGAGAGAGAGAGAGAGAGAGAGAGAGAGAGAGAGAGAGAGAGAGAGAGAGAGAGAGAGAGAGAGAGAGAGAGCCCAAGGGATTGCGAGGGTGCACGTTGACCGAAAGCACGCGCCCTAAAAGTAATTTCTACGAACAAATAACGCGAGAGCGCGTACCGAGGGGTGTTCGCGCCGCTATATAAGCGTTGGAGCTTTAGGCGTGTGCGAGCGTAAAATAGAAAATACCGCGTGGTGACCGGGCAAATATAGGACTGGTAGGTGGTTGTGGAGGAGGAGAAGGAGGAGGAACAGGAGGGGGGGATATAACGGCAGACGAGAGAGAAACGAGGCGATAGTGTGCAGGGCAAACGATAATATACAAATATATGGATACCTATTATGTAGGCAGCCTGCATGGAACCGGAAAACACGGTTGGAGAGAGAAATTGCTGTCTATTATATATATTCCCGTCAGCCAATTGTTTTAGAACATTAATCTGAATACGGTTCAAATGGCGGCGCGTCGTTCTCTTGTTAGATTAATAAAAATTGTTTCTTTTTTTTTTTTATAGAATTGACAAATAAAAGGCGATGGGACTTTGAACAATAACTGTGTCTACCATTTTCTCGTGACAATAGCGTCGCGTTTATACCATTGCTTTCAGTGTGAACAGATAAATTCTTTTTTTTCTTTTTTTAAACTTCTTTTTTTTAAGTTTTCAATATTTTCATTAATTAGACGAATAAACACGTTTATTCGCTGTATTAGATTAATTGCGTTATTTTTGGCATAGGTACTGCACGAATGAACACCAGGGCTGCCGCTTAACGCCACGATAGCCTGGCAATACATTATATACATACGCGTATCTATATGTAATATATATTGTACGTACATATGTATAAAATAGAATTGTTGAAGACTCGGCAGCTAACTTTCCGCTCTCTGGCTGTTCGAATCTCTCTATTTTGCCAGCCCCGGCATGAATCCGGCGAGACCATGGACTGTACACGCTCGATTTTCATTCTTGGTCGCTCTCTCTCTCTCTCTCTCTCTCTCTCTCTCTCTCTCCCCTCTCTATGTTTTGCAATGCCTCGATAAATCAGCCTTATCGAGAACGTCGGCGTATGTATACTACGTACTATATATTAATGCAGTACGTATAACAGCCTGTACCTATAGACTACGTTTCTCACAAATATATACTATATATCTATATATATATACAAGTGTATTTGTGCGTGTGTGCATGCGCCCGTGTTTGAGCCGGACCTACGCCTCGACTATAGACCGAATGAAAATTTATAGCAGCTTGTACCACGCGGGGGTAAAAATACTCGAGCTCGTCTCTTTCCGACTGTTCGCGAGAGACGTCTACGCGAGAGACCCAAGGATCTTTCTGTTTTCCCGAAAGCTTCCGTTGTGTACATTGCATACGTATGTATATACGTGTTTATGCGCGTGTATACGAGGTATATGTGTATACATAGACCTACTGTAAATGCATAATCCACGCGTTAGAGAGGCGAAATATATCTGGCAAACGTTCAAGACACACACTCGTATACCTATGTATATGTATAGTCTTTCGGAAAACACGCGGAGAGTGCCCAGCGTTTATTGGGAAACGTGTGGGCCCAGTGCAAACGTTACGTACCACCCGCGATATATTCCGAAAGGGTGTCGATGAACAATATTTACGGCTATGTGCGCGCGGACCGTACGTCAAGCCGTTCCACGCGGTACCGTTTTTTTTTTTCTTTTTATAGGTAGGTATACAAAAAGTGAAAGGGTTTGTCGTCGCACTGTCGTCTATTCGACCACAGTACAAAATAAAAACATTTCTCAACGTTTTTTATTGAAAGTTTTCAGATTTTTGGAACATTTCTTTTTTCGCTCAAAAAGAGTAATTTGTCGAAACACGCGCATACCTATCGTCTTTCTCGTATTTGATACTCTTATAAAAATACTCTCGGGACTCTCGGAAATATAAATAGTCAAAATAAACCAATCAGCACCTTCAAAATCAACCGGCGGATTTTTCCAAAATATTAATCTCAAACGGGAATAAAACAAAGTTTTCAGAGAAAAAGTATGTAGTTTTTCTTTCTACTTTTCAAGAAAACGAAACTTTATCGCTGATTACGAATAATGCTGAGTTTCCGCGAAAGACTTGAAAGTTTCACGTTAAAACGGAAAAAAGATCGTAAAATTTTCCTCGTTCTTCATCCGCGCGAAACTTCGAAGGGGCTAAGCGCCTGCGCCACCATACTAGGTACCGTATATTATAATAGGACTAAAATTTGCTTATCATCGAGGCTTGTACGTGACGATGTACATATTGACAACCGACAATAGAGCGGGAAACAGAACGAAAAGGGGTAATAGCACGGCAATTAACGACGATCGGACGATTCGTAATATGCATATCACGCTCGGTCGTTTTCATGATATGTCACAGAGAGAGAGAGAGAGAGAGAGAGAAAGAAAGAGAGAGTGAGAGAGAGAACTCTCACCGTGATATTTGAACGGAAAATGCTCGAGAATTATTGTGTACCGTTTCTCGTAGAAATGTACCGCAGCACGTGCGTGCGAATTCACGTTTTAAATCGTCGTGTATACTGAAAACACTCGCGTGCATTACCTATGTGTACATACGTATATGTATAGGAATGTAAACCCTCGGTGGGTGTGTGTAACACGTTGCTTATGGGGATATATCGTTTTTGACGCGTGTGGCGAGAGAAAGAGAGATGGCGAGAGGCAGTCGGAGTATAGTCGGGGTCGACGAGAGGCGCAGCACGTGAGAGTCCCCGATGGTCACATTTAGGTATTTCGCGTGTGTCACGTCCGCTAACGAGGGAGCGAACTCGTCCTGTATGCCATATACATGCAGCATGCATATACGTACGTATTATGCTTTATATATACGTATATAACGCTTTGCCGACAACCCGGTGGTTTGCATTTTACAGCATAATACGAAGAGACGAGAGTGTAACGGAGAGGAGAGCAGGACTTTCTCTCCCTCTAGCTCGCTCTCGGGCTGTCTACGTATATATATTTTCATCTCTCGCATCTAGAGACCCTTAATGGGATCCCAGAGCGTGGTTTCAACCCGATCGTCGCACGTACATGACCACTCCCTCGTCGTATTTTTTATACCTCGTGTGACGAGAGCCAGCTTCCCTCGATTTTTCATATCGATAGGCGAGAGCGCTCGAAAGATTATGGCTAGCGTAAATATTTTATTTTACAATTCGCATAAAACAAACCTTTTTTATACGTATGATAAATAATGAATTTTTGACGATTGGAGGGAGAGAAGATGCGTCTTAACTTTTCAATAAAATTCTTCTTTGTTTTGTTTTTTTTTGCGTAAAATCACTATAAAATTCATCGACTATTTTTTTCGTTAATAGTGGTAACTCGAGTTCGAAGGGCCATCTTACCCCGTGCCTCGACTCGTCGTAAACTCCCCTATATTTACAAAGCGGACAACGAGTGCGCGGAAAATCCTCTTTCCCTCGGTCGGCGGATTACGTGATTTTTCGCGTTATAATTAATCGTTGCGGACATTTACGGTGGGCGAACTGTCAGAGGCAGAATTCGCTCGGGCCTCGGCTGACCTGTGCATGTGTGTGTGTGTGTGTGTGTGTGTGTATGGGTCCACTTCCCTTCCCTCCTCCTTCTCCCCCCCCCCGCCTCTTACCATCAGCCCCTCTTCCTCGCTATATTTGCGCATGTGTGGGTGAACACGCGCAGCAGTAATGCACAGTCGACCCACAATGCGCCCGAGTTGTGCGCTACGTGCTCGCGGTAAAAGAATAATTAACGCGATCGCTCCTCTCGCTCCTCTCAATTACGGGGCCTCGGCGTTCCCCAAAAATGGATTACGCCGTCGAATTACTACATACACATGTCCGTGCCCATACGAGGAACACGCGATAACAAAGCCTGAGGCATTTTCTCTGTCTGTCCAACCGTTTCGCGTCCATCTATGTACGTATAGACGCCATTGTGTACAAGCGTGGCTATAATTTCTTTTATTAACATTATACAGCGGCTCATTCTTTACTGAAACAATAAAAGAAAATTAATGGACGAGCCGTTATTTTCCGACAAAGCTCTGATATACATTCTTCCCCGCTATCCTTCGCTACTTTTTCTTGTTTTTCTTTGTCCTGTGCCGTTGCTCTCTTCGGCACAAAACTGAAATAATTTATCGTGTTTCTCGTCCCGACAATGGTTGTTGTTACGGTGACTTTTCGTCACGAGACAGGACTACTCGTGATATGTTTTTTTGTGATCGCTGGTACCGCTGGGACGTTCGAATAAAATGGGCGGATGATCGTATGAAAAAATAAATAAATAAAAATTAAAAAAAAAAATTAAGAATAGATTTAGTTATTTTGAGACAATGAGGATTGATACTTTTTCATAAGAACATTTATTCATAAATGCATCGTTGGATATTTTGGTTTCTTTTTTTATGTTTTGCTCCGTTTTATTTCCTTCATTCTCCGGCACGTCGCTCGTAACTCTCGTTCTCTCTTTGGCCTTTCACAACCCTCTCGGAGTTTGTGATATCTTTCTTTTTTCGCTTCGCATGTATAATCAGTCTGAGTGAAATTGTAAGTATACGAGAAACGACGAAACTGTGTAAAGAAACGGAAAGGTATAAGGGAGGAGAGAAAGAAACGAGTTGGTGAGGCGAAAATGTGTGCGGCAAATCGAGCGCTATGTGCGCGAAGTGTGCTGAAAAGTTTTGCGTGCTCTCGAGCCGTTAGCGAGAGTGTACTGTGATGTCGCGAGAGCGATTCTCGCCTTTCATTTCTTTCATATACGTTTTCACACGGCGTAAAATGGACCTATCGACCATTACATACGTAACACGCGAGCTTCATGCTCGCAATAAAAAGTGATTGATTTTTGAATCGTACATCGTTTTCTTAACAGTAAAAAAAGTGACAATCTTCGAGTGGTTTTCTATTAAATAATAAATCTCTAGCACTTTTCGAAGAATTCAATGATTCGTGAAAACTTAACCTAAGCTACGCGCTGTATAAACTTTTTCGAAAAACATTAAAATCCCATACAATGCGATGGACTGAAAAACAACAAATTTGTGTTGAGTCAAAGTGTCGTCGAGCATTGAGACATAATGACAGTCGTCCAACCATCTAACGACATAGTTGAAGATCTATTGACTTGCAACGAAACCTAGATCAATTACGAGTTGCGTGTATGCTTTATTAAATATGCACAGACGAATGAACTCGGTCCAAATTTACCAATAAATGATATGCTCCCAGGTAACTATATATATATATATATGTGACAATACATATGGTATCTAAGTATATATGCTTCTACAGCATACATGTATAGATGCGACCATTGAAATGTCACTCTAGGTAGGTAAGCATGGCTCATTAAGCCGACTATTAGCTCATTGAGCAATAAACCTACCAAGTCGGCTAATTAGAGGGACGAGAGAACCTTCTCGATTCCCATCCGGTTACTCGCCGTATGTCTGTCTCTCTCTCCCCCTTCCTTCCTCTCTCTCTCTCTCTCTCTCTCTCTCTCTGTTCGTACGCCAAGCGAACAAGCCCGTACGCGACAACACCGATCCACATTTTGGTCGAAGGGGACAAAAAAAAAATTACGAGGGGTTCAGGGACTTTTACAGAGGAAACACCCGGCCATTCTTTCCAAACTGTACATGCCACTTTCTGCGGGCGCATCAAGTTTCTCGTTAACTTTTTTTATTTCATCGTAGCGACGATGAAAACGAGACCTTCTCTGGTCCCCTGGCGGTCGGATAGCTCATCCGAAAAAACTACGCTCTATGGTTGCGTTCGCTTTCAGGCAAAGCGGAAGAGCAAAAACCATCGAGTTTACTATATATATATATATAGAGTTACTCGACGCAAATTAGACGAAAACCTCAATTCACGAGAGAGCTCGATGCTCTTTTTTCTCCCTTCGTTACGCGAGCTTCTAGACATCTTCGATTAGAGCGATAATCACGGTGATGATGCACCGTTAAAAAACAATTTTTTCAAATAAACAACGATGAATAATTGATCCGAAAAATATTAATGTTCATTACCCATGAGATAATGTTATATTTGCGATAATTGTTTTTTTTTTTAATTTTCATAAAATTTATCCCCTTTCAATGAAATACGAGCTCGCGTATATTTTACGACGATCAGTTGATATTCGCCGAATATATCGTTCCGAGTATCCAGATGTTTTCGCGTTGGGTATAACTATACGTACGTGAATATATCGAACGAGCGTTGACGATTTCCCCCGGGAATAATAATTTTCATAGCAGAGTTTCCAGCCGCGCGTAAAATGATAAATTTTGGGTTTTCGCGCAGTCTGCCTCACTGCAACGGCTGCTTCAATTCTCGGGGTAAAATCCCGCAAGAAGATGACATGGATTGAAATAAACTTTATCCAAGGTACACAAAGTTATTCGACGCGATGCTTAAATTTCATTTAATTAAAAATATACTTAATTCCTATTTTTAATGAAAATAATCATTTTTAAAAAAATTCTCTCGCTTATTATTTTTTCTTACGATCTTTCGTGATACTCGTTGAATCGTTCTACGATCATCCTGTAATGGCGACGATCATCTTCAAGATTATTCGGTTTTTGCTCGTGGTATAAAAAGGCATTACTATCTGCAGGTGCCCGCTTGTATATAGGTATATATATATAGCTACATCACGTAGAAGGATATATATATCCCAGGCCATTCGTGTACTGCAGCTGTCTCTCCGTTGCAGTACGAGAGAGACCGTCACGGATTATTTATACCGCCTGCAATGTGGACCCCTCTCTTTGTTCGCAATTTTCTCTTTTCAACCTCGTGGATCATATATACAGTACGACATCGCGTACGAGCCCATGGACAACGATATATTGCTTACACCATTCACCGGGCGCGTATACCTGTCCCATATACTCCAACGACTGATCTCTCCTAAAGTTAATACGTAAGTCCAAAAACGTCACGGGAAAAATCTAAAAATACAAACAATGTAAATTTCGTATAATCTTTCTTTTTCTTTTTTTCTTACAATTTTATGTAATAAAAGAAAAGCATTATCACTTGACCCAGAAAAATCGGGATTTAAAAAAATGTCGGATTTCGCTCGCGTCGAAAAAAATAACCTCGTAAAAAAATAACGAACCTGTAGGAGAAAAGCGGTGGGCTCCATTTTTTGGAGATAAAAGAAGGGTGTAAAAAAATAATGAACGAAATTCAGGACGGTTGGGGTCAGACGTTGGTCGAATTGGCACGGAATGTGTCGTGTATAGCGACTCTCGGGTACCTACTACTGATGATCGTATGGTCGCGACGCGTTGACCAGCAGCACACCTAACGATAATGGCAGCCGTAGAGAGAGAGTCGAAGCTTGCCACTGGTCCACAACGCTATATCCACTCGCCAGCATCCTCTTCCCTCTCTCCTCCTTCCTTCCCTCTTTCTCTCTCTCTCTCTCTCTATATATATATATATATATATATATATACATATATATGTCTCTCGGCCGGTCCGGCCGTTCAATTAACGAAGGTCTTTGCGAAATTGCCCAGCGCCGCGCGTTGATTAAACGGCCGAGCGCCGTGCCCGGCTCTTTCTCTCATTCTCTCGTCCCGAGGAGTGGGACATTGGCGAGGTGGAGGGGGGAGGGGAGGGGAGGCGCACGGTACGAGGAATTTTGATAAGCTGATTAGGAACTCTCGCTGTCCCTCATGCTACACCCCCTTCTCCAGGTCCCTGTAAAGGGCGCACATGTGTACGTGTGTGACCATTCCTCACCCTTTGGCATCAGGGCGATGCACGCGATCGAGGCCCTCGTCTCTCTCTCTCTCTCTCTCTCTCTCTCTCTCTCTCTCTTTCCCGTTTCCATCATGTAAAATTGTATGCATGTGCGCGCCCACGCATAAGTTACGTCGGGGGACCTTTCATTCTCCCCTCATAGATTACGTTTCACATTGGATCAAATCGCTCCAATGAAAATTGGAAGAATGTTTGTTTTTTACGTGGAATTTTTTTTTTACCGAACTTTACGCCGAAGATACATTACGCATGATAATAATACGGAATTTGTGTATTGTCTTTAATTTTGATATAATTATATTTACACGATATTGAGAAGTTTTTTTTATTGATTAACGCAAATTTTTTGCGCTTTCTCGAAACTTTTCACGTGTTTAAGAAAATTCTTTGCGCTCGTCCACTTACCGGCAAATCGTTCTATCGCGTGGTTTGCTTATTTTTAAAAAAAGATACGCTTATTTTTCTACCCTTTCTCCAGGGAAAGAAGAAGTGTTTTTCCTTTTCCTCGATGACTCGCCACTCTATCCCATCTTTGCGTAGACTCAACCGCACTCGTGCATAAGACACGTTTTTACAATACAATTGAGCCAGCGCGAGAAAATGAACTGACAGAGAGCTCTCGCATTCGGCATACGGACAAATCTCGTCGTATCTTCGTAATACTATTTTCTCCCGACTAAAAGTATCCCGCGTCTATACGTATAAAAATGTTACCGCGCACCGAGCCAAGCCTATCGTTTTAGCGTGTTTTTCGCATCGAGCGGATACTCCCGGGAGAATATACAAATTGTACTTTTACGACAGTTAATACAAAGTTGGTGAGCGTCGCGACGCGTTCGCTCGACGAAATCAAAAAGTTTCGTCTCTCCCTCGTATATATCTTTTTCTTCGTGTATGTAAGAAAGGGGAGAGAAGGGTATGTCCCGGCTTTCGTTGGCGAGAAAAGAAGATCCTCGTGTTGCCGAAGACGTTTCAAAGTTCTTCGCGAATATGTATAACGGAAAATGAGACAAACATACATACCTATACAGCTATATATCAAACAGAAAATGATACTATATAGAATATCTATATATGCGACGAATGCTGAAAGGTACGCGCTGTTCGTGCGACTCCGGGGGATTGCACTTGAAAGAGAAGTCGTAACGCTCGTTCGCCATTTTACGCAACTTTTTTGCAAATTCTCTCCTCGGTCTCTCCTAACTCCCTGCTCTCGCTTCGCAAACTTTCCTTGCCCTCTCAATGTCTTCGGTCTTACTTTTTGGCTCGAGTGACGAACACTTCCGTTTTTTATGATTTCACAAAAAATGGATCTATTATTATCGTGTTGTTGTCGCTCGAAGAGCAACGAAGGAAAAGTCAATAACCCGTCGTCGACACGATTCGACCGCGAAAATGTCCGCCGATAATATATGCGCGTATTACGAAATATTATCGTCCCTGTTCATGCCGCGTGCGTTGTGTACGCGAAATAACTGACAGGGCCAGCGAACGATCGGAACTACCGTATTGTACGACACACTAGAGCTACATATACAATTTTCGACGCGATTCTATCGTATGCCCTCGTCCAACCTGCTGCTATGACGAGAGACTTTTCCGTGTATTTCCGAAAATTTGATGCACCGTTGCAATTCCGAATGGCGCTCGAGCGTCATGAATATTCTGTAAATTCAACAATACGCACATACGCGAAGAACAAATAACGTTGACGCGTGTCCTCAAATTAATAGCCATACGTATAACAAACACGTGTGCAACGGTTCCTTTCCAAATATCGCGGCGTGTATTTACTTCCTATGTTTATATAACTTGCGTATACTTTGAATATTACGCATGAAATCCGTTCTATTTCGTATAATGTATCGTGCAAAATATTGCCACGAGCGAATGAAAAAACGACCAACAATATATTCGAACGAATCTTTCTCCCTCCCTCTTTCGCTATAATGTTAGCTAATCAAATCCGGGAACTCGAGTATACGCTTATGCAATATTTATATATATATATATATATATATGTTTATATGCACATATGCAGTTGTACACTTTCTTCTGCCATTTTCATTCGTCGACCATCGCGCCTTTCACCGCATATGCATCGTTTTCTGCTAACTCAATCCCTCCGCGTTATATCAGTTTTTTTTTCTTTATTCTTTTTTCGTTTTTTTTTGTTTTTCATTTCTTTTTATTTTGTTCATTTGCCTCGCTGGCCACCGTACGGTTCCCTCGCTCTCTCTCTCTCTTGCCCAATTCGTACAGAAGCTTTACCAATAAACCGATTCTGTATCACCTGCTCTCCTCTGAGCTCCCGCACTATTCTCCGCTTTTTCGCTTTCTCGCCTGGTTTTTTTTTCATTCTCCCACTTCCTCTCCGGACTCATTCGATGTACGATTTTCACGAGATAGTAGGCCGTGCGCCGACGAAAGCTCGAGGCTCGCACAGCGATCGTCTATCGAGCCATATGTACCGCGGGTACGCAGGATTATTTGGGGAAAAGAGAGAGAGATAGGGAATCAGATAGGAAGGAACCTTTACGAAAATTGAAAAAAATACCGAACGCGATAGACTCGTCCGTGTATTTATTCCGGTATGTGGAAGCATCGAATGCAACGGCGTTTAATGCCGTCGAGGATATTTGGGTTAGTTGGATTCGATGTAGCCGGGTGTGCGAAAGAAATGTTGCGAAGGGGGGAATAATAAGGCACGTGGCGAACACCGTCTGATTTATCGGGCAGGAATTTCGTGTTTTTCTTTTATTTTGTTTATTTTCTTTTTTTCATCAAGAGCATACGAAAAAGAGAAAGAAAATGTATAGCAGCGAGTCGGTTCGCACGGCGAATTGTTGGTTCGTAGCCGCCTCGAAGTCCGTCCGAACTGACACTGCGTCTATATAGATACCAGCTCGTACGTATGCACACGTAGTTTCAATGAAGCGTGAAACGCGAGCGAGAACGAGGAAAATTAATCGAGGCAGTATTGCGATGAAAAGTTTTTTTTTTATTTTCCTTCTTTTCAGACGTGTATCGTATCCTATATTCTCCTGCCTAATAGGAACGAAGGTAAATCATGAGCCAGGAGATAGGAATTTCAATCTAGGAACGAAAATTTAGTTCCCACTTTCGCCGCATATTTTTTCCAGAGGGTGCCAACGCGTTCGATTAGATTTTATTTCACGATCGTACGATGAAATATACGCGAAATTAATCACCGACCCATTCTGTCAAAATAGAAAAACAGTCACACTTCGAGCCAAGTTGAAAACCTAATTTTAGCACGAGTTGTTTCAAATAGAATTATGTTACACTCGTCGATTCAAATGGCACATTAATTCGAGCTTCGGTAGAAATTGAATCGAGCGTATAATAGCAGAGTACTGATACTCGGTAAAATGGAAGCCATTTTGCATGCATAACTCATATATATCGAGGGACGACTGTGTAGGGCGTACGTGATAATTGTATAACAGCTAGTCGGAAGAGCTCGAGCCGGTAGGCTAAAGGGTATTATTGCTACTGTAAGCTACCTATACGTATATGTTGCCGAAGGAGAGAACTCGAATAGCGCGCGATGAAACGGAGAATGGGGTTTCGGAAGCGAATCGAAACTATATAACCGTACCACTTGCGCATGCACGTGTATAACTATGTATATAGGTGAAAACCGTACTTATATATACACACAGAGGGGAGGTTTCTGTACCGCGCTTTCCTCGAGTCATGATCGCGTGCGAGTCTCATTTGCATTGCGGGGCCCTCGTATCTATCATCTGAAATTAACACTGTCAGCTATACGCGAGCCCGCGCGCGCGCGCCTATGCTGCAGCTTCTGTTGAGTTTCCACTCTTGCCCCCCCCCCTGACCCCTCCCTTTTCACATCCAACAGCCCACCTTCTTCTCTTCCATACTTCTCGAGAATTGTCGTCTCAATGAAATCGCGAAAAATTGCTCGACCCGCCGTTCTCGCTTTCGGTCTTCGAATTTACGATTAAGTTGCACTGTCGTCACACCTCGCGCATACAGAGAGCATAAGGAAAATAACGGAATGGCGAATCATCCGCGAACTATCTTACCGACGTAGCGTGGTCCGAAATCTTCACCACTCCACCTTTCTGGTCCACGCCCGATATTAACATCGGGCACGTACGAACCACCCGCGAGATTTGATTTCGCGAGGTAATAACCGAACTGTGAGAGCACGTTCTCGTGGAAAATCTCTCGACGCTTCGAGGAGAGAGACCTCTCGCTTTCTCTCTCTCTCTTTTTGCAAGTGCACACGTTCCGAGACACCGTGCTCAGCCAGCATCACACCTGCTCCCCGCTCCTTGAATCTTCCCAACCTCCCCTATAAGCGCAAGAGTGTGGCCTTATCGCCGAGACGCCCGTGAACCAAAAATGCTGCGCGCATTTGCCGACAGGAGAAAGTTTCTCGGTGGTAGTTCGTGCGGGATGGAATAGGAGCTTTCTCGAAAGGTTAGTTTGCGAGAGGATTAGTCGAAAGCTTGGGATAGTATGAAAAAGTTAAATTTCATCAGAATCATTATTCGCGTATGACCTTTTCATCTCTCGTGCTGAATCTTTCTCAAAAATAATTTATTAATCAATGACTTTCGAATCAACGTTTTTATCGTAAACAAATTACTCGATCGATTCTTTCATATAGTAAAAATTAATTGTTTTCTCTGTAAAAGAAAAAGTCACAAGCTGATGATTAATAGATCGAGCACGTGTGAGAAGAATTGATTATTGAAATTTAATCCCCTTCTTTCACACAAAACAATTTACATTTCGATTAATTTTGACGGAAAGTATACCATTCCTTCATTCATTTTAAATATCTTTTCTCCCATCGACCGTTCACCGTTGGAACGAACTCGCGATATAAACGTGTGTTTCGGTCACGCTTTTTTTCATACCTTACGATGACGTTGTTAGCTGCTAACCAGAATATCCACATTCGGAGAGAGTACCAGTAGAGGAACGTCGGCCGCACCCTTGTAGAATATTAAGAGAGCTATTCGTACGTGAACTGGATGTATACTTTCAGCCGTGGACATTGTCCACCCTCGATGAATTCTATACAGGGTGTCCCTTTTATCTCTGCCACTCGAAATAACTCGGTAATTATCGACGTCACAAAAAAATGTTTCAAACAAAAGTTGTACGATGTGGAGGGGGGCCATCAAATGCGACTTTTTTTTATTTCGATGGGGGAGTTTACACAGTGAAGGTCACTTTCACTTTTTTAAATGGAATAACACCTTTTTTCAACCATCCTGCAGAGCACCTCGAGTCGCATAAAAACATTAAGGGATCAAAATCGTTCACGATCACTGAAGGTCAGTATCGATGATACAAATCTAAATATCTCGGATCGATGGTAATCAGACTGGAATTAAGTACGTAGCTTTTCCGGAAGAAATATTACCTGTGTTGCTTGAAGATCTAAATTTGTGAAATCGGCAGAAACTCTGGTATCAACGTGATGGTTGTCTGGCTCATTTTGCATGGATAGCTCGCAATAATGTTGACCGAAAATTTGGTAATAAGTAGATTAGCCGAGGATCACGAATAGGCTGGCCTACTCGATCACCGGACTTAACTTTACTCGATTTTTCTTTATGGGGGACGTTGAAGGATAAAGTCTATCAAGATATGCCCACAATAGCGGAGAACATGCAAGAACGTATCACCAATGCGTGTAACAGCATCACTCCAGAAAGCATTCTACGAACGAAACTGTATCTGACTGTCCGACTGCAAAAATGGTTGGAGGCTGGTGGAGGTCATTTTGAACATCTATTGACATAAAATATTTTCAGCTAATCTCAGCTCGGATCACTACCAAATATTTATAAGACTACCAAATATTTGGTAGTGATCTGAGATATTTAGATTTGTATCATTCGCTATTGACCTTAAATGGCCTTGAACGACTTTGACCCTTCAATGTTTTTATACGGCTTGAGGTGCTCTACAAGATGGTTGAAAAAAATGTACCATACCATTTAAAAAAGTGAAGGTGACCTTCACTGTGCGGAAACGCCTCCACCGAAATAACAAAAAATGGTCGCATTTGATAGCCTCCTCAACACCGTACAACTTTTGTTTGGAACATTTTTTGTGACGTCGATAATTACCGAGTTATTTCGGGTGGCAGAGATAAAAGGGACACCTTGTGTATAGATGAGTCGAGGACATATCGATTAAACGGATGACGCGAAAAGGATCTGAATATATCCGTCTCTACGATAAAAAGATTTTGCTGCCGCAGCCGGTCACCACCTTCTGTAATAATTAGAGTGATCGTCGGATTGCAATATCTTGGACGTTATTTAGATTCAGCGGGTAGTCATAGATAAATTATTGTTTCGGTACGACGGTTTTCCAAAACCCTCAAGGCTACCCGATTCCGTAGATACGACCACTCCGTGACTGCAGCCACTCCGTGACTATATCGCGCTCGCGACTGTCGACCTCCATCACTGTGTACGCACCGTCTCTTTAGCTACTCCTCCATGGTAGCTACTTTTTGACTTTATCCATTATAGCCAAGTGATCTTAATCATTTGGCTATAATCACACATACACACACAAACGCAATATACAGGCATTTTTCGATTTTTCAAGTCCGTTTATCTCGTTGCATCGACCAAGAAAAATGGATTTTTAAAAAACCGTCGCAGCTGCTGAAATCGCATTATTACAAAATCGTTGGCTGACTCACACTACCTCGAACATTTAACTCGAATACCTCTTGCAACAGCCTATAGCATTGTGTTATCCTGACACGAAGTGCGACTTTCAATGTCCCGAAATCCGAAAACTATCGACTAAGTATTTTTTTCATTATTGTTAACATTTAATGAAATAGCAAGGCAATCACCGTTGCAGTATTAATTGACACAGAGGCTAATGGTTCGTTGCATCTAGAACGACTATGCCAAAAGACAGCGTGACAGAGAATTGTGCAACAGAAATAGAAACGCTTCGACAACAGTTTTTCCAATCATTATCGTTGATTGAAAATATCGTCAGAGGAGAAATGTGCAGTATGTTTACGTCTGCATGGCAGATGCCACGAGTTTGACGTTCATCACCTGGTAAGGGTTTGGCTTATAGCTCTATATATCTATGCTATAAAATAGCGAAACGACAGGAGCACGCAATCTCTCGGAAACCCGAGTCACGTTCCACGCACAAACCGGCAACGGGACCAACTTGTTCTCGCGCATTGTATCGGTATGCGTCTGTGTGTGCGTCTATGCTCAGAGGGCGTCACTTTCACTCTCGGTCTGCTTTTACTCTACATACATATGTATATTGTAAATGGGCTACTACACATAACGTAAACGTTAAATATTACTATGCACTTTTCATTCTGGAGCATAGACAAGACGTTTGTACGCAAGATACTTGCCAACGCGAGCTCGTTTTTTTAGAATTACCAGTAAAATCATATGGAATAAAATCCAGGTAATATACAACGTTTCTTTCGTAAAATGTGACGCTGCAACATTTATAAAAACAGAAAAACTGCCTACATTTACGAGGGAGGAGCGATAAGCCTAGGGAAACATCTCGAAAGCGTACATCAAATTTTATACATTGTAGCAATGCGTTGTAATTTATTTTCTATCTTTCATTTTTGTTATGATTAAAAGTCCAACGTACCGTCATAATTAATTTCGTTATCGAATTACTCGTAAAGTTACCGAATGAATCTTTTATTTTCTATTATCTGTACAAAAGCAATGTCGGTAATGTGCCCGAAAGACGCATTGCATGTATGTACTTGGAATTCAGGGGGGAAGGAGGGGATACGACTGGGAGAGGAAAACAAAAACGAGAGGGATTTGCGAGGAGCGTTTTACACGTTTCTGCACTTGGAGAATCGTGTATGCCTCGTGAATTTGACCAAGACGATGGGCCCACGGCGGCAATGCGTCACTTTGTCAGCCACCCAGAGAGGTGCGCGAGCTACGACGACTTGGCCGAAGCCTTTTCGAGATCCAACGACAATGTGCGTACTAACTTCGTTCGTGTGGTCAAACACTCGTGGACCAGTCTTAAATCACACACTTTCTTCTCCCCTGCGCAAACTTTCGCCTCTCGATGGTATCGTGTTTCCTCCGGCGATCTTGTTTACCGCGATTGCCTGCTCACGTATGTACCTGATCATCTAATTTTCTTACGGTCAACTAAACAATCTTCGATAATCGATGGTCCGATGAAATTGTAGGTCGTAAGCTTCGCGTTAAGTTCATCTATGGACGACGACAAACGTCTAATAGAATTTTAGAACGGTTCGTCGGACTCTGAGCTAAAGCGTGAGACAAGTTTCTTCGCGCACAAACGCACACACGCATTCACACACACACATAGATCTACACCTATTCACCTTTCGAATATTTCGTTGAGACAAAAAACTAACGCGCCCATTTTTGTTTTCTATTTGCAGGTAAGTTTCAAGGTGACCGAGGGGACAAAATGGAACGCGTTTCGAAGAACGAAATAAGGATAAGAGCGATTTTCGAAACAGCTCGTGAGTCCATCATCACGAACCTAGACCACTTTAGCAGCACATTTTTTTTCTTGAATACTATATGCATATAAATATCTATGTATCATATACCTATGTATAATGTTCGCACGTTATGATGAACAAGAGACAGAGACACAGTGAGATAAATGCGTGTATACAGATATATACGTAAAAATATACATACAAAGTATATAGACAGTGTTATTTATATGTATATATATATATATATATATATATATAAGTATATACACGAGTCTGGACTATCTGTCTCAAGCAGCCACTCCGCCTCTTTCTCCTTTTGAGGCGGCAACATCTCTTGAGGAAGGGCATTGTTTTATTCCAAGCGCGTACCAGACACTCCTCATCCTCTCTCTCTCTCTCTCTCTCTATCTATCTCTTTCCTTCTTTCTTTCTTTGTTTCTTTCTTGCTCACTTACTTCACCCAACCCTCCGAGTTTCTCATCGTCTCACACTCTCTCCGGCACTCCTTTTACTCCCTCGCCTGCCTACTCTCGACAATTTACTCCTTCGCGCGCACGCGCGCCCCCGCGTCTTTCCTATATACGTCCCCTCGTCCTCGTCTCCAACCTCGACGTCGAAGCTCCAACATCATCGACAGGGGTCCTCTACACATCTCGCTCTCCTTTAATTTATATGTAATATGTATATGTGTACGTGTCTATATGCGTGTATGCGGGTGTATATCGAGCTTGCAGTCAACGGCGTCGAGGCATGAGCGAGTACCGCAGCTATAAACCACCCAGCCCCTCATCTCGCCATCTACCTCTTCCACGTCCCGATAGTGCTCCGGAGCTTAATGACGCTGCCTCAATATCGCATCGCCATCGTACAACCAGCTCTCGTTTCCCGTTACGGACGTTTGATGCATTCTTTTATTTATCGTTTTTTTTTTCGTTTCTTTTTCTTTTATATATATACATTTATAGCTTTTTTTCCACCACCCTTTCCCAAATATTTCGGCAAGCCGGTAGCGACTCAACACGGCGGTTTAATATGTGGAAAAGCTCTTACCGGATTATTGCCAGTTGTTATTTTCGGTCTGGAGGTAGATTTTGTCGAATCTCTGTTACTCGCTCTCTCTCTCTCTCTCGCTCCCTCTCTCTCTCTTTCGCATCCTGGTCGGTATAGGAAACGGGCTGAAAAAAACGTTATTAGCGAGAGCGGAATTCGTTTCGATCGCCATTATAAAATGTGTGTGTGTGTGTGTGTGTGTGCAAGTGTGTACGCGCGAATATGATATATGTATGTAGATGCCTAGCATTTTTCAAAATATCAATATGCCGAGCTTCCGGAAGGAAAAAAAAGAGCGAACGTAATATCTCATCGGCAATGTAGCATTCGAGATTAATTACGAAAAATTCGCACACGTCTCCTGTTCGTACGTTCATTAGGTAATATTTACAATTCTCTCCGCAATACCGCATAATTTACGGAAGCTAACTAGTTTTCATGAAAATAGGGGTTAATTGGGCGGCTGAATAATCCAACGAAACGATCCTTGTGATTTTCGGGCTTACGAGCTGAAAAGGGTCGCGAACTTTTTCTTCCTCTACGCAAGAGACTTTGCAAATTTCATCTTTTTAATCACGAGACCAATTTGACGCGAATAAGGGATTACGTTGGAACTTTTGTTTCCTTTTGTTTTAATAAGCACCTCGATAACACTTACGAATATGAATTATATGGGGATTTTTGTCTTCCGCGTAAAGAATTCAGGCCTCGGACCCTCGATTCGTGCAGTGGTGTTTCTTATTTTTACGCATTCTCGGATTATCACGTTGAACAAATAACTGCCTCGATTAGCAAAAAGAGCAGAGAAAATGTCGATAAGTGTCGAGCCTGAATCGATAGGCAAATGCCGAAAGGCGACAAGCAAGATTGATCTGTATGCGTTTTATACACACATACTTGCACGAATATGTATATATTTACATATTGTATATATATATTTACAAAATGAGTAAACGTAGTCACCGAATTCGATCTCGCTTTTCTTCTCACCCTGGCTCTACAGCCTCCTCGTTTTTCCACACGCATTCTTTTGCACACTCACACTCCCAAAACTGTGAACAACATGGCGTCGCAATCCTGGAATTAAACACCCCGTCTGACGTTTCCGCTATAATTAATCTCCTAATTAGAGAGTAAAAGTACGAGTGAAAATTGGTGAGAACAATAAAACCGCGAGAGAGCCGAGCGAGCTTTCATGTTCGCGAAGATCTCTGTGTACCATCAAGAATGCGCGCAGGCACGTTAATACGGCGATGGACATATATCTATCCGGAAGTAGGTACCTCGCATTCCACGACTCCTCGTTACACCGACTGCGTATCAACCATAACGTTAATGGATCATAATTTTTACTCGCTTTTTTTATTATTATTACAACTTTGCCCGCTTATATCACAAGAAATGTACCTAGGAACTTTTGGTCTGGCACCAATGTAGAAAAATAGTGTTAAATTAGCGATCGTCCAAAAGATTGAAGCCACGAATCGTCAAAAAGTATTATACTAATAAATCGTTAAATCTCCCATACATAATCATACAATTAATTGTATACCTTACTTCAAAGTTCATTAAAAATGATACACCGTGTTAGCACGGAGTATTATCTACCGAATGAGATGCAGAGCACCACTACTACACCTCTCGCTCTCACCCTCCCTCTCCCTCTTTCTTATACTCTCAACTTGGCGCTCGGGGCACGTGCATCAGCATCCATCTCCACTCGGAGGCTGAGATGCGTGCGCACGGGGTCAGTCTATATAGTTTCGGCGTCGTCGCGTTGGCGGCAAGCCGACTACAGCCTTTACCACTATACCCACTCGAAGTAGATATATACACCGTGTGTGTAACACCTGCGTCCTCTTCTCAGCCCAGGTAGTGTATATAGTGGGTATATACTCCTGTACTTAGGCGCTGCTCACCCTCTGTACATTCTCCCTTTGCTCTCTCTACTCTGCCCCCTCCCCCTCTTCGGTAGTATTCCAGTCGGGCACTCGTGCCGTCACACTACATACGTATATATATACATACGTACTGCGCCGAAGAATTTCACTGGTGGAGCTTGCGCCCTATATCGTGGTGCGTGGATTGTATATTCCCGTTGCATATGCATATATATGTGTGTATGTATATATAGACACACGCGATAGAGGGTCTTTCACCTATCCCGCGGCCATACAGAAAAGTTACCCTGGCACTTGCTATTTTTCCATGCCATTAACGACCGACGCAAACGACCTCATCAATGACTTTATGGCGGTTTGCTTTTATTCCCCCCTTTTTTCTACCCCTCCCATTCCTGTACCCTTAAGCCCTGTTCTCTTCCTCCCGTCGAAACGGTTCTCTACCAACCTTGTAGTCAGCTTTTTCATCCTCCGATATTTTTTTATATTTACCTCGATTCTCGCAACTTACACGTTCGATCTCAACCATAACGCGGATAGAACGTCCGTTATTATTATATTTCTCGTCCGTTGTTTCCAGCTTGATCGTGGGCAATTGCATTCGAAGAACTGTTCCGGACCCTGAATGCTTGGCGCAAGGGACGTTCGGCCCTTTCTCACCGTCGACATCTTTCTCGTAGCTCTTGTTCAATTCATGATATTATCGGACGTATTGGACATCTTCTTACAGCTGGAGCATGGTATAAAACTTTATCATTGGATTCGCTCGTCATCCAAGTTGTGTCGGTTGTTGGAAACATGTGTATCTCCGTGCTCACGCAATTTCCAGGACATTCTACGGACAACTTCGTTGACCCGAAGATCCTTCCCATAACCAGGGAAATGTCCTAAACCACCCGCCCCGTCATCGGCATGCTGTCAATGAACTACTAATACCATATCGATTCTGAAGATCCTCAGAAGTCCCACTCCCCTTATATCTTCGAAGAGGTTGTAAGCCCGGTGTAATCTATGTACATATATATATATATATATATGTGTGTATATCGATCGAATACCGTTGCCTCGGACACGACACTCCGATAAATATATATATATGTATAAGACATTCCACGTTAAATCGACCTGATAGACAGTATCGTCGTCTCAGGTCCGGTCCAAGGTTTATGAAGAAAATCCAGTGAACCTGAATTTTGTTTAGTAGTAACAAAAAAAAACAATTAGTTTTATAGATTTTTTGAAAATGGTCATTTTTTTCGTTCGAAAGTTCAGAGAATGGTCGCTGGTGGGTATCGAAGTTTTGCTTAGCAGATTCTAATATATGGCCCAGCATGTTTTCTATCATTTTGAGGGAGAAGAAACGTAGGTACTGTTTCCGAAAAATCGACTAAAACTACGACATTCTTAATTTTCCCACATATCATCTCTGCTATCAGCGTTTGAATATCTTCGCGTTCAAATCCATGAAAAATCACTCTGAGGTACTCGTATCAGCTGATAACGTTCCAAGGCATGTGAGAAGATTTTGAAAGGGTGAGAATTTTGATTAGGTAAATTTGAGACGAAATCTCCCTTCTTATCTACAATTTTAGACAGGGATACTTCGTCAACGCTCTTTCGGAAAATCCATTCCCCCGCGTTTCCAGCTTGTGGAGAATCGACCATGCACTTTACCCCATGCCATCGTATTGTCCCGAGCGAGCGGATGAAGCATCGCCATCCATCGTCCTTTGACAGCTTAATGCCATTTCCCACTTAGCGATATATTGACAAAATTAATTAACCCAAATGTTTTAGTAATTAATTGACATACAACGAAAATTCGTATCGAGGAAAAATAAATTCAATCACAGTAAATTCGGATGAATTAACGTTTGTATTTCAACGGAGCGAGTTGTTCCTGCCATTGAAAAACAAATTATTAATAATTGCAAAATATTGGAGATACGTGTATAGATAAACGGTTCGAGAAATTTGCAAAACTTCATTAAAATTCCTAAAAGGCAGCAAATATCTACTTCTTCACGCTTATTCTTAGCTTCGACAACAATTTCCGGTGGCATGTTACGGCACAAAGGCGGATATGTCGAAAGAGAGAGAAGCCCACATTTTAGACACGTGCTTTAACTAGGCAAACCCAAGTCAAGAAATTTGCATGTGAATTAAGCTACCTCAGGTACACCGGTGAGAGTATCGCGCTGATATGGGCTCTGGATGCCAAGTCCGAGGACTGGATCCTTTGCTCGAGGTGGATAATCCACATGCCGGGGGCACGCCAGACGATACTATCTCCAAGATTGATAAGCTCACGATTGTAATATCGTGTTTCAAGCTAATCTTTGCCGCAACGAATATATATATATATATATATATGTGTGTGTATGTATATACGTATAGTGCTTACATACATATCTATAATTTATATACATAGGCGTATATATATTAATGTAAGATATACATATGGATATCGCGGAAGGTATTGCGTTTAATATGCGACGGGAGATATACTCGTGGCGATACAGGACGCACGGGCAAAGGTACGAGCAATGAGGCACGAAACAATTTGTCCGAGAAAATCAAGCCGAACCAGAAACTATATGAATATCGCATATACACCACTCTCTTTCGTACAGCAGCGTGATACTCGCGTGAATACATCTATATATGTTCGGCTGCAGCTCCAATCTCGTATGACTATAGGCTAAAACGTAGCGAGAGCTTCATCGAGGACTCCAGGTAGCTTCAAGACCAACCTGATTTATTTAGGCTATTTTACAGTCCCTCGTACTACGGATAGCGATTTTTTTTTACCGTCAATACGTGTAAGAGGGAATGAGAGAGAGAGAGACTATTTTTTTTATCGCAGGCACATCGCCACCCGGCAATATTTCACAATTACGTACCTTTTACGACGAACCATAAAGATATACGCGACCGGCGGTGCGTGCCAGTTGCATGATGGCCGACTGTTTTCTCTCTCTCCCTCTCTCTCTCTCTCTCTCTCTGCCTCGCTCTCTCTATCGCTCTCCCTCACTCTCCCTGAAATTTTATGGGCCTATAACGGCAATTCGCGAGTTGGTTCGGCTTACATTCCGAGATCCGAGAATATACATACGCATACAAACGCGTGTATACAATATGTAACGCGAATTTTATGGGATAATATGTACGAGTATAATATATCATTTTCAAAAGCTTCTTTCAAAAGCCCCCCTCGATTTATGCATTTTCCA